>JAHLJT010008756.1:9776869-9840387 GCA_031308135.1 Acheta domesticus
GGAAATAGAAGGAAGGTTCTGTTAATTGAAATAATTATGCGTTAGATATCTTTCGTACGCCAGTGGTAGAATTAAAATCAATTAAAACATTTATTTTATCATTTCTAGGCTTATAATAAATTAAAGCGTTTTTCTATGGCGCAAACATTTTATAAATTTATTAATTTTCCTTCACTTTATGTGGTGTATAAATGTAGTATATTATAATTAATTATATATTTCGAATTTCTGAAAACTCTACTCGTGTGTGGCGATAGGGCAAGGAGTTGAATAGGCTGATTTGCAGTGGGCACCGTTGTTTGGCCACCAATTGTTTCACCCAATTCAGAGGCCATGGCGGCTTACATCAACTGTTACACAATGAATTGTGCCCAGTGACGAAAGGACGTTTTCACGCAGGGAAGAACAGTGCCCATTTCAATTTTGATTCGCATATGCATTTTATTATGTAATGATGAAATTAATATAAAATGTTATTTGTTTTAATAAATACGCCTTACATTCGAATGTGTAAGAAACATAAATGACATAACAATAGGTATAAAATGAATTATTTTTCCCTTAACAAATATTTTTGTGCTTTCATATATAATTCTGGAATGTAAACTTTTATCATTACTTTCTTTACTTACTTGAAAATAAACTGCAGGTTCATTTACGTTATTAAATATTCCAATTAATAATCTTTATTTCAATATTGTGTAATAATTCACAATGCAAAAATAATTGATGAAAATTATTTTAGTTTTTATTTTTATTCTGTTTTATTGATATTACTAAAAAGTTGATTTTAAATTCCTTTTTGCACATTTTTTGCTTTTAATTATTTAAAAATTTTATTATTTTCTCTCTAAAGTTATTTGCAATTAATCGAGTGATTGCTAATTTTCAACCAATTAATACATAATTAAAATTGTATTGTATTACGATTATAATTAATCAATGACAATTAAATGAAAGAGTTCTGCCAACACCATACGAGACAACCTTAAACCCCACAGTTGCGTCGAGCCGCCGAGCCTGCGCCGAGCGCTCGGCGGCGGCCGCTTCTACCGAGACTGCAGATATCGGCCGATACTGACAAGAACAGCCGAGAATGGAGCGGTTCCGATAGTTTCGATTCTCGAGTGAGACCTACGTGTAGATTTCAACAGGCCGGTTTTAATTTTCCTTCACTTTATGTGGTGTATAAATGTAGTATATTATAATTAATTATATATTTCGAATTTCTGAAAACTCTACTCGTGTGTGGCGATAGGGCAAGGAGTTGAATAGGCTGATTTGCAGTGGGCACCGTTGTTTGGCCACCAATTGTTTCACCCAATTCAGAGGCCATGGCGGCTTACATCAACTGTTACACAATGAATTGTGCCCAGTGACGAAAGGACGTTTTCACGCAGGGAAGAACAGTGCCCATTTCAATTTTGATTCGCATATGCATTTTATTATGTAATGATGAAATTAATATAAAATGTTATTTGTTTTAATAAATACGCCTTACATTCGAATGTGTAAGAAACATAAATGACATAACAATAGGTATAAAATGAATTATTTTTCCCTTAACAAATATTTTTGTGCTTTCATATATAATTCTGGAATGTAAACTTTTATCATTACTTTCTTTACTTACTTGAAAATAAACTGCAGGTTCATTTACGTTATTAAATATTCCAATTAATAATCTTTATTTCAATATTGTGTAATAATTCACAATGCAAAAATAATTGATGAAAATTATTTTAGTTTTTATTTTTATTCTGTTTTATTGATATTACTAAAAAGTTGATTTTAAATTCCTTTTTGCACATTTTTTGCTTTTAATTATTTAAAAATTTTATTATTTTCTCTCTAAAGTTATTTGCAATTAATCGAGTGATTGCTAATTTTCAACCAATTAATACATAATTAAAATTGTATTGTATTACGATTATAATTAATCAATGACAATTAAATGAAAGAGTTCTGCCAACACCATACGAGACAACCTTAAACCCCACAGTTGCGTCGAGCCGCCGAGCCTGCGCCGAGCGCTCGGCGGCGGCCGCTTCTACCGAGACTGCAGATATCGGCCGATACTGACAAGAACAGCCGAGAATGGAGCGGTTCCGATAGTTTCGATTCTCGAGTGAGACCTACGTGTAGATTTCAACAGGCCGGTTTTAATTTTCCTTCACTTTATGTGGTGTATAAATGTAGTATATTATAATTAATTATATATTTCGAATTTCTGAAAACTCTACTCGTGTGTGGCGATAGGGCAAGGAGTTGAATAGGCTGATTTGCAGTGGGCACCGTTGTTTGGCCACCAATTGTTTCACCCAATTCAGAGGCCATGGCTGATAAGGAGCGCGCGCGCGACCTTCGAGGCTCCGAGACTGAGAAAGCAAAGCCGGCGAGAACGATCGATAATAGAATGCGTTTTGCCCGGCTCTAGTTTCATTGCCCAGTTCAGGTCTTGGCCTAACATTTCAGTTATCGCAATCGTGCCAAAGTCTTCCACGCTTATGAAATTCATTCTTTCACAAGAGACATGAAAATTACAGCAGATTGTTTACATTGTAAGTTAGTATCACTGGTATGCCCTTCTTGTTTTATAAAATATTAGTTTCATCAGAATGAGAAATATCAGATAATTTTATAGTGGAAGTGTTATTAAATTACTGGCGTCCTACGAAAGTAGAGATTTATAAATACGTGCTTTAAAACACTTCATGTCGCATTAATAATATTGCTTTTAGTATTACTTGGTGGCACCCACATCTGCTTGGCTATCGCTTGGTATCTGCCATTGGCAATCTGAAACATATTGTACACCTAATTACATTTTACAAATTAATGGGGAATATGCACAAAGCACCTTCTTTTATATTTTCACATTATTCATGAATACATCAACATTATGTTGAAGTAGGTATTACTAGTATGTGTAACTTCGCATGACAACAGAAAGTCTCAGAATTAATGTTTGAAATCTCTAGAGCCAGTACAGGGGTGGAAAAATATCATTTTTTTTGCAGTGAACATAAAGTGAGACATTGCATGTATCTGAATTGTATACATTTATTCACGTATTTTCCCTTTATTGTTAGGCGACCCTGCATGCACAATGTTGGGCAGGAACGTAAAATCTCCTTGGTGTCAGAACATGACCTGCCAAACATCTGTGCATAAGTGGTTGCCTATAAATCAGGGGTACTTGAGTAATTCCAATTCATAAATTTTCCTATTAAACGTTGAGTGGCAAAAGGTGATCATTTTAGATTCCCCCACATGCCCTAGAAAGTATCATTTATTCTGAGACACGTGTAAATATTAAACGTGAAATATTATTTATTCTGGTGAAACTAGATATTAAACATTTGTTTCCGCAATTCAGTGATGCCTTTTTCTCACAAATCTCTTGAACTCTAAGAATTTTTAATAGACATGATGATTTTCTTAATTCGATAATGTTTTAAATTAACAATGTTGGAAGGGATAACATAAAATAACGGAGATAGTAAAAGCGAAGTTTATTACAGCAATTATAAGCAATAACAGAGAGTAATTTAGGCATTAAAAAAATATAAAACCATGAAAAGATGTTCGTTCACAAGCATATTTTGTAAGTGATTCCGCATCTGTGAGTAAGTAGTTATGTTTCTTGGAGCGTCACCTTCTTTGGTCATCAGTCCTGTGAGAGAGCCGGCAGGTAGTGGTTTTACCCGCCCTGGAAAGTGAGATGCGGCGCCAACCTACGCGCAGGACTGCGGTTTCCTCTCTCCAGACATCTCCCTCAGCGGGGCACTGCTCCAGTCGGGTCAACCTTTAAGTTTCTTGTGTGGTACGTCGTGTGTGTGTGTGTGTGTGTGTGTGTGTGTGTGTGTGTGTGTGTGTGTGAGTGTGTGTGAAAGCGTGTCTGAGCAAGGTGTGTGCAAAGGGCATAAGACAAGGCTGAGGAAGAGAAGATCGCGGTCCGTAGCCATTTTTAGGGTACTGATCGGACATTCGCCTGGTATCGAATGGAGAAATCGCGCAAAACTGCCGTTCAGAACTGCCGGCCGCTAGAATGCTCCTATAGACAGAGATGCAACTCGACGAAGCTATGTTGTTAGAGTGGAAAATCCGCTCGGACTACTTTAAATCGAATTCTAGGACCTCCCAGTTAAAGACGCTGCGTGGAAAAGGGATTAAATAATTGCTTTTCCCTAGATAAAAGTTTTTAATGCATTCTCAATAATTATATAAGAACACCAAAATGATTAATTTACTCATTTTCCTATGCTCTCTGTACATCACACAATCACACTAGCAACAGTTTCAAAAAAAATGCATTATTAATGACTCGTGAATAGACGTTTTTCGATAACGAACAGCGCAGCTATTATTACCAGCTGCATTATTTTGATTGTTGTTTATCATCCGTTAATACTTATCGAAGAAATTATTAAGCACAGGTCCATATGCAGCGGATAGCCGAGAGATGTGAAAAATACGCGAACGATATGTTCTGTGGCAAATATTCTGTGGTAAGGGAAAGCGTTGATATGCAATCGCAACAGTTCTTGTATTTACCGGTCTGTTATCAGTGTGAGGGTAGTAGAATTTTCAGCAGCTGAACAAGTGACGAAGCAACATACAAGCAAAGTTTATTAAATGGGTTTCATTAGAATTCATTGGATGCAATATCCTTCAAAATGGATTTCGGCCTCAATGTTAAATATCGGAAACGAAAAAGGTTACATGAAGTGTTATAGTGTGATTAATATTTTTTGTAACATGTTTTAGTAAATTATACGATTATAACTTAACGAGTATATTATTTTATTTGTAGTTAATTATTATTATTATTATTATTATTATTATTATTATTATTCAAGGTACGAAGCCCTGCGTACTACTGTTGGAAAATAGCGAAGAGATCGAATGGTTTCTGACGATTCTATCATCAGATTTTACACATTTCAAAGGAATATTGGCGGTATCTTACACCTTTCAAATCAATTTTCTCGCAACAGTTTTCTCTCTCGTCAAATCACAAATCTCATTATTTCGTACAAACGTTCACTTTATAATGATTCTTCGCTATAATTTCAAGTACCTTCCTTTAAAACTTCACGAAGGAATCAAGAAAAATGGATAGTAATTACGAATCAGAGGACATTTCGTTTCGTTGCTTTTTTTCTCCGGTCAAAGATTGCCTTAACCAAGGCGTTTAAGCCCCTTGGTTACGCTTTTCAGGCAATAAAACCGTAGATCCTGTGGTTGATACGAAGCAAGCGTAACGAAAAGTTTTAAACGGTACGGAGTTTTCCATCTTTCATTGCTACGAGAATAGTAAGTTGTGGGAAGAATCAACATCCGTTGTACTGTAATGAACAATAGTGATTCTTAGTAAACTGGTGTCAATGGTAAGCACTAAATTATTTTCGGATTTATGAAAACAAATATTTTGCTTCAATAAATTATTGCTTTGAATACTTATTAAGTTATTAATATGAAATGACATGTATTTACTTTACAAGCGAATATATTATTCTCTCATATAATAAGGCTGATAGATGGCATTTAAACTAAATTGTCTAACGTATATCTAATCAAAATCTGCATTAATTTTCATGAAAAATGTTTATTTGAATTTAATGTATTCTCTTCATTAAATAATTCATTACAAATTAATTATACTGTTACTCTGTGAGTGACTGAATGTGAAGTACAATGAATTTTTATCTTCTTTTCATACAAGAACCTCACAATGAGTGTTACAAGCTTCTGGGGGATATAGAAGGGTCGAAACTGATCACTTTTACAACAATATGAACATTTATTGGAACATTTTATGTAATGGCATTACACATATGACATTTCCTGTTGATTTTTAGGCAACTCTTTATACACAGATGCTCAGGAGGTCACGTCCTGTCGCAGTCAAGGAGAGTGCACGTACATGCCGAACAAATGGCATTTGTGCAAATGGGATTTCCTAACAATCAGGGACGTATTGCACGTGAATAAATGCATATAACTCCAATTAATGCAATTTTCTACTACATATTCATTGTCGAATGTATTTCTGATCCCTCTTGAAGTCCTAGAAATTTGAAACATTTATTCTGATTCACTGTGCACTATGCGAAGGAAAACGAATTTTGTCAATTTGTAAGAAATTATCGAGACAAATCCTTGTAAGCTACTGCGGGATATAGAATTACTTTCCTGATGTGCATCCTACTGATTGAAGACGAAATAAATTTCAATTTGCAAATTAGGTTATCAAAAAATACTACAACATATAATTGCGCACAGCCAGGAAACGATGCGTCCTAGATCCTTACAACAAGGTTTTTGTGTCTCAAAGAGTCACACGTTTTGTGGGGACAGTGAGTTCTGTGAGGACAAGAGGTTTGGGAGACAAGGAAATGTGGAGACATGATTAGGGATAGGTGCCAGCTGTGGCGTCATACGGATGTATTAAAACACAGACGAGGATGGGTAGAATAAACAGTTGGTTTATTAATGAAAAAACACAGACCGAAGTCGTAAAACACCATAACACTGCCTTCTACTAAGTAAATAAATACAGCCCACCACAAGAAGTGATATTACAGTGCGGCTACCACACCGCCCAAACCACAAACGTTTCCCCCTCGGTGTGATGCACCGCTCTGCCGAGACAAACCTAGATGTCTCATGACTAACGACAAACTAATGCCGGCTTCCCCTCCGCGTGCTAGACGCACAGCCTCCTACTCACACAGCTCGAACTACAGAAAAAAAATGGGGCGTTCGTCACCCGGCTTTTATAGGCGCCATGGCGCCGCCCGCCGCCACCGTTGCCCGTCCCTGCACCTGAGACGACGCTTCGCTCGCTCGGAAAAACCGATGCGTCATTGCGCGTCACCACGCCAGATGTCCAGCCCTTTGTTCCACATCCGGTGAAATTACCGTCTGCTCGTTTGAGCGTGCATGACGCTACAAACTCCTATATACCCCCCCAGGAATTTTTTTCGCAGTTGCCACAACACAGAACAAAAATTCCCCGAAATTTACTGCCCTAGGCCTGCTGGCTCACATTCTACGCAACTGCTCCTAACCTGGCTAAATACATGCAACATACCTGAAAATAAAATCCCTACTAACCTATACTTATTTTTTTTACTCTGTTATTATAACAATTTCGTATACACACATTACATGAACTCGATGTGGTAGCCAAAAAAATTTCTTATACCCCTTCACAATACACATAAACACATTCACGTATACTTTTTTCAAAAAAAAAAAATTGACATAAATAATTGCACTGTATGCCCTAGTAACAACATAAAGACATAACCAAGTTGCAATAACTTTCCAAACGTGACATAATAAATACACATTATATCGCTTTGCCAAAATTATGCAATCCCTTTCAAAACATGACATAACAAATACACAGTATAACCCTTTACCAAAAATATACACTTTTTTCCAAACATGTGTAGTTTTAACAATTCCATTTTTCTCTTTCTCTTTCACAATATATACTTTTCTTGATCATGAGTCTGAATATAATGCACAAAGGTTCAAAGAAATCTTTAATTGTTTTTCTGCCCTGCAAGTCCATCTTGCTTCAATTCGTTGCCCACACGCATTATTTCACGATGCACTTGTGTGTCTGTTGACAACTGCTTTACACTGGTCGTTTTGCACTCTGACACAATGTCGGCACTGTCTTGATGCGCACTCACATCACGCACATTGCTGAGGGACGTACGTCTCTCTGCAAGTTCAGGCACTGCCTGGAGCTCATTCTCGTACACTCTACTCAATATATCCGCATTAATATTCAAGTTACCTTTCCTATGCTTAATTTTTATATTCAGATGCTGGATCGCCAAAGACCAGCACATCAATCTGGGGTTGTTTCCGGAACATTGTTGTAACCAGACCAGAGGATTATGATCGGTTTCCACTTTCAGGCAAACATTCCCATCAATATAATGTTTTAATTTCTGTAATCCCCATATAATACTAGCACATTCTTTCTCAATAACACAATATTTGATCTCAGAAGGAGAAAACTTTTTGCTTAGATATAACACAGGATTCTCATTTCCATCATCATCTACCTGGGAAAGTACTATCCCCACCCCTCTATCTGACGCGTCGCATTGCATCAAGAATTCTCTGTTGAAATCAGGCGCATGAATAACTGGTTCACTGCACAGAGCATCACGCAATTCAATAAACGCCTTCTCGCACTCTTGCGACCACGCTACCTTCCCTTGTCTCATAGTTCCCTTTAATAGATCTGTGAGAGGTGCCGCCTTTTCTGAAAACCTGGGCACGAAACGCCTATAATATGAAATAAAGCCAAGAAATTTCCTGATTTCCTTTTTCGTGGTCGGTCTCGGGTACTCACGAATCGCACGAACTTTGATCTCATTCGGCTTCAATAGGCCACTACCAATTTCATATCCTAGAAACATCACCTTCCCGCGAGCAAACTTACACTTTGCCGGCTGAATATGCAATTTCGCCTCTCTAAGAATATTAAACACAATGCGTAAGTGACGCAGATGATCTGTCCAGTCATTGCTAAATATGGCTATGTCATCCATATATGGTATTGCAAAATCAGAGCAATCTTTGAGCAAAGCCGCCATTAACTTGCTACACACATACGGTGCGTTTTTGATACCAAACGTCATGCGTAAAGGTTTATAGCTACCAAATTTAGTGCAGAAAGTGGCATACCGCTGCGCTCTTTCTGTCATTTTAACCTGCCAGAACCCTTTGCTTAAATCACACGTGGAAATTATTTTCGCCGCCGCTACAGTTTCGATACGCTCATCTAAACTCGGCAATGGAAAATACTCCGTCTTTATCACCTGGTTTAATTTCCTATAATCAACACAAGCTCGAGGTCTTTTGTTTGGCGTTGCGACCAATATCATTGGTGACGCGAAATCAGAGTCAGAACTTTCAATAATCCCGTCCCTTAACATTTTGGCAATTTCCTCCTGCAAAATTTTACTTTGCCTCATAGACATGCGATAAGGCGCACTTCTAACTTTCGCCGTGTTGTCGACCAATTCGATGTCCATCTCAACCTTATCCGTTAAACCTGGTTTGTCTGAGAAATGTCACTAAATTCAACAATTAAAGCTTTCAATTTATTGTACATTTCAGGTGTAGCATCGGTGCCGATGAGCATCGATTCCGCGTCGAAATCGCCAGCATCTAACCGAAGCGCATACCTATCGATCACGTCATCGTTAACTTCATCTTCAGTCCTACACTCTGCTACAAAATTAACATACTCAGTCCTCTGATGGTACGCTTTCATCATGTTGACGTGGTACACTTTTCCTGCACTTTTGTTAGGTAATTGTACAAGATAATTCACATCAGAAACTTTTTCCATAACCTCTCCCGGTCCTATCCACTGTACAGATAATTTCTTTGTTCTATTGGGAGCAAATATTAATACCTTATCCCCTACATTAAAATTCCTAACTACAGCCTTCTTATCATAAGCAACCTTCCTTTTGCGTTGCTCACTCTCTAACCTGAGGTGTGCAGTTTCCCTAATATATTTTAACCTATTAATCAATTCAAAAACATATTCTGTTACCGTGTTGCTTTCTGATTCATTCCCTACAATGTTCTCATACAACAATGTTACCGGTGTTCTCAAGTTCTTCCCAAATACAAGCTCCGCTGGAGTATAGCCTAAAGATTCATGAACCGTTGTTCTCATGGCAAATAAAATTGCCGGTAGATTCATTTCCCAATCACCTCCTGCCTCTAAACATAACACCTTAAATAGCCTATTCATAGTTCGGTGAATCCGTTCAACTGAATTACTTTGAGGATGGTATGAGGAGCTGTGAACAATTCGAATACCGAATTTTTCCGCAAACTCAACCATCAAATTACTGGTGAAACACGTGCCTTGGTCTGTCTGCATTTCACGAGGAAATCCCGTTCTACTAAACAATTCCATTAAGGCCTCAATAATAGTAGTAGTTTGTAAATCTCTGATGGGTATGGCCTCGGGATACCGTGAAGATACACATATTGCTGTAAGAATATGTTTTGCCCCCGTACTACTTGGTGCAAACGGGCCTACCGTATCTATATTTAATTTAGAGAATACCTCGCTAATAGTCGGCACAATAATCAAAGGTGCTTTTTTCTTGTCACCACCGTGTCCTACTAACTGGCAACTATTACACGTTTTCACGAATTTTTCCATCTCCTGAAAACAGTTCGGCCAATAAAAATACCGCGACATACAAGACTTTGATTTAGAACAACCTAAATGACTGAAGCAGTTTCGTGACATACTCTCAAAATGTCCCCGCGATATATCTTCGGCACTACCAGCATTTCAAAATTCTCACCTTTCTTGCTCCGCCTATTCTTGAAGAGAATATCGTTCTTAATGAAATACATATCTTTCCCTGGCTCACTATTTACAGTCTTACATTCATCATAGATTGCTTTAACTTCTCCATCAGCTTGCTGTGCCCTGCGAAACTGATTCGTGTCTACACGTAATAAATCTCTAATTTCACTGGCAAGTTCTACTACACTATCACATTCAGCACTTATAGCCTCTGTATTTTCCTCCTCCTCCACATCATTTTCAGACCTATTAATTTCAATATTTTGTACTACATTTTCAACAGAGTTTCCTAAACTAAACTGTTCCTTAGCTGCACTGGCTCGCGTAACTACCACATTGATTTCCTGTGGTTCGACAAAACCTTGCTTAACTTCTTCTAACAATAACATAGTTCGATTACTTAAAATATAATACGCTAATTCACACTCTTTTGGTACAACTGCCGCCCTTGTAATAACACGACCGCTAGGTATTTCTAATTCAATCTGCGCGACACACAAATTCTTCGGCGCCCTTTCTAACGGCTGGCTAATCCAGATAGATTCGCCCGTGTAATCTGATGCATTTACTAAACTCTCACTCACTAGATCAAACGATGCGCCCGAATCGCGTAAAATCAAAGATTCTTTCTGATTGATTTTGCCAACTAAAGTATAAGGCTTCAAAATTTCACTGGCTTCAGGCTCGCACGCATGGTTGATAGGCTCCACTCTTTTGTTAGGGCACTGCCTAGCTAAGTGTTGCGTCGACTTACACACAAAACATTTCTTCACGAATCTTTTATCAAATTCAGGATTCGTAGCTACCTTGCCCGTATCACTAACATTAAAGGTTGCCTTCGTCTGCCCAGTTACGACCTTAGATTCAGGCTCCTTCTGCTTACCCTGAAAAGGACCTGATTTCTTCCACCCTTGCCGGTGATTCTCATACGCGTCGAGTTTTTTAGCGAATTCAATGGGATTGCTGAATTCCGACCAAGAATCAATAAAATGGTCCCGCATTTCCCACGAAACTTTTCTTTTCATCTGGTCAGTTACAATTAGGTTCAATAATGCTTCAAACGTATGTACATTGAGTCCTGACACCCATTCTCTAGCATAATTCAAAAGTTCCCTGGCAAAAATACCCCAAGTTGAATTATTACTCTTGTTGTGTTTTACAAATAACTGGCGGAATTTTTCCGCATCGAATCGATATAATTCTAACAATTTAGCCTTCAACGCGTCGTATGTCCATTCCTCTTCCTGCTCATCTAAAGTGATCCAGTTATTTACATTATAAGGCAACAATCCTATCAAATGCATGGCCCAATCGCCTTCTGGAACTTTCAACTGCCTACATTGACTCTCGTACGCGTTTAAATAGGTTGTGATGTCGTCCTGCTCGCCTCTAAAACGACCTATAATTTGCCCAATCTTAATTACATCACGATGCGTTTCGCCGCGTGCCTTGCCACGTGGTTCCGCGTCCGCAACATTTCGCGCCCTTTGAACTTCGGCTTCTATGCGAAATCGCTCTAACTCCCTATCTCTTTCCTCCCGTTCCCTACGTTCTTCCCTCTCCTTCTCCTCTCGTTCTCTCTCTTTCTCCTCTCGTTCTCTACGTTCTTCCCTATCCTTCTCCTCTCGTTCTCTCTCTTTCTCCTCTCGTTCTCTACGTTCTTCCCTATCCTTCTCCTCTTCAATATCTTTGCGATGTTGTTCGCCTAGCCCTTCAATGAAATCCGGATCATAATCCTCGTGTCCGGTTATTAAACCTTTTAATTTTATCACGGTTTCTGTCCCGTCTAACTGAATACCCAGATCATTGGCGATCCGAATCATCCCCTCTTTCTTAAACCGCGTGAGGTACGCCATAGCTCCAGATAATGCCGTCACTTACAAGAAAGACGCACTTACCCTTATGCTGTCTGCTATCTGCTGTCCTCGTTCGGGATGTCCTCTTCTTCGGCTGCCGGTCCGTCTGCGCCGCCACTCCGTCTGCGCCGCTCCGTCCGCGTCGCTCCGTCTGCGCCGTTTGATCGCTCCTTCGTCGCTACCGGTCGCGTTTTACTGACTCACGGCCTAACGACTCGATCAACTATGCGTATGATTCCGCAACTTGTATCACGTGACGCTAGGTAAAGCATACACGCTAACAATACTCGGCCCGAACACTTACTCGAAGCCTACCCAGTTATTTTTACTGACGATTTAATTATTCAGGCCTAAATCAATGCCTACAGTTCCAAAATACTGCACATAAACTGCTGCTATAATTTACTCACAAATTAACAGATGAAATCGCGTGGGTTATGCTTATTGCTGCCACACTCACTATAAATGGCCTTACCACAATAATGCCCTTACCGTAACTACCATCAGATCACACAGCAAATGATAGCCCGTACCCGCGTGAATTTCAGTAACCGCTGCTACATTTGATCATTTTCAAACAATAGCACACACCGCGCGTGGAATTCGATAACTGCTGCTTCTATTTGTTCTTATATCAAACAAAAGCCCTCTCCCCGCCGGTGGATTCGATAACCGCTGCCACCATTTGATCGCTCCTTCGTCTGTGGCGTCATACGGATGTATTAAAACACAGACGAGGATGGGTAGAATAAACAGTTGGTTTATTAATGAAAAAACACAGACCGAAGTCGTAAAACACCATAACACTGCCTTCTACTAAGTAAATAAATACAGCCCACCACAAGAAGTGATATTACAGTGCGGCTATCACACCGCCCAAACCACAAACGTTTCCCCTCGGTGTGATGCACCGCTCTGCCGAGACAAACCTAGATGTCTCATGACTAACGACAAACTAATGCCGGCTTCCCCTCCGCGTGCTAGACGCACAGCCTCCTACTCACACAGCTCGAACTACAGAAAAAAAAATGGGGCGTTCGTCACCCGGCTTTTATAGGCGCCATGGCGCCGCCCGCCGCCACCGTTGCCCGTCCCTGCACCTGAGACGACGCTTCGCTCGCTCGGAAAAACCGATGCGTCATTGCGCGTCACCACGCCAGATGTCCAGCCCTTTGTTCCACATCCGGTGAAATTACCGTCTGCTCGTTTGAGCGTGCATGACGCTACACAGCCAAGGGTGGCTGAAGGAAGTGCTTAAGGTTAAGGTACTCTAGGATGTAAAGTTAAGGTACTCTAGGATGCAAAAAGACAGTAGTGTAACTGAGGGCAGGGAGCGTCAATTGACAACCGAAAGATTAATTTCTTGTTACTATGCTCAGTGATGGTGATTATGATGATGGTTATGAGTACGTGATTGTGCTGAATAACCAGGAATCGGCGGAGTATTTCAAGTTCTACGTTTATACGGTTAGGAATAACATTAATTTTAGACGGTGGCAACCGCAGAATGGCTATACCTGGTTCGTTTGAGAATATTTAGGGGTATGTCGGCCACATTTCGTAATATTTACGAAATCGCGAACAATGAGTGTGCCTTTAAATTTTCTAAATTCGTCGAGAAAATACCCTTGTTCAGAACGGTGAATAGCCTTTTATTTTTATTTGTGAAGAGTACAAAATTAGTACAGAAGGGACAAAATATAGTTTTTTTAAAGAAAAAAGTCACCTGATTTGACACCATAAAAATTCACCTCTCTGTATTTATACGTCCGCGTGTAAAACATTACCCCATCTGGAAAACAGCATTTAAAAATGGTTTATACCTTACGATTACGATAGAATTGGTGAACAGAATGGTTTTCTGTTTTGCTATTTATGTTTAATTTTATCACTAATAATCTCTCTTCTTTACAAAATAACGTAAGGATTGTGAAAGTGGTTGAGCACAAACACCTGAGTCCTGCCACTAATTAAATCATTGAGTTAGTGGTTTATGTAATTTCCGTCTTGATATGATTATTATACCTTGTCAATAATTTATTTCATTTCTCTTTCAAACCATTTTTCCGACACATTTTTGAATTTGGGTATTCAGGAAAGCAGTTATGGACCGTTCTTTAGTGACTATCTTTTAGGAACCTTACGAAATAACGCAACACCACTTTCATTGTAATTTAATCCTGGGACATACTCATCAAAAGTATGGAATGATAAAGATCAAATTACTCAAATAAATACTGATAACATTATTTTTAATGTTTTAAAGATTGATATTGCATTAGCTTTTTTGTTGTAATAGGAAATAATGCCAATTTTTACCGTCGCTAGTACCCTTAGCAGATATCCCAGATACCCTGGGAAAAATCACTAATGAAAACATGAAATACTCTTCAGTGTTTATTCCATTTACTATTTTCTTAGATATAGCGATCGTGCCGTGTTTATGTCAGGCACACTATTTACTTACGTTCTTTTGTTTTTGTACAACAAAATTTATGCATATTTTATTCTAAAATCAATTATAAAAAATATATACGGAATGAAATCGAAAAATAAGGCTTGTGAAGATATTCTCCAAACATTTAAAATTCTTCAGTAGTAAGTATATGTGTTTGGTAATAATTTTACTCATAGAATATTAAAGTAAAGTAGTTTCATTTATTCATTTAATTTTTTCAGTAGAAAATGTAAATAAAATAAAAATATTTTGTATGCTAAGCCTTTTCCTTCACTAGCTTATTTGCAAGGCATAACATGCTTCTTGAAGATTTTTAGATAATTTGGTTCTGGTGAACTATTTCCTAATTTCTAGTGAGATGGATCTACTACTGGATCATCTGTGAGTTACAGATGACAAACTCTGATTCTATGGTTTTGTATACTGCTTTTCCTTACGGCATTTTGAAACTTCTATTTGCTATTTTTAATATGACACCAAGAAGAGTATTTTTTTTTCTAATTTGCACACTTTTGTATATTTACTATCTTTATTTACTCTAATATCCAGTAAATAGTAAACTTGATTTTTATAGATAAAAGGAGTTTACCTCAAGTGAGTTACATGTAAGGTTTAATTGATTGTACATCTATTGTTTAAATTTAGAATATGAAGTATCTTGAGTCGGTGAGTATCTTCACTCTCGTCCAAAAAGTTCAGAACTAGATGGGTTGGATGTAGGCTTAATTTTATTTAGTATACAGTTTTGTTGATACTGATATCTTCGTATACAGTAAATAATCTTAGATTATTATGTAGTTTAGCCTTAGATCATAACAATGTGCATCGGTACCAATTCTGTATTTATTTCTTCTTCAGTGATAGTTTTGCAAGGGATTTAACTTGAAGACCGTGCATTGTTTGGAAAGGCCATCAGTAAGATACGAGTGATTTTCTCTAATTGCTTTTTAATTAAATTCAATTTAGATTAGAATCGAATGAGGAAAGGAAATTATATTGAGGAGCTAAAGGTGTTATGGTTTAAGGGGATTTGAATTTATCTTTAGGAAGGTTTGATTTAATATGTTGATAGATTCTTAGATAAAATTGGAGGTAGATGTGGCTAAGGAAAAATGTTTTGAGCTGAGATCGCTCAACCCCTCCCTTTCCATTTCGCGTCGCATTCTGGGGAAGGGGAACAGCTTGCCCACACGCCTTGGACCGTTGGGACCTCGGTTGCGCCCCTGGCCAATTCACGTGGAATTAGTGGGAGAAAAAAACAGCTACGTTCAGGATTCTCCCAATTCGATTCATTTATCCATCATTCATCGTGTAATTACTATCGCCATCTTCTTCTCACTAGATTATTTAGGTCTCTATAACCTCAGACGTTCAAGGGCCCTTATACTTGAATAAATAAATATTTTATTTATTTATGTTATTTTTTGTTATGGGTAGTACATTTCAGGAGTACATTAATTTATTAGAAAAAGGTAATCTAGTGAGTTTTAGGTGGGTCGAAGAATTCTCTGGGTAGATTTCGCTTTGTACGTTTCCTATGTGGGTTTTGTTTTCCGATATTGTAGTGCGTAGCTGACGGAATTAAAGGAATTTGCTGAATTTTAAGAATAGAAGAGAAATGTTCAGCGATGGGGATGATACCGAATTCTTAATGAAGCTGAGAAATTGGGTCAAGCCAATGTGATTTAGTCATTGTTCATGGGAATTTGTTTTGCATAATTCGCATTTTGAGGCAAATGGTGAGGCAAAAACAACGGCAGTCCACACAAGGTATACATGTAAATTAGTATTGAATGATTTACATTGATGTATGTAATTAAAGTGCGGATGCTTTCTTAAGTAGGGGTCATAATTGATGGGTTCTTCTAGAGGCCAAATACAATTCTGTGTAGGTTATACAGAAATAAAAATACTGATTCAGCTTAGCTCAGAACCTGCATTGCCGCTGTCTCTGCAGCGACTCTGTTCGGGAGGTCCTAGGGTTCGAGCCCCAATGCGATGGAATTTAAACACTAGGTTGAATGCAGCCCCTGCCTGAAGGTGAACCCTAGCCGCCGTCTGTTCTGATCGGTAGTTTTCCTTGGTTTCTCAGATCAATACCAGGTGAATTCCGGAGCAGAACCCTAATAAACGGATTAGGGATCGTGCGCGATCTTTCCTTTCTCTTCCTTGTCCAATTCTCTCGCTTTACCTACCCACACATACACTTAGATGCACTACACTACTACACTTGTCGGTAGTTCAGTCGGGAGCTTAGAGTTTGTTCCGACTTTGTTCCGCTGGCGGGAGACACCTGGTTGAGGAACGTCCTCTCAAGCCGACATATGTCGGCGCCGGATCTCATGATTCTGCGGGGGGAGTCCGGAATATCCTGATATTAAAAGAAACTCACTACACTAACGAAAGTAAAGGCTTTGACAGTTGACGTGCCTGTAAACATCAATCAAAACGAAGTAATATATGCGGTCGTGTTCCGGCTATAGGCTCGGCTGAGTTCAACGAAGCTATTTAGATAGTTTACAGGTTACAAAGTTAACGTGCATTTTTCGACGGTAGCCACTTTGTCATCTAATAAAAAATGACATAACGTGCTCAAAATATTTATTTTTTGTCACTTTATTCTTTCTTTACAATGTTTCGGCAACCAATTTTTATCCATCATCAGGTGTACAATACGTCGGAAAGAAAGAATAAAATAACAAAAAATAACATATTTTTTATTTGATGACAAACTGACTATCGTTGAAAAATGGACGTTAACCTTGTAACCTGTAAAAAGTGAAGGTAGCAAACGGACTTTTAATGAAAACTCTATTTAGATATTTGAGTCTCGCGGGACTACCACCTCCACTAAGCCTTGTTCTACCTGGGGGACAAGTCCCCGGGGTGGGCATCTTGGGCTCTTTGGCCTTTATCCTCACCCCCCCAACTCTGACAAGGACGTCACCGGGCAGGTAACCGGATCCGCTCGGTACCCAGTTTGCCCTCACGGCAACCTGCCCATTCAATGCCTGGGTGGGGCCGCCCTGCCAGCTCAGAGCTTCTAGCTATCCAGGCTAGAACCGGAGTCAATATTACCTGTATGATAACTCGCCACTCACATGCGCCGAGACACCGCGTCCCTCCTCTTTGCCCCGAGTATCGGGCCACTGCCACGACGAAGCCAAGTGCCCAACTGGGGGCCGCCCGGACCGAAGCCCGGGGGGCCTGGGACCCCCAACCTGTCTTCCCACCGCCTACACCTTAGGCTACCGACCTGGGTGGGGCCGTGACCAAGGCAACCTGGCGGATGGTCGTTTAACCGCCGGACTTCTATTTGTGGGATTCAGAGCACCCCGAGGGGTCTCCTGCACCCAATCCTGCCATGAGGTCGACGCGCCAGGGGCCCAACTGGCGGGTTGCCGGGTTGGACCGTCAACCAGGAGCTTAGCATCGTCCGCTCGCTGCCTACACGTTAGGCTAACGACCTGAGTGGGGCCGCGAGACGAGAGGTACGGGTGGTCCCCTGAACTCCACCAGAGACCGGAGACACCCAGGTGCTCGCGACCCCCCCCCTGCAGGGTCTATTTAGGTAGTGTCGAAAATCCGGCATCGTCGGGATTCGAACTGTCAAGGACTTTGCATTCGCAGTAGTTCTTACTGCGGTGCCGTGGTGTCTGTCCGAAGGGCGCGTCGGCGCATGCACCATGGTGGTGGACGCCGGCGCGGGCATCTTCGTGGTGGCTGTGCTGACGACGCTGGCGGTGACGGGCGCCATTGTGTTCGTGAAGGGGCCTGACGCCTGCGCCAGGTAAGCGTCTGCAATCGTTGCCGTAACTACAAGTCCTCAGGGTGCTTCAGAACAATGTGCAGAGAAAATTCATATCACTAAACACAGCATAATGTCTTCAGGACAGGCACAAATAAGAACCTGTTGTACTTATTCCCAGATGCGTATTGTTACTAAAATAATGGCTTCCTTCATTGGTATTTTCTTTCACTTGTTTATTGGTCTTTTCTTTCAACTCTTTTGATAATTTCTAAAGAATTAGAAGTTACATTTAATCCCTTTAATGAATCTTATTCTCACAGCTGTTTTATATACATTTGCTGTGTTTTTTAATTGTTTAATTTATTTATTTTATTCATTCCATACAGTTTTACCCCAATATGTTAAATTTCCATTATTTCTATTAATTTTCTCCTATAAGACTGCAGAAAACAGATGAGGCGGATCAAGAGAAGCAGTTTTCATTAACGGGTTTTGAGACGAAAAGGCCTGAGGCCGACAGTAAGTTGTGTCACTGACTCAAACTGCTCCCTTTGATCTCCTTTATAGGCCTTTGAGTTTGTGCATTTTTTTCTGAAATATCCTACATACTTCAAGATATCTTATAGTTGGATAAATATAATAACGATAGCCATAAACGTTAATATTAATACTTTATTAAAATATTAAACAACCTTACATGTTTTGGGACATATTTTTCCCAGCAGCAGAGGATAAGAATTAAAATCTGAAAAGGACGTACAGTAACTATAATTAATAAAATTATTATAAAGTAGTAAATTTAAAACTAATTCGAAACAGAATGAACTTATAAACAAAACGAATGAACTTATAAACTGAATGAACTTTTGAACAAAATATTTTCCCAAGTATCTAATTTATCCAAATCTAAGGGACTATCACAATGTGTCATCTGCCACCGTGGAGATCTTACTTAAGAACTGACTAACATGTAGCTTCATTTCCACGGAGATAGAAGCTTAGCCAATGAGATGGATTATGTGCTATCGATAGACCCAGCAAATATAAAAGTGATTCTAGAGTAATGCTCGACTGCGGAAGCAACATGAACGATCACTGAGAATGGCATTTCAACCGCACTCACATCCTTAGGTGTCCAACGTCACACCATGTCATCCTTCATGCTTCTATCATAGTCAAATTGGAATGATTTCAGTTACTTGCAAAATATTGTTATTTTTTTAATTTTCTTAAAAGAAGTGTACACCGTGCTGTATTCTTTTTTTATTGAAACTATTGGTGCTACAGAATGGCACAGACTTCCTCGTACTAGATAGTTTTCTAATTTCTTCAGTCGGGGCTAGTTTTTAGTCTTGCCCCATCCTCTTGTCATCTGCCATCTATCGCCGCCACAAGTACGTTTTTTTAAAAAAAAACTTTTTCTCATTGTATGTAATTTGAAATACTTCCACTCATAAATGCAGTAATGTGTGCAAATTGCTGGAATGTGCATAGTAAAGGCGTGAGAGATATTTTAAAAAATGCATTTCTGTAATTTAAAAAACAATAAAGAATACAGAAAAAACGGCTTTTAAGTTATCTTAAACAATGCATTTCGCACTATCCGTACGAACAGTTCGAAAAATAAATTTGGAGTCATTTTTGAGTAAATCTTGTTTTTGTTAATTTTAACAATGCACTTATTGCTCGCAATATTGCGCGAAAACTACAAATTTGTTTAAAAAAATGTACGTGACCTCAATGAAAGAACTCACTATGGAGAAAAAAATTTACTTGAAGGAAAAATCCCTATATTCATTTTTTAATAGTAGAAATAAACCTAAAAAATGAAACTTTTGAAAATTTCAAAAATTTACAGAGTTTAAAGTGAAAAAAACGAATCTATGCCATATTTATAAGTGTATTTTACTGTTTTCTTTCAAAAAATTAAAGAAAAATTTGGAGTCATTTTTTGAAAATTTTTGAAATATCCCAGGGGCTTCGTGTAAAGTACCCCCAGAAATAAATGAATGTTTTTCAAAATCGCAGAGCATCGATTGAGGCCAGATCGACAGGAAAAATTCCTACGTATAGTTTAGGCGTTAGTGTTGTTCATATATACCAGACGGACGGACGTTTTGGAATCAAATATACTTTATCGGTCCCACCATTTCTGAAATCTGACTACATAACGTGTTAGAGGGAGCAATTTACTACATTTTAGAACAGGATTTATCCTCTTTTCCTGCATCCGAGCATCAAAAGACGAGTTTTTCTGTAGAAAAATCGCAGTTTTTTTTGCCACAGCATTACAAAACTTTCTTTATTCTACCTACATTACTCCGTGTATACGTACGTATACGAGAAAAGAAAACCAGAG
Source organism: Acheta domesticus (assembly GCA_031308135.1). NCBI lineage: Eukaryota > Metazoa > Arthropoda > Insecta > Orthoptera > Gryllidae > Acheta > Acheta domesticus. The sequence continues at coordinate 9,797,672 of JAHLJT010008756.1, forward strand.
ACCACAGAACGTTGAGACTTCAGGATGTAAAATTTCCAGAAAAGAGTAATTGCATGTGTAGCTTGTATTTACAGAAATTTACTTTTATAAAGTGGTAGCTCCTCTCTATTAAACATATTAGTACATTCTCTGATTGGTGTTGAAACAGACTTGTAATGATTGGTGAGAGAGTTGGAGAATAATATGGAAAGGGAAGAGGCGTTAAGGCAGGTCTGAGGTCACAATGCCTATGGCAGCCACGGGCACCCAGGTCGCCACCGGAGCCATGCGCGAAACGGAATAACGATGCGATTTTGACAACAAAACATAAATGGTTCAAAATATCGATGATCGAAAACACAACATCGATGTTAACACTTCGCACCAAAACCATCGATGTTTTTAAACACTGGTGTCTTCGAAACTCGTTTTAGTAGCATCTAATTAATTAACTGACGAGGGAAAGGACATTTAACGTGATAGTGACAGTTTGTATTAAATTATAATTATGATTTAACTGACAAAACAAGATAACAAGAACAATTAATAAAACTGATCTTGAATCTTGAACACTTGGTGTCACCTCAAGGTTGAAGCTTCCTAAATTCGCCGCAAGAAGGTTCGTTAAGACCTTCGTCCATGGCGCAAGCGTTTTACCGCCTCTCCGAATGGAAATATGAGGAAAGGCGTTCGAGATCATCTCTCGGTCGAGAGATAGTCTTCTCCACGGAGGTACTACAAAAAGCATTCTCTTCGCTCGAACACATGAACCGATAGTACTATTTTAAGTTGTTATTCGTATTGTAACTTTTACACGATTTCGATTATGGGACTTTTTCATACCCTTTCAAAACTTCGAAAACGAAAAAACATTGAGCACAAAACATCGATGTTGGTAAACATTATGTTTCTCAAACTATTCTCTCAGTTTTTCAAAGAACACTCCTGTCTCGTTTTCTTTTGAGTAATTACCGCATAAGGTGGAAAATTCTAAGTAATAAAGACTTTCTCATTTGTTTACGTTTTTGTTGGTTTCGTACGCAGTATTTTCAGTACGACCTCTTTCAGCTTGTTCTCGAGAACACACAAAGAAACTGTCCTCGAATCTCAACAGAAGTAAGTTAAGTATAAATTACACAACGCTAAAGGGGGAGGGAGGGGGTCTGGGGCAGCGTTACGCTACGTTACATAGAGATAGGGAAGTGCGTTACAAGGGATATTGAAAATACTGGAATTTCTTTTAATATCAGTGCGGCGCGCCGAGGCGTGGCGGGCGGTTCTCAGAGGAGCCAGAGGGAAAAAGGAGGGAGGGAGGGAGTAGCCCTGGCGATGCCCCGAATCCAGCTTGTTGGGTTGACGTTTCCGGGCTCGTCAACTGCTATCGTTACCGTTAATAGAGTGAACGTTTTATCCCGAGAGGTGGCGCTGTTCCTCCTGGGTGATGAGATTCGAAGCGGTGCTGCGCGTTGGCGTGCGGGGTTTCCATCAGGTGTCTCCCACTCGGGGCCAGCTGAAAGCTCGCGACTGATCTCCCTGCGTACATGGTAGTGTAATGCATGTAAGTGTAAATTTCTGTAAGTACGGGGAGAGGATAAGGCAAAGATAAAGAAGGTAAGAACGCGCGCGGTCCATTTTTGGGGGTATTGCTTCGGCATTCGCTTGCTATTGATCAGAGAAACCACTGAAAACTATCGATCGGAGAAGCCGACCACTATCAGTCTCCGGGCTATGGCTGAATTCAATCTCCACTATATAGCTAGTGTCTAAAATCCTCTACTGTCTGGACTCGAACACTGGGACTTCGCGTTTACTCTCTGGAGAGACATCGGCAGTGGTGGCTCTGAGCTAAACTTGACCTATAGCCCGTTGTAGTCTGGGTGTTGGGGTTACCTTATTTCGGCAAAACAATTAAGGAATGTGTTAAATGAGAGACAATGGGATATGCGAGGAAATATTAGAATATCAATACCAAGGTTTTAGAACCATGCACTAGATGGCCGTGGAAGTTCGAAGAAAAACGTTTGTTCTAATTTGTGATGGGAACTTCTTTAGGACGCGTGGGAAAATCGTTTCGATTGATTTGTTTCCTGACAAACAAGAGGGCATTTACAACAATTCCCAAAAGTTTGTTTTGAAAACATGTTTACCTTGTTAAAGGCCAGGTCCTACATGAAAGTATCGCATCTGGTCGTAGCAGAAGGCAACGCAAGCGCGCGTCGAGGGGGCGCGAGGTTTGGCGCAGCGGCGCGAACGCCCAAGAGCGGAAGTGGTCGGCCGCGCGCGACGCAGATCCGGACACGCCCTACCACTCCCTGCGCTCGTCCCGCCCGCCCTACAAGTACTCGGAGGAGGCGCAGTTCAAGGTGCAGGAGCCCTTGCTGGAGGACGCGGAGTCGTCGGAGGGCGGGTCGCAGGTACGCCCCTTGGCGCTGCCATGTGTTGACAAATGAATTTTAACAAGGGAAGTTAGGAAATTAGAGGAAACTCAAGGAATTTAGTATTTTTTTTACTTTCTCATGTACGCACGTATATGCGGAGTGTAGGGAAGTTATGTATTGTTCCGTTGAAAAGTGTCGTTTTTCGACAGAAAAAAAAAAACTCGTTTTGTGGCTCCATAGTACCGTTAAATAGGGTTTTTTCTTGCTCCTTTGTGTAGTATTACTTTCTCTACTATAGTCTAGTGAGAATCAACGTTTTGTGGTTCCTAAATGTGGAAAACCTGTTTATTTTAAAAAAGTTTCTTTCCATCCGTCCGCCCACCCGCCCTTCCGTCCGTCCGTCCGTCCGTCCGTCTCTCCGTCTGTGAAAAACACTAGTACCTGAACTATTTGTAAGACTTTTGCCAAAATGACTACTCATTGGTCGATCAGGCGTGACTCAAAACTGCAATTTTTAAATGTATTCATTGAATTTTGAGGATACTTTACATGATGCCCTTGGAAAGTTTCCGTTAAAGAAAGAAAATTCCTCCAATTTTTTACTTTAAATTTCTCGTAAGAGTAGAATGAAATTCCTTATAAACATTATGCATTTATTTTCACTGTTAACTCTGAATTTCAAAAAATTGCAAAAGTTTGAAACTTTTTAGGCTCTCTCGCACAACTACATTATTGAAGATACGTATTATTCAAATTAAATTTGTTCTTCATAATTAGATCATTAATTCTGTGGTCACAGGGTAAAAGTTCTTAAGTCAAAAATCTTAGTTTGGAGAAAACAAGGGTTAGATTTTCGAGCCACCGCTGGTTCCTACGCTAAACGCTATTTCTTAATGATTTTTCTTGTTAAGGAGGCAACGTTTGAAATCGGTCGTTTTACTAAAATAAAATATAGATTCTTAACTTGAAGTTTCAGTACTTAACCCAATTTTGCCAAACATTGACTTAAGAACTTTTACCACGTGACCAGAGTTAACTTCATGTACATTTTGAACATGTTAGGAGTTTTTTCCTCAATTTTGAGTTAAATATGGGCTATATTAAATGCAAGATTTTCCAAAACCGACACCAATATTTTTTTTCGTTTTTGTGGGGGTAGTACTGAGTAACATGACATTAATGCCATTTTATGTACTCTCTTGGCTTGTCAAAAATTATACAAATGTAATTTTTTGTAACTATATCTCACATTGTTAGAGAAGCTTCCAAGTTTTTTTAATCCCTAAGATTTTGAGTATATAGGAACTAAAAATGGCATAGTTTCGAAAACATTCAAACCAAATTTTCTCAAAAATGGTTCCAAATTTTCCGCATAATCTACGAAATTCCGAAAGCCTGATTTCGACCAAAATATTTGGGGCCCGATAAATATTTTTTATTATTATTTTGACGAGATCAAATATACGAACTTGCGAAGAATTATCAAATAACTAAGGTTGTGTTTAAATCTTGAGAAGCATTATCGGAGAAAACCCGGTACACGGAAATGCCAAAGCAAGTTATTTAATTCGTACAACCTACCAAGTTGACCACACGATAATAAAATATTACAATATCGACGTATTGGTTCCCCCATCAACACGAGGCGAATGCTGGAGCAGTACCCTAACAAACGGACCACGGACAGGATCTTCACCCCTTTTTTTTCACACACTAATACTGGCATGCACCACACTGCCACACATGTCGAGAGTTTACCGCTCGTCCCGGCTGGAGCGGTGTCCTGCTGGAAAGAGATACATGGTTCGGGAAAACCTTGCAAGCCGACGTGCTGGTCGGCGCCAGATCTTACTAGCAAGGTCACAGACATCTTCCATGATAAAACATGCCCTACACTTCCAGGAGGAATGACCGTATCAGTCGACGCTCCCGGAAACAAAATAATTAATCAATGGACGTTTTTGACTTTTTAAAAAAAAGAAAGGTCATCCTCATTCGCAGGACAATCAGGACTCGTACCACTTCGTCCCTTTAGTGGTGGAGGAGGTGGAGGAGTACGCCCCTGTGCAGAGCGAGCCCGGCAGCAGTTTCAGGCGATCGCCCGTGTGGTCCAAGTCGACTTGAGGTGTTCTGCAGCCAATGCGCCTAAACTTTCAGGTGAGGAATTCTTCCATCTCGCATGAGTGCTCCAGTGAAAACATTTTTTTTTATCAAAACGCTGTAGAACTCAATCCATACGTGTTAATTTTTGAGGAAAAAATATTACAATTTAAAACATTTTGGGAAAATGTGGGGAGGAATATAATAACGTAATGTTTGAACACTTTCTCTAGTTGAACTCTGATGAGAAAACACTGATTCATACTAATGTGTTAATAATTAATATGAAACTTATTTTTTGAAAATAACATGAGTATTCTTTTTAAGTTACTCGTGATTGCTGGAAAGGATTATTAACTCCTACAAGCAAATTAATTTAGGAGACCGCTGTAATGGGTTTACTGAAGCATGTTTCTTAACATTGTTTTTGTTTGCATGAAAGAAATTTAATTTTTCTTTGTCTCGCGTCTTTTTTACTTAATTTTCGAACTTGATTCAATCGTTCAAATTTCCCCATATCCCAACCAGTTGTATAGATCTAATTGGACAATCTCTTGTTACAGTATTCATTCTAGAGAATTTCCGATGTATTTTTTAAACTAATTTTTATAGTAGATGTAGCTAGAGTAGTTTAGTTTATCTTGCAACTCATGTCTGAGAGCACTTGTTCTTGTTTTGGTAATTTGGCAACAGCGTCTCTTTTACACCTTTCAAGACAGCCGTGCCTGGCACGTCGGGACAGCAGAGGAGGCAACCGTCAGGTCATAAGCTGCAGCAAGTTTCCTGTTTCTTTGTTGATCCCATTCAAGAGTGTCGGCGGGCAGGTATACGGCTCTCATGCCGAAATCTTTTCACGCTGTACAGAGTGGGTGGGGTGGGCTGAGGCATGAGCGTGGGAAACAAAACGTCTCTTTAAGCAATTCTGCCAGTATGCTGAAGAAACAAAACTAATATTAATGTGGAGGGGAGTTACCGATTTATTTACAGCAACGTAAGAATAATTAAGTAAAGCCACCTCAGAGAGAAATCGAAAAGATATATCGTGAAATATTACCGCCTAGCTCTTCATTTTATAACAATAATAATAATAATGTATTATTATTATTATGGAATCTGCATATTAAGCAAATAAGAAAACTTTAGTAACAGACAATAAACATACATAATATAGAATGTTATGAAAGTAATTACCGCAGAGGCCAAAAGTTAAAAATCGAGGTGGAGCGTAGCGGAGCCGAGATTTTTCATTTGGACGAAGCAGTAATAACACTGTAACATTTTGTGGTATGTTCAGCATTTTATCGGTCAATCTCACGATTTTTGCGAAAATTTAAATCACTGCGATAGTAAACATATGAATTCTGTTGTTGCGGCATGTTACTATGATATTGTGGGGTATTGCTTGCGATATATCTATTTAAACAATATTCGTATACCGTGGTTTGAAAAAGATGGATACAAATAATTCTCCTGAAGTTAAAGATAACTAAAGAAATAACGTTCGGTGAGGAAGTTGGCGCGTCGATTTCCAGTGGCGACACCTCAGATCGTCAGTAAATATGATTACCGAAGAAGAGTTTCATTTGATGGAATGCGAGGAAAATGAAATTAATTTACCTAAAAAACATTTTAACTGCACTATTAAAACCTATTACAATGAACAATAATTATCTCAAAAACTAATATGAGTTACTTTTATTCTGAATTATTCGAATCTGATTTGTTTTCTACACCGACTTGTTTCTTTCTTAATAAACATTTGACTTGCGATGAATCAATGGTTGTTTATTCACGTTGCCAAAGATGTTAAAACCCGATGCTAAGGATGTTAAATTGCTTAACATACTGGTAGGTACACGCCTGTAGAATTGCATGTTAAAATGGGCTAAAGACGCATGTGACCGATAAAATTATTAAAATACGAATAAAATGTAACTAAGTAGTACATTAATAATTATTGAAAATAATTAATAAAAAGTAATAAAATATAATTATCTTAAAATGACAAAAAACTGACAGTCGAGTAAATGCTCAAAGTGACCACCGTTTATGAAGAGACAGGCGTTTACTCTTTTCAGTTTAGTGGCTGCAGTACGTTAAAGAGTAACAAGGACAGAATACGTGCTTTCTCTTTCTTCCAACTAAAATTAGACACATTCTCTCAGCTCGAAATCTGAGGGCACGCGACCGGGCTTCGCTAAAAGTGAAAGGGCGTCGAAGGTATTTCACGCGTTGCCGAATTGGCAAAACAAGAGTTGGTGTTTCCAGACCTGGGTTGCAAGATACGATAAAGACCCGGGTACATCTAGTTTTATCCGAATTAAACGGGGATCTGACCGCTTGGGATGTAGGAAGATTAGGACGTTTGGGTAAAGTTCGAAAATTTTCATCCTTTTTCGCACAAAATTAATACCTAAAGAGCCTGAGACTTCTGATGTCATAGAATTGGAACACAGGTAAAGGTTTCATATGGTGCCATGCGTAATCAGTGAATGTTAAAGTAAGTGTAACGAAAGAGATACAACTTTTGAAGTAGAAGAACTTGGAAAGGAATTCAGAATACTCATTATTCCATTCGTTGGAATTGAAACAGGCTGACCGTAAAAAGCTCTGCAGTGGTTAGTGATAAGGTAACTAATTTTGTGTAAGTGCTGCTATGAGATGTATGGGTAGTCACCTCGGAAGAATTATTGTTAGCAAAGCCCCGCCCGAAATTTTTTCAGGATTTTATCCTTCAATACTTCATGAAAGCCAGTAAAAAATATTTTATTCCCATGTATGTGTATTGAGATTCAGAAGTGATAGTTCTTACTTGAATTATTATCGCAGAAATGCCGTTTTCCACATTTATACTCTGTCTGCAAAATTATCTTATATTTTTTTAATTATTCATTATTGGTGGTGGTGCTGGTAGGGGTAGTAGTACTATTATTGCTTCTCAAATACATAGGTCCCCTTGCCTTTTAGACCTTTTCTGCTTGCTCTGCTTGAAATGAATTTGAATAGGATGTAAGGGATATTCCGGAACTTAAAATTTTGAACTCGAATCTTTCTTTGAATTCTTTAGTTGGAAAATTTTGCAGCTGCCTTTATCTAAATGTGGCTCTTAGTCTTTAATTATTACAAATTATTACATATAATTATTTACAATTAATTTTTTGTGCAAATGTTTCGTTTTTATATGATCTGTTTTATTGTTTTGTGGATCAATGATTTCCTAGAGAATTATTATGAAAATGTAGAAGATTGTAATAACAAAATATAAAATGCATAAATCGCTCATAAATATTTTTACAGGTTTCCACACGTCAATGGATCCTGTGTTACTCTACGTGGCGTATTTTATGACGGCTTGTCTGTTGACTGTGGTATGCTTGCCAGTAAGCTGTCGTGATCGTTGCTGCCCAGCTTTCAGAAGGTTACCAACACTTTGCAATATTTAGCCAACGAAGAGTAGACCATCCTTGAAAATCTTCATTTGTCATAATTTCTTCACGATAATCGGTGGTAACGACTAGTCTGGCATCCTGAGCGACAATAAACAGAAGACTTCGTCCCAGAAAGGTGAGATCCAATAAAAAATCTATATTTAGGGATGGAACAGTTGAATCATTAAATCCCTCAATTGCTTCGACTCGACTCAAAGGAAGGATTCGAAGACAGAGTTTCTTCGAATCATTTTCGCATCATTCGTTCTCCAATGCCAATAAATTCTAGGCATTAAATATATTTCATTCTTTCAATTCCGCAATTAGATTTCAGGTGTTTTTTTAACGATTCCTTCACTCTCCTTATTCTACTCTTCCCGCTTTTCGTCCCATGCTATATTGTCTCCCATCTAAGCCTACTGCTTATTATAAAGAAAGTTATATAGTGAAAATGGCGATTTTTTGGCAGTAAAAAATTGGTTATGTAGGTCCGTGATATTAAAATAATGGATAAGTCTTTAAATATTTCAGAAGTTACTTATTTGGTCCGTTGTCTGCAGAGATCTGTAGCTAGATTGTTGAGAGGTTGTAGCCAGATTGTTTCTAAATTATATTGTAATTCAAAGAAAATAATGTAAAGAAATTAGCAAATAATACATCATTCGCTGCGATATAAGTTGTGAAGGTATTGACAGAAAATAGAAGATACAAAAGAATCGTGTTAAAACTATATAACAATCAATTTTTGTTCTTACAGCTCAGATAATATTTAATAGGCGCAATTCATATTTTTTCTATGACTTCCAACTACCTGTTTCACGGAATGTGTACGTGTGAATTTGTGCGAGTCGAATCAGCAATTCTGGATATTCCCAGCTAAAATGGTAATCTATTGGGTCATTCTTGTAATTCTTACACTTATATGACCTACTGCATCTATTCGAAAAATATATTGTAATGTTCACGTTCTTCTAAAAAACTTATATAAGGGGAACACTAATAAGTGACAAAATGTTTGTTCCTATCTCATAACAATATTCTAGTGTAGTCATATTGAAAAAAAATTATATGAATATTTTAAAAGTTTATTTTTTGATAGTTGTGAGCGCTATTGAAGAAATAAAAAAATCGTTTTTAGATTCTTTTAACCATGCATGAATGTTCAATTTTCTTGTTTATTTCTGTGTTTTTGTTTCGTATGGGTTACCATTTCCATAATGTTTTCGGCCAACATTCTTCATTCACATTCCTTGCATGTGTCCATACCGTTTTAGTCTTTTCACTCAATGATGTCAATTATATTACGACTTCCGCTTTACATTTAACGTATTTTTAAGGTTAATTATTAACGACACAAGATAATTGAAGCATAATATATTATACAATTTACTACGACAAAAACATCTTATTAAAATAATAATATTTATGCTTCAATTATCTTGTAACATTAATAATTTTGTTAAAATTAACATTTAAAGTTTTATTGAGTAAATAGAGATTTTGTACAATTCAATGCTCAATTACACTTTTTATGTGAAATAGATAATACATTTCTCATTAATAACATGGAAGTTCCGTTACTATTTTCCAAATAATTTATGAGTTCTTTTACAAATGTATTTTTAAACCGTATTTAGGCCAAGCTAATTAAGCTTCAGCGTCTCAAAATTGGTGGTGTTTTGGAATTTTTTTAAATTACTCAATGTAGGTCTCTGATGTGAGTCATCTCAGTTTGTCCGATTTTCGAGCAGAGCCTCAACAATTATTATGCCATAGCAGACCTTTTTTGGATCTAATTGTACTGGCCTAATTACTGATCAACCTAGATATACAATTATGCAGGTTTTTGGTCAGAAAAGTCGGAAAAGTTGGCAACAGCTGTTCTGGAGGAGGAGGTTTCACGCAGGTTCCTGTGCGGCAGATGTTGCTGCTCACCCTGGTGGCGCTGACGTCTATGTCTGTGGTGGTGGTGATGTTCATGCCAAAGAAGACGCGTGACCGCATCTGCCCCTGCTGCAAAAAGCTGCCTGGTTACAGCTGCGCGGACCGCCCCGTGATAGAAGTTCATGTGTGAGAAGCATCTTCAGTGTAGATCCGAGATTTCTTGGATCTTGGATACCCGTTGCCGTTTTACTGTGTGTGAAAATCACTTCGCTGAGACGGCGAATCTTTCTCTAGTTGCATATTGAACGTGTATATCCTGTCAAAAGTAAGTGGAAACACACGACATATTTAGAAAGTAGGTAAATTTATGGAATAAGAATACGATAATTGACGCTTATTGTACAGTTTATGTAATGTAAGGTGATAAGGCGGTTGGGCTGTTCCCTATTTTAATGTTACGCGATTTCCGGTACCTCACAACAATGCAACCGAAAAGGTAGCTGATTGGACATCACACACTTTCACCTTGTTTGGTACGCAAATAAGCCTTGTACAAGTGACTCGCAGCTCATCCATTTAACGCCTCGTTGAAAATAATATCATTATTTTGTTTCTTTTAAATGGCACTATCGACCTTATTTTAAGTTTTTTAATAGTTCACGAAACACAAAATTTTGAATGAGTTTTAGCTCCCAAACTTTAGAAGCACCATCAAGAATTCGTAGAGTGTGGCAAAGAGATTCTTCTTATGTGGGTCGTGATTTATCATCAGGGCTCGGATCTAAATGACATGTCATCTTTTCATTGGTGCATTGTAGATGAAGCTAACATGTACATGAATGTTTATCAAGACATAGAGGTGATAGAAATGTACAGTTATTGGATCATTTTTGCCATTTTTCAATTTTAGATCATCTTTTTTATCTCATTCATTTTATTTCATTTTTATAATTTTTACGCATTTCTTTTCCGTTTCGTTTTTTTGGTTAGTGAATGTTTACAATGACACACTAAAACAATGTATGTATTGTATCATCCGTTCATGAAATTCACTAGTGCAGTGCACTTGTTTTTCGAACTCTCAAAAGTACACAGATCTTCGTTAACTTCATTGACCTTACAAATCTGACAGTTGGCAAATCGTAGCTAAGGATTTTATTTCCTCCTAAAATGATGACTTTGTATTAAATATAATTTTACATTAATAAATTTTTGTTAAAGTTGTAAAATTCATTGAATTTTAATACAAATTTTTGCGTATTTCATAAAAAGCCTTTTTTCCTTGCTACTTCCTTGTATACGTACGTATATGCGGAGACGAACATCTATACGTAGTACAGAGAAGGTTATGTAACGCTGCGGAAAATCGATTTCGAGATTTCAGTGGAAATCCACGTTTTGGGTCCGCCTGATATCGAAAAAGTGTTTGTTTTTTTCAAAACGCTCGTCTGCCCGTCTGTCCGTCTCGTGTATGTGAACCTGATCGGACCTCTGCGATTTTAAGAATGGTGTAAAATACACTTATAGAGATGGAATAGGTCCGATTTCCACTGTTAACTCTGAATTTTGGAAAATGTTGAAATTTATACGGCATCTTCCTACAACTACAAAATTGAAGAGGAAAAAAATTTCCTTCAAATGAAATTTGTTTTCCATAATTAGTTCTTTCATTAAGGTTACACAAATTTTTTTGAAAATTTTAGTCAATTTCGCGCAATATTGCGTGCAATATGAGCAGTATTAAAATATAACTAAAACGAGATTTTTTCACAAAAGGCTCCAAATTTTTCTTTAAACGTTTGGCAGGGATAGTGCAAAATGTACTCGATTCGATGGCAAAAACGTCTTTCTGTTCTATTCTTTTGGTTTCTGAAAAAATACATCAATGAAATTATTTTTATATCTCTCTCACGTGGTTAATATTGACATTAGAGTCGATTTGTTCAGATTATTGCATTTATGAGCATTATAAGCATTATAAGCACATTATTGCATTTATGAGCATATTTAAATGTTGTCGTGTAAAATTCTCGGAAATTCACAAATTTCTGTATAGCAGCTTTTGTAATATAGTTTTGAAATTCAAGGGCCGCGACATTAGCCAAATGGCTGGGGGAATATCAGTTTTGTAGAAAATTGACAGTACGGTTTAGCCGTTAGCGTTGTTCACAGATGAACAGACAGACGGACGGATGGACGGACACACCGAGTTTTGCCGGCTTTTGATTTTTCTGTATCAAGGGCCTACAAAACATGGGTTCTGGCTTTACTACGTGTTAGAGGATTTTTTCTAAATTTAGCAACTGGATTGATCCACTTTTTCGTTACCCAGACCTTATAATAAGAGTATTTCTGCCGAAAGTTCGCCATTTTTCGCGCACCATTACAAAACTTTCTTTCTGTTGCGTAAGAGGTGGTAGGAAAGTAATTAATTGCCCTAAGAATGGGCGACGAAGGTCATTAGTGGATGCATTGATGAATGCTACTAATGATCGCAAGTGATACTAAAAGCTATTATACATCTACTTTGCAATGCATTTTGTTGCACGGGGACCTCTCCGTTGACCATTGTTGATTGCGATGGCGACGGCTTCCGGGACTCGGGAGATTGCCCTACTGCCCTATTGCCCTTGATTGACCCCAGACAAGTAGCATACGAGGAGGGCGTAAGAAATACCACGGTATCGGCATCATCTCGCAGGCGAAGCTAGTCTTCTCCATGAAGGTACTGCAAATAGTGTTCTTTCCGTTCGATCACGTGAACTGTCGATGAATATTCTGTTATTACATATTTTAACTTCTTTAAATTGTTTTTATTGGGCATTTTCATTCACGAATAAAACATTGAAAACGTAGAAAAAATTTTGCACAAAACATCGACTGCAAATTATTGATACTCAAAATATCCCACCCAAAACATCGACGTCGATATGATACCTAGCAGGAGAGAGACTAAGTATCCAAATTTCCTGTGTTTATTATATATATATATATATATATATATATATATATATATATATATACACACAAATTATATAAGTACAATTAAATATAGCGGGGGCTCGATCAGGGGATGATCTATAGGGAGTATTAATTTGAATAAATACCTTGGGTGGCGTAGGCGCTTGTGTTCTCGCTTAGCTGAGATAGTCTCAGGGGGTACCTCGGCTCTATTTTCTCAGTCGTGTGTAGAAAGACAATGGGGGTTGGCCCCAAGCCAATTCCAAGTAGAATGGACAATGAAAAGTAAGGGGGTAAGACGATTGTCTCGGGAATCCGAGAACTATGGTGATTCGCGAGTTGTTCGGTAGCGGCAGTCTACCTGGCTCTGCAGGCAGGGCACTGTAGAGCCAGGTAGACTGAAGTCACCTCATCCAAATATAGGTATTGGTGCATGCACAATACTACATACATTTGTTTGCGAAGTATTAGAACTGAGTAGTTTCGTGTGTTTTGTGCAGGTTCTGCAAAAGTGAGGTCATTATGCTCCTGTGCCTGGTTGTGCTGTCGGCGTTCTCCGTCGTGATGACGGCGCTCTTCATGCCGAAAAGAGACCGTGACCGAATGTGCCCCTGCTGCAAAACTTTGCCTAGTTACAACTGCGTGAGCCAGCATAGATCCTCGTTAGTGTTGCCCTTGCCAAATGAATAGTCCCACCCATCAAACGCGGCGCATTTCATCGGCTGTGCTTTTCCAGCACGAACTGTTCTGAAGAACTCGCCACTGTAGAGGCCGCAAGCAGTCACGATTCGCAGTGGAAGGTGAGCAGTAAAAGAGCTGTCGTTTTTAGCATGCGACATTTTCACTAACGTACAACTCATTGGAAAGGTACTTTGTTCTTAATGTTTTACTATATTGAAGTAACCGTTTACAAATCCTTATGGAAGCTAACACGTCATTTTATAGGGATCACTTGTAATTCGTGCCGACTTTGTGCCATTATAGGCGTAATTCATTTCTATGTTTTTATTGAGATTAGTGTTAAAACCCTTCATATGCTTCTAGAGAAACGCACATCGGGGACAGGCAGCGCATTTCCAATTTCTCGAAAACACTTTAGCCTAAATACGGTAAGGAACTCACAGTATCTCGTTCTTCATTCTCGGGAATGTGTAAACTAGTTAGTCTGAAAAATGCTTACCGATTCCAAAGTAAATTCTGATCGTTGGTACTCTAATATATTTTAACTTCGTCTTAAGACAAAATGACAGTGTTCATTTCTGCAATACCTGATGCACTTTCCACTTGAGATCATACACTATAGCTACAGAGCAATGTAGCCCTTCTTTGTGAGGTGTGAAACTCGTGTACTGTCCAGGCTATGGCGCTCTTGTTTTCAGCAATTTCCCGTCCTCCCAAGGCGATATTCTTCATGACTGTCTCCTCTAGAGACCACGAGGTTTGGAATCTGTTAACCTGCCATTTCTTAGGCCCCTAACTTCACATCCCTTTGACCTGCCACTTCTGAGGCCTGACTCAGGCTGACGTTCCTCTGGTCTGACCTTCATTTCACCTGTCCATCTGATCTGTTATTCTGGCCGACTTTCCTTCGGACTGACGCGTCAGACCAAAGAGACGTCATGACGTGACGTCTCTTTGGTCTGACGTCTCTTCGGTCTGACGTCTCTATGGTCTGACATTTTTTTTCTCTGAGGTTTCTTTTCTCTGAAGTTTCTTTGCTCTGAGGTTTCTTTTGCATGAAGTTTCTTTTCTCTGAAGTTTCTTTTCTCTGACGTTTCTTTGCTCTGGCGTTACTTTGCTCTGGCGTTACTTTGCTCTTGCGTTACTTTGCTCTTGCGTTACTTTGCTCTTGCGTTACTTTTCTCTGGCGTTTCTTTGCTCTGGCGTTTCTTTGCTCTGGCGTTTCTTTGCTCTGGCGTTTCTTTGCTCTGGCGTTACTTTGCTCTGACGTTTCTTTGCTCTGACGTTCTTTTCCACTGAATTCCCTTTGCCGTAACGTACCCTCGGCCATCATACGTGGCTGACGTGACGTGGGCCTAACGTGCCCAGGGCGATGGTGGTGCTGACGGCGTGGTCGCTGGCGACGGCGGCGGCGGTGGCGCTGGGCGCGTCGACGTGCTTCTGCCTGCTGCCGGAGGCGTGCCGCCTGCGGCTGAGCCCGTGCCTGCGCGCGCTGCCGTACCCGTGCGGCCCCAAGAGGCGGGCGCCGGAGCCCGAGCGCGAGCGGCTGGAGCGCGCGCCCCTGTTCGCCGCGCGCCGCCCGCAGCCCGTCGAGCGGCCCGCGCCCGTGCCCTTCGCGCGCAGACTGTCCGCGCGCGCGCCTGACGGACGCCCCCCGGCCGGTGAGCGCGCAAACACGAGCACACACGTTAACACGAGCACACTCGTTAACACGAGCACACTCGTTTATACGAGCACACTCGTTTATACGAGCACACTCGTTAACACGAGCACACTCGTTTATACGAGCACACTCGTTAACACGAGCACACTCGTTTATACGAGCACACTCGTTAACACGAGCACACACGTTAACACGAGCACGTGTGAAAGTGTAGTGCATGTAAGGGTGTGAGCGTAAAGCGTAAGGTTGGGGTAAGGAAGAGGAAAGAAAGATTGCGGCGCGGTCCGTGGCCCGTTCGTTAACGTACAGCCCCGGCACTCGCCTGGTATTGATCGCAGAAACCATGGAGTATTACCGATCACCGCAGCCGGCCGCTAAAATTCTCCTCCAGACGGCGGCTGAATTTCACTTAGCTATAGAGCTAGTGTCGGAAATCGTGCCACCGTCGGGACTCAAACCTAAGACCTCCCAGTCAGAGGCACTGCAGTGACATCAGTTGATGTCCCGAACCACCTCAGCGAGTACACACACATGACCACACACGTGCACTCATACGCACATATAAGCGCGCACACACGTGCATGCTCCCGAAGTCACCCACATACACTTGAATACGAGCACACACACAGGCGATACTAAATGATTTCAACGCTTCATGAAGCTTCAAAGATTTATTTATGTGTCTTGTTTGAACGGCAATGTTGTTTTGGGGTAAGTTCTTGAAATGGATTTCTATTCCTACATCGTAGGTGCACAAGAAAAGTCACCTGAAAAATTATAATTATAAATTTCATGAAAAATAAAGAAAGTTTTAAAATATAGTATATTTTCCCTAGTAAAAATTTTATAGAGGTAAATCACAAAACGGACGGTAAAACGGTAGAGTAACACTCGTTGTCTTCACATACAAAATAGACGCTTCGCCTTGAAATAAAACCGTTTTCCCCAAAATCACTTTTAATTGTGTCAGGTTTTCTTTTGACTCGTTGATGAATGAAATTTAGTTGGACATAATGGGAAAAGTCGCAGAATTTGGACAGCACCGATATTTCAACGTATAAGAACATTTGGATCATATCAGTTAGCTATAATGCTTGACAAAACTACTTTGGGATTGTTAGTCTATTTTCATTCTGAGTAAATAAAGGGAAATGAATTTCTGAGGGTGGGGTGGAGGTTTCGAGGAGAATTTTTCTAATTAATTCCGTGGTGATAGCAGATATCTTGTGGTAATCCATTATGGTAATGGGAGGTAAGGGATAATCAACCACAATAAGTACTTATTGTAGTTGATTATCCCTTACCTCCCATTACCAATTTTTCTAATGAGGTGTGTAAAAGTGTTTCAACTTACCTAAATAGAAATCTCAATGAATGAATGATCACCGCTCCTTTCTAAATACGAAGGTGAGTCAAATGAAAACAGGAAATATTCCTTTTGCAGCTTCTGCATTACAAAATTGGAACAAAAACATTATTTTTCAATGTAGTCCCCCTGCTTTTCGATGCATTTCCATCACCGAGTCGAGAGGGAATAGATACCTCGGGGAAAATGTTTCTTTGTCTGTATCGTGCTGCACAAAGCTGTGCATGCGCCGCCTGTTTCATCTTCGTGTCAGTCGCGAACTTGTTGCCACTGCTTAGTTTGTGATGGACCTAGAACTCGTGTCCAGTCACAATCTGCTCCAAAAATGGATCACCTTCAAGTTCATATACTTGGGTTTTTATTTCTTGGCGCGTGAGGTCTCGTCTTCACGATGGAATATCTCACGGTATTTCGCGTCGTTCTCCATCGTGCCGCCAGGAGTCGCATGATCGCGACTATCGAGCAGTGCTGGCAATCATGCGACTCCCAGCGGCACAACTGCGAACGACGCGAAATATCGTGAGATATTCCATCGTGAAGACAAGACCCCACGCGCCAAGAAATAAAAATCCAAGTATAGTGGCGCAGAAGCTCCTGGCAGACAGCGACTCGCCTTTCATTTCGGCTGATGAGCCCATCTTGCGACCTCTTTCCGGTATTTCAACTCATGGAAAATTGCTGAGCAGAGCCAAGACTGACCTGTAATTCCATGACAGTGTCATGGATGGTGATCCGTCCATCCTGCAGAATCATCTCCTCTGCCGCTACAATCGCCTCAGCTGTCACAACTCGATGTGTCCGGCCTGACCTCGGCGCGTCCGCCTAACTCAGTGGTGTCAAGGTTTTCTACTGGTGGTAGTGGCATGCGTCGTGGCATCGTACCATGCCACGAGATTCATTGCGCAACTAGCGTCGGGAAAGGGAACTATTATGAATAGTAGTAACCCCGCCGTGTTACAATAGGGATGGCGTTGTCTCTGGTCGTGGGGTGATGAACTGCGTGGAGGGACGATTTCGTCATGGCACTCGTTCCACGGACTCCCGCTCATGGTGTCGACCTTGACAACACTGGCCTAACTTGTTGGACCGCTCATTAATTTCTTACACCATCTGTATATCCGAGTGTGCCATACAGCCCCACATACATGCCAACGTACGACGATGATTTTCTATCGATTTCGTGCCTTCACTGTGCAAGAAACAGATCACTCCACGCTGTTCTTCTTTGGTACATTCTAACAGAGGGGCCGCCATATTGGAATCTTCCGTTTGGCGCCGCTGGGTCACGTGGGGATACGGGACTAACGCCAATTGATTGCAGGAGAGTCCACTCGCATGCATACGGGATCTGATTGCAATGAGAGCGGTTTTCGATTTTCTACAGCGGTTTTTTCTATTTTTATTTTACTCACCTACGTAGCTATGCGGCATTGTTTCATGTGTTTCCTTATTTATTTACTGATTAGTTGCTGGTGGATTTGCAATAGGTGCCAGTAAATCAGGCCCCGATGAAGACGGTCCAGACGACCTGTTCTACTTCCCGGCGCCCGCCGTTCGCGGACAGATTGTAATGGGACCGGAGGAGGTGGAGCGCCAGCTCTCGTACGCCAGCCTCTTCGTGACCAAGGCAGAACAACGCCCACAGTGGAAGTGACTGCGCCGGCTTCGTTCAAAAGGTATTATGTGACCACGTTTAATGTAATTTTTAGATTGCTGTTACTCTCTTTAAAAAAACGTAAAGCTCACATTCGACTACGTGTCGATTCCGAATGGCATTAAGGTTATCGAGCAAGTTACAAGAAACTACCATAGCCGATAGTCGTATGCAGTATAAGTTACTGTTGTTACTCTAATGCCTTTATTATACTAATTGCCCAAGTCATTCGTTTTTTTTACTTACGTTTTTCTTAGTAAATTCTCTTCTATATTCCGTTGAAATTCAAATAGGGGAAAGTTCAGCTACACGTCTCACCATGTACGGGGTACTGATTTTCCTTATTTAGCAGCGATTTCTTTAGGATTCTAGGTAGTTCTTCGTGTGTTTTCTGACCTGCCTTCCACAACAAAGAACATAACCCACACACTGATTTACAGATTTAATTTCTCAAACCATGGTCTGTACCAAACAACCAAAAACGTATTTTTAAGCACATACAATACAATATTGGTTTCTTTAGGTCCTATGTTATTTACATACATTATCTGATAGTACAAAAAAAGTGACAATGATTTTTGCGGTTATCTGGATAGAAGCGTAAAATGCCCAGTCGTAAGTATCTGGCTCTTAGTGATGATGCAATGCTGAAGTATGATACATGCTGAAATAAGTACCTTTTTCGTGTTTATTGTTTAGAAATCTCCAGAAAGAGTTTGACATTCAGAAAATAAAAAACTTTGTTTGATTATGTTAAAGGTAATTAAATTTCTAAAAAATATTGAACTAATGGTATCCTCTTTTAGCTACTTTTCCGAAGGCATTTCTCGACAGACAAAAATCAGTATCATTCCTATTCGCTATTATACATCTCATATTCAGCGGAGCATTAAAAAACATATTAGTTCTAGTTAATTGTGGTGCCTATAGTGCTTCATTATTATTTCTGAGACTTTTGGGAGAAATCTTCCAATACGTTTTTGATAGTAATGTATTATTCAGAAAGTTGTCAAAGTACAAAAAATCATTCAAATCAAATCATTGCCTCTTTAACTCCACAAGGAACACTGCACATACCCGCGTTCGCTGAAACTCCAGAGTGGCTCATCAAAAGGACGCGTGTAAGTCGCGTTCAGTGCGCGCGAGGCAGGGGACACTCGAAGGGATACGTTACGGAGGCTTAGGGCAGAAAACATCGGATTGCCCAATGCGAGCTGGGGATCGCAATTACCCACACCTTTGTTGTGTCTGCGTTAGTAATTTTTTAATTGGTTTTCGTGTGTGGTGTCCTACACGAAATAAAATTTAATTTGTTTCTTGCTCAGGCTGTCTGTCGAAAAGGAAGTCGCTAGAAAGTCTATGTTTTTGAGACAGCATTTAGTGTAGCCGTCTCCCTCCTCTGTGACGTCAGTCGAGTGCTCAGATTCCTCGCGCAAACTCTAAAATAAAGTCATCTTATCCGTTATACTACTCCACCTGAAGGAATTACTCTCTTTAATCCGAAAAAGACATGGTCTAAGTTAATATTTCGGGGATTTAGTTACGAATGATCAAGTAGGCGACGAGGCTCGGTCCTCGACCAATAATAATTGAACCTTGAGTCTACACAACGCATAATTTCCCACGCATGAATTGCCAAAGTACGTTCATCTCCGATTTCGCGGGAACGGGGCCTAGAACCTTTGTTTGTGAGGGGGTGGGGTGACTTAAAAGAATCCGAACGACCCAATAAGTCCACTGTGAAGTGACAGGAAGATAAACTCAAAGCCCTGAAATCCGAACACAACAGATCACACCAGGAGAGGGGGATTGTCTCTCATCAAAGTGTCTGTGTTTGCACCTGTGTGTCTGGCGGCGAACGGATTAATTGCTCCCGAAAATCGTGTTAACAGCAACAGCTGCAACGCGTGTTCAGCCTTCGATTGATGGAACAGCAACTGTGGCAACTGATATTTTAAGTGACTTTGAACATTTATTCACGGGTAATTGCACATTATAAAGTGTTCTTGAGTCCCAAATTCGATTGTAAAATTATTTAAGAAATAATGTGGTACAATAATACTTATATTTGTATTCTGTATTATGATAAAAGCGAAAAATTGTGGTACTAGGAGGCTGACAATACGATGGATTGATAACTCAGACTGGCAGGAAAAATGTAATATATATTACACATTTCCAATACGCGCATATATTTAAAAAAACAACTGTACATAATCCGGACATGTGACAGTTGTCTATGGGTTTGAAGTGTCTTTTGGCTTTTGGTGGATCTGTATTGTAGTACAACAATACTCATGAACTCGGGAAGAATACAAAACATCTTTACTACTAATTTCAAATGTGCGTAGAAACTTCAAAGAAAACTATATATCATCCAATCGTGTGAGAGATGTCTATGGTTTGTTACGCACCCTAGAACTCGCAAAAAATTCAAAACCAATGCGTTTTGATTTTCACGGAAACTGGAAATATTTGATTGTGTTATTCCGCTTATCCTCATATTGAGAATTCCAACAGAATTTCCATTGATAATGCGGTGCGCGACTGTTTACGACACAACCGATGTCATGCGACAGCAAGGTTCCAAGGGAAACGGCGTCCAACATTATATATTTGCTGTTCATGAGTTGCTTTACAGAACAGCAAAGTTTTGGTGTATAAAAAACCGTTTACTGTATATCCCTATCTACTCTACTTTAATATTGCTGAATTCATTGCGGACGGAATTGTTGCTGGGTGACTGCGCGGATCCTGGGCGGGCTATGGGCAGGAGCCTGCGCGGAGCCTGGACTAGTTGCGAAAGGAGCGGAATGAGCAGACGGAGCAGAACAAGAGATCGAAACGAAAGGGGAGAAGAAACGGAGGGAATAGCCGCAGTGCAAAGAGCAAAAAAAGTGGGCGGAGCGTGATGAGGCGCAGCACTCGTAGCGCGGAAGGGGGCGGAGGAATGGGCCGGGCCAGAAAGGGCGTTTGGGGGGCCACTGGTAAAGCCTCAGAGGAGGTGAGGCTGCATAATAAATGGTGTGTTAAATAAACACACAGGAGAAACCGGGTAATCAGCTGGGTGCATATAAAAGTTTTGCGAAATATGTTGCATAGGGATTTAAAGGGTGTGTATTTTTAATCGAATTATTCAATAAAATGAATTATTTAATTTCTAAATGATCTGAGCTCAAAGATTACTGCAATTTTGGTGTTTTATGTTTTCTGTAAACAACATATATAGTTATTAAATACGAATTGAGTTACGTTACATTTGCGTTCAGATATTCCAAAATCTATATAAACATTTCAAGATTGGTATAAATTGTTCGAGAAAGAGTACATGAATTCAAATAAAGATAATTATTATATTCGATCAATAGGTACCAAACATTTTAAAAATCCGAATATATGTAAACTTTTTTTAGAATTCATTGGAACAATATAAAGTACAGTGAATATATCTTTAAAAATAACCTTTTTAAATTATCTCCCGTTACCGTATCCTTTCCACCACATTGAATTCTTTCCCTTCCCTAAGTATTTTTTTTATATTTCCCCATAACTTTGCATTCACGAATTTCTGAAGGTTACAAACCTCGGATAAGATCCTCCAAAGTCAATACATAAAATGTTATCATGTGTAGCTCTCGTTTAAGGTTCGTGACGAATGCTTGTAAGTAGCGCTCCAAGCGGCGACGTTTTCAAGCAGCTGAGAGCCGCTCTACGTAGTACGATTTACTGTCCCCAGATTGCAGCAGAGTCCACGCGGGTACAGCGACTTCACGGCGCGCTGAACAGCTTCTGTTGCGCGTAGAGCTAAATCAAATTAATGTTATGTGCATTTGCGTGACCCACTGGGATGCACTCGTGCATAACTCTGAAATCAAGTTTCCGAAGAGGATATTAATTGTCTACGCGGCCTCATGTATACGGAAACACAATTAGAAATAAAATGTGGTTTGTACTTTTTCCCTCTCTGTGTTTTCACTGCAATGTCTTTACATTTTCTATGTTCGTATTCAGATTAAAATTACCTACGGAATTTACTACTATGGCTACATAAATGTATTTCCATTTTGCATGATAATTTTAATATCGCAAAGGTTCAGGAAACAACTGCAAAACTACAAAGTTTGTTTAAATCTTTTGGTTATTTTACGGAACAGTAAATGTGTACATTTTTACTACTTTCTTGTACACGTACGTATATACAGAGCAATGTATATAATATAGAGAAAGTTATGTAATGCTGCGGAAAATCGATTTCGAAATTTGAACGGAAATACACGTTTTGGTGTCCCCTGATACCGAAAAATTGTTGGGTTTTTTTCCTTCTTTTTTTTTTCTTTCTTTCTTTCAAAACGTCCGTCCGTCCGTCCGTCCGTCCGTTCGTTCTGTCTGTGAACACCACTAGCGCCTAAACCATACGTAGGCCTTTTTCTAAAATGGATATTCCCCGGTCGATCTGGTTCCACTCGAGGCGCCGTGATTATGAAAAATGTTCTTTAAAAATTGGACGTACTTTACATGAAGCCCCTGAAACATTTTCAACATTTCTCAAAAACTGCTCCAAATTTTTTTTTTATATTTCTTGTAAGAATAGAGAAAATACACTTGCAATTGTGGCATGAGTTCGATTTTCAGGGTTGACTTTGAATTTTCAAACATTTCAAAAGTTTTCATTTCTCTTCCTACAACTACAAAATTGAAGATAGAGATTTTTCCTTCAAATAAAATTTGTTCTCCCTAGTTAGTTCTTTCATTAAGGTTAGGTACGTTTTTTTGAAACTTTCGGTAGTTTTCGAGCAATATTGCATGCAATGTGTGCAATATTAAAAAATTGGCCATTTTTTCGCGCAGCATTACATAACTTTCCATATACTACGTATATCACTCCGTGTATACGTACGTATACGGAAAAGTAAAAATAACAAAAGCATGATTTTCTAAAAAGTGGCTCCAAATGTTTCAACGAAAATTCCCTAATAGAACGAGCGTTTACTCGTCTATATCTTTCTTAAAGTAATATTTCAGTTCTGCCATTAGGAAACCGAAAAATTGAGAAAAATGTTTAAAAAATGCACCTTGGAGTGATGGCCACCTTGGGATAGATGGCATCTGGCATGGATGTATAGCAAGTTTCTAAAAGCTAGAAATGCAAAGAAATTAGAAAAATAACTAGTACGAAAAATTTTGTGTCATTCTGTAGCACCTCTATTTGTAATTAGTAGTGTTAATTTCTTTATTAGTTTTTTATTTTTAGTAGTGTATTATCTGGATTTTTCATTCGGTAAAAAGAGAGATCATCTCTCTATATTGAGGGGAAAAATGTTTTCAGTCTTATAATAACGAACAAGACTATCAAAATAGCTTTACAAAGAATGGCAGGTTCTCGGCAAAATAAAGTAGATATTAAAAATTTCTCACATCGTATATTTATTACAAAAATTCATTTTATGATATGAAAAGTTCCTTAGGATATACGAGGTCCTCATCTGCTTGAGTTAGAAAGATTAAATAAAATGGCAATGAATATGGAATCGAAACTGTCGATTGAGGATTGAGAGTAACCGCGGAGCCTGGTTAAAACCCTCTGTAAATCTGTTTTGTCCACGAGAATTTGCCTGAGTTTAATCATTACTGGTATGTGTCAGGTATTGTTTTTTTCATTTTCTTACGAGCTATTAGCCCAAAATAAGTTTGTCTGGTACGTTGAAAATGTCTTCTAGAATACGTTCCTCAACACTGGCCTGGAGATGGTTTCAAAAGCATTTATTTGTTCGCGTTCTTAATTAATGAAGACAGTTTTGATGTGCTTGGAGGGAAATAAGAAAATTTTTCTGTGAATCTCTTCACATTAATTTCCAATAAAGAATTAGTTATTTTCCCTTTCAATGTCATGATCCTATCATCTCGAAGGGAGAATATTTCTGACGTATTTCAGGAAACAGAGTAACCAAATGGACTCATGACGATCTGATGGGATCGGATTAGAAGGCACGAAAAGTGAAGACACTACGTCTACAATTAAGCCCACGGACATCCGCCATTCTCTCCCCGTGTTCCCCTGTATGACACTACTTTCGGCAGGAGAGGGATTGGAGGATGTTGGGAACAGAAAGGAAGAACGCTGGGTGCGAGGTAAGAGAGAAGCGAGTCCGACTAGAGTCGATTAACAAGAGCACCAGTAAACAACAAGCGAAAACAGAGCAAATTGAATTCTGCAGAACATAATTTCAACTTGAACAAACTTTGTTTACTCGTAAACACGACTGAAATTATCCAGCAATTGTAATTTGGAGTGCAGCTGTAATGGTAACACCGTGGGACGAGCCGAAGCGACGTGAAAGAGGACCCGAGGTGTTGAACGAGTTGAGGCTGCATGAACCGAAAATAGTATGGCGCCAGTGAGAAAGTGCTCAACGGTGGTGAGATGCATGAGATGGGGTTGGGGTGTGGAGTTTAGTGAAGTTGGTGGAAGCGCAGGGGAGTATGCGCGTTGTGTTGTTGAGTGACGGACAGAGGAATGGGGAAGAAGCGATGTAGGACCAGAGCGAGTATAAGCCAGCGCAACAGTAAAAGGTACAGTGGGCCTGGAGGGATGTAAAGTTTAAGGGGGAGGGGCGAGCGAATCCCTACTGAGTGCTAACGGAGAGTGGGTAGAAACGGATCGAATGGTGAGCGAAGCATGGGCCGGCGACAGCGGAGCAAAGTTTTGGCGCGAGCAAAGTAGATACGCATAGGGATGGTAAAGAAACATCGATGTTTTTTAAACCATCGATACTTTCCATCAGAAACATTGATATATTAACATCGATATTTTGCTTTCGATGTTTTCTTCACATCGATATTTTGTTGCAAAAGCATCGATGTTTGAATTTATTATTCATGCAATGCTTTATTATGCCCTTAAAGAATGTGTACCTTATTTTATGGTATTTTGTATGACATATATGGAATATTGATTAAGTGATTAAGATGGTAAAATAGCAAAGCACGATGCTTTTAAATTTTAATTTTCTTCTTTATATTCAATAATAATTTTTATTAGAAAAGTAGCCTACTGCTAAAATGCTACTAACGAAACAGTAAAATATATCCCATTTGCGTACGTTAATAAAAATTGGAGAGGAAGTTAGCATGTTTATTGGACTATATTTAAAACATCGATGTTTTAGACGATGTTTTCATCGACATCGAAAACCCTTTAGCTATGTATCGAAGCGTCGATGTATCGATGTTTGTTCAAATTTGCCATCACTAGATACGCACCGCTCGGGAGGCGTAGCGCAGCGCGGGCGAAGGAGTGTGGGGTGAGAGCGAAGAGGAGGAATGCGAGAGCAGACTGGAGCGGGAGAGAGCGAAGTCAATATGAGTGTGCACGAAACGGAGTGAGGCGCGAGTGAAGCGGAGCAGATGAGGGGTGCGAGCGAAACGGAGCTGGCCGGGGCGCGAGTGAAGCGGAATACAAGGGGGCGCGAGTGAAGCGGTGCGGGAGCGAGGCGCGAGCGAAGCGAAGCAGGGCGGGGAGCGAGTGAAGCGGAGCAGATGCGGAGTGCGAGCGAAGCGAAGAAGGGCGGGGGCGAGTGAAGCGGAATACAAGGGGGCGCGAGTGAAGCGGTGCGGGAGCGGGGCGCGAGCGAAGCGAAGCAGGGCGGGGAGCGAGTGAAGCGGAGCAGATGCGGAGTGCGAGCGAAGCGAAGAAGGGCGGGGGCGAGTGAAGCGGAATACAAGGGGGCGCGAGTCAAACGGAGCGGAAGCGGGGCGCGAGCGAAGCGAAGCAGGGCGGGGGCGAGTGAAGTAGAGCAGATGCGGGGCGCGAGCGAAGCGAAGAAGGGCGGGGGCGAGTGAAGCGGAATACAAGGGGGCGCGAGTGAAGCGGTGCGGGAGCGGGGCGCGAGCCAAGCGAAGCAGGGCGGGGAGCGAGTGAAGTGGAGCAGATGCGGGGTGCGAGCGAAGCGAAGAAGGGCGGGGGCGAGTGAAGCGGAATACAAGGGGGCGCGAGTCAAACGGAGCGGAAGCGGGGCGCGAGCGAAGCGAAGCAGGGCGGGGGCGAGTGAAGTGGAGCAGATGCGGGGCGCGAGCGAAGCGAAGAAGGGCGGGGGCGAGTGAAGCGGAATACAAGGTGGCGCGAGTGAAGCGGTGCGGGTGCGGGGCGCGAGCGAAGCGAAGCAGGGCGGGGGGCGAGTGAAGTGGAGCAGATGCGGGGTGCGAGCGAAGCGAAGAAGGGCGGGGGCGAGTGAAGCGGAATACAAGGGGGCGCGAGTCAAACGGAGCGGAAGCGGGGCGCGAGCGAAGCGAAGCAGGGCGGGGGCGAGTGAAGCGGAGCAGATGCGGAGTGCGAGCGAAGCGAAGAAGGGCGGGGGCGAGTGAAGCGGAATACAAGGGGGCGCGAGTCAAACGGAGCGGAAGCGGGGCGCGAGCGAAGCGAAGCAGGGCGGGGGCGAGTGAAGCGGAGCAGATGCGGAGTGCGAGCGAAGCGAAGAAGGGCGGGGGCGAGTGAAGCGGAATACAAGGGGGCGCGAGTGAAACGGAGCGGAAGCGGGGCGCGAGCGAAGCGAAGCAGGGCGGGGGCGAGTGAAGCGGAGCAGATGCGGAGTGCGAGCGAAGCGAAGAAGGGCGGGGGCGAGTGAAGCGGAATACAAGGGGGCGCGAGTCAAACGGAGCGGAAGCGGGGCGCGAGCGAAGCGAAGCAGGGCGGGGGCGAGTGAAGCGGAGCAGATGCGGAGTGCGAGCGAAGCGAAGAAGGGCGGGGGCGAGTGAAGCGGAATACAAGGGGGCGCGAGTCAAACGGAGCGGAAGCGGGGCGCGAGCGAAGCGAAGCAGGGCGGGGGCGAGTGAAGTGGAGCAGATGCGGGGCGCGAGCGAAGCGAAGAAGGGCGGGGGCGAGTGAAGCGGAATACAAGGGGGCGCGAGTGAAGCGGTGCGGGAGCGGGGCGCGAGCCAAGCGAAGCAGGACGGGGAGCGAGTGAAGCGGAGCAGATGCGGAGTGCGAGCGAAGCGAAGAAGGGCGGGGTGGCGAGTCAAGCGGAATACAAGCGGGGCGCGAGTGAAACGGAGCGGAAGCGGGGCGCGAGCGAAGCGAAGCAGGGCGGGGGCGAGTGAAGTGGAGCAGATGCGGGGCGCGAGCGAAGCGAAGAAGGGCGGGGGCGAGTGAAGCGGAATACAAGGGGGCGCGAGTCAAACGGAGCGGAAGCGGGGCGCGAGCGAAGCGAAGCAGGGCGGGGGCGAGTGAAGCGGAGCAGATGCGGAGTGCGAGCGAAGCGAAGAAGGGCGGGGGCGAGTGAAGCGGAATACAAGGGGGCGCGAGTCAAACGGAGCGGAAGCGGGGCGCGAGCGAAGCGAAGCAGGGCGGGGGCGAGTGAAGTGGAGCAGATGCGGGGCGCGAGCGAAGCGAAGAAGGGCGGGGGCGAGTGAAGCGGAATACAAGCGGGGCGCGAGTGAAGCGGTGCGGGAGCGGGGCGCGAGCCAAGCGAAGCAGGGCGGGGCGCGAGTGAAGCGGAGCAGATGCGGGGTGCGAGCGAAGCGAAGAAGGGCGGGGGCGAGTGAAGTGGAGCAGATGCGGGGTGCGAGCGAAGCGAAGAAGGGCGGGGGCGAGTGAAGCGGAATACAAGCGGGGCGCGAGTGAAGCGGTGCGGGAGCGGGGCGCGAGCCAAGCGAGCAGGGCGGGGAGCGAGTGAAGCGGAGCAGATGCGGAGTGCGAGCGAAGCGAAGAAGGGCGGGGGTGGCGAGTGAAGCGGAATACAAGGGGGCGCGAGTGAAACGGAGCGGAAGCGGGGCGCGAGCGAAGCGAAGCAGGGCGGGGGCGAGTGAAGCGGAGCAGATGCGGAGTGCGAGCGAAGCGAAGAAGGGCGGGGGCGAGTGAAGCGGAATACAAGGGGGCGCGAGTCAAACGGAGCGGAAGCGGGGCGCGAGCGAAGCGAAGCAGGGCGGGGGCGAGTGAAGCGGAGCAGATGCGGAGTGCGAGCGAAGCGAAGAAGGGCGGGGGCGAGTGAAGCGGAATACAAGGGGGCGCGAGTGAAACGGAGCGGAAGCGGGGCGCGAGCGAAGCGAAGCAGGGCGGGGGCGAGTGAAGCGGAATACAAGCGGGGCGCGAGTGAAGCGGTGCGGGAGCGGGGCGCGAGCCAAGCGAAGCAGGGCGGGGCGCGAGTGAAGCGGAGCAGATGCGGGGTGCGAGCGAAGCGAAGAAGGGCGGGGGCGAGTGAAGTGGAGCAGATGCGGGGTGCGAGCGAAGCGAAGAAGGGCGGGGCGAGTGAAGCGGAATACAAGCGGGGCGCGAGTGAAGCGGTGCGGGGAGCGGGGCGCGAGCCAAGCGAAGCAGGGCGGGGAGCGAGTGAAGCGGAGCAGATGCGGAGTGCGAGCGAAGCGAAGAAGGGCGGGGTGGCGAGTCAAGCGGAATACAAGCGGGGCGCGAGTGAAACGGAGCGGAAGCGGGGCGCGAGCGAAGCGAAGCAGGGCGGGGGCGAGTGAAGTGGAGCAGATGCGGGGCGCGAGCGAAGCGAAGAAGGGCGGGGGCGAGTGAAGCGGAATACAAGGGGGGCGCGAGTGAAGCGGTGCGGGAGCGGGGCGCGAGCCAAGCGAAGCAGGGCGGGGGCGAGTGAAGTGGAGCAGATGCGGAGTGCGAGCGAAGCGAAGAAGGGCGGGGGCGAGTGAAGCGGAATACAAGGGGGCGCGAGTGAAGCGGTGCGGGAGCGGGGCGCGAGCCAAGCGAAGCAGGGCGGGGGCGAGTGAAGTGGAGCAGATGCGGAGTGCGAGCGAAGCGAAGAAGGGCGGGGTGGCGAGTCAAGCGGAATACAAGCGGGGCGCGAGTGAAACGGAGCGGAAGCGGGGCGCGAGCGAAGCGAAGCAGGGCGGGGGCGAGTGAAGTGGAGCAGATGCGGAGTGCGAGCGAAGCGAAGAAGGGCGGGGGGCGAGTCAAGCGGAATACAAGGGGGCGCGAGTGAAACGGAGCGGAAGCGGGGCGCCAGCGAAGCGAAGCAGGGCGGGGGCGAGTGAAGTGGAGCAGATGCGGAGTGCGAGCGAAGCGAAGAAGGGCGGGGGCGAGTGAAGCGGAATACAAGGGGGCGCGAGTGAAGCGGTGCGGGAGCGGGGCGCGAGCCAAGCGAAGCAGGGCGGGGGCGAGTGAAGTGGAGCAGATGCGGAGTGCGAGCGAAGCGAAGAAGGGCGGGGTGGCGAGTCAAGCGGAATACAAGCGGGGCGCGAGTGAAACGGAGCGGAAGCGGGGCGCGAGCGAAGCGAAGCAGGGCGGGGGCGAGTGAAGTGGAGCAGATGCGGGGTGCGAGCGAAGTGAAGCTGGCCGGGGCGCGAGTGAAGCGGAATACAAGCGGGGCGCGAGTGAAGCGGTGCGGGCGCGGGGCGCGAGCGAAGCGGAGCGGAAGCGGAGCGTGAGCGAAGCGAAGCAGGGCGGGGGGAAGAGTGAAACGGAGCGGAAGCGGGGGCGCGAGCGAAGCGGAGCTGGCCGGGGCGCGATTGAAGCGGAACACAAGCGTGGCGCGAGCGAAGCCGAGCACGGCTGGAACGAGAGGGAGCTGAGGACGAGCGAAGCTGTCCGAGGCGCGAATGAAGCGGATCGGAGCGCAAGCGAAGCAGTGCTGGGCGCGAGCGCAGCGGAGCGGGGAGCACGTGGAGCAGAGCGGTGAGGTGGGAGGCGGGTGGGCGGTGGGAGTGGAGGGCGGGGCGCGTAGGGAGACGCCCCTCCGCTTCGCTGACTCACGCTATCGACCCCGCGCCGCGCCGCGGGCGGAAACCGGAGGCCGCGGGGGCGATCGCCCCTCGACGCCCACGAGGACACCTCGGGGGCGTTGCGCATGTGGTTGGATCACCTGAGTCAGCGCACTCGGTTTATTGATTCTAGATGCAACAACGACTAAGGTCCTTAGTCTCGTAAGTGTAGTGCGTGTTTTATCGCGGTAGGCAGTGCAGATGTTCCCCCGCTGGATGGGGAGATCTGGCGCCAACCCACCCGTCGACTTGCTGGATGTCCCCCGCCAAGTGTCTCCCACCAACGGGGCACCGCACCAGCCGTGCCAAGCTCTATGTTCGCGTCTGGTCTCCCGGCGTGTGTGGTAGTGTAGAGCATGTAAATGTGAGTGTGTGTATGTAAGGGGTGAGGATAGGAGAAGGAAGAGGAAGGAAAGATCACACGCAGTCCGTTTGTTAGGGTACTGCTCCGGCATTCGCCTGGCGTTGATTGGAGAAACCACGGAAAACTACCGATCACGGCAACCGGCCGCTAGAATTCTCCTCCAGACGACGACTGAATTCGACCTTGCTATATTATTGTAGCTACTGCATATTATGAAAATCCTGCCACCGTCGGGGCTCGAACACGGTGACCTCCCCGTCAGAGGCACTGCGATGACATCAGCTGATGCCCTGAGCCACCTAAACCCGGTTGGTGCACTCGGAAATCATGCTTCTGTGTTTTATTGAATGCGGCTTAGATGCGCTAATATTTTGATGGTGCGATTTTAATAATAATCCTCACAATTTATGAGGACACAATCTATTCAAGATGATGGTAGATTTACAAAGGCGATTTGGTGATTAAAAATACGTACGAGAAACACTTGTGACGGTTTCAAGTAAAGTTCTAGTGTATTATTTTTATTTTTCAAAAACTCTATTGAATTTATACATATGTTTTAATATATTTTGTATTATTACGTATTCTTCATTTCATAATTTTGGTCCTAGGAAAGTGATTTATTCTTATGCCATTTTTCTCACACTGCATTACATGTGTGTAATATTTTGTTTACTTCCGTGTTTATTTATTGTTTTTGTTGTTAAATGTGGTTAAATTGTTATTATGCTTCTCGATTATTTGAGGTCGTGTTGATCATGGTTATTGACCTTTCACTAAGCAAAACGGGATCAGGTGACATGCAATTAAATGCCCGTCACATAATATTTTGGGAGAACAATATTAATGTTTATAGTTAGCTTCGGTAACCATGCAATTCCCTCTTAAAACAACAAGAGTGGATAGATTTGAAATTTGATTGCAAGAGCCATAGGGTTATAACATGTTTGAACAATGCCCAGATTTACAGAATAACATTCAGTTTAGATTGAAATTTTGCAGTGGCGTATACTGCTTTCCTGCTCTGGGCTATCGCTGACTTCAAAAATAACCTTTGATTATATAATTAATTTTGAATATATAAATGAATTATATTTGAATATATAAAAATGACTAATTTTTCTAGTTTATATTATTTTTATTATACAATATTATTTAGGTATATAAATCATTTTTACAATGTCTCGTTATACGAAGGACTATTAAAAGGATTCTCTAATTAACGCTGTACAATACATTCATTGTCAAAAGATAAACTTCCCGAAGTTTCTTGTGACATTTTTTCAATGTATCTTACGTAATTGGCAATAGTTAACTTTGTCACTATCGCAAACTTAATATGTTGCAATTTTAACTCGTAAAACATGCTAAATATAATATATTATGCACAAATACACACCAACAAACGTGTGTGTCTTGCACAAAAACGCACATTTAATTCACTCAGCCCGTTTGCTGCTCATTGCCTCTGAACTGCTCCGAACGTGTAAAGAAACCGCTAGGGAAATCGGCAACCTGAGCCCTTGGCTGGCCAGTATCTTAATTGTATGAGCGGGGAGTGAATCATGCAACGAAAGCACTCTGTGCGGATGTCGCTGTGTGCCAGACGTGTCTTCCGCGTTGCCGCCTCTTACGAGGACGGATGCGCCGGCGACCGAGAGATTGAATACAGATCTCAAGAGAACAGTTTATACAGAATCTTGAAAAATGTGCTCGTAAGTCGCTGAAAAAGAATGTGACCTGTAATTATTTTTAATTTGATTTATCTTGACATGTTTTTGTTCTCGTAATTTTCTCGGACTACCGGCGGTAGCCCCAGTAGCCCACAGTATGCGCCACTGAAATTTTGGACGTACAATCTTGCCTCCTGCTTGCATACAAGGAGCCCGATCGTTGTGAACAAATATTCCAGCTGTATTAATCTTCTGGCAAGATTGAAACTACTCGTATAATATTTACTTGCATGCCCTGACATTTTTTTGCAGATATTTATTTAATAAAAAATATAATTTACGTATCTAATTAACACACCTAACATCGTAAGTAATCCTTAATTGTTTTCCTAAATTGTCATTTTCTCCCATAATTTATTTTTTAAAATTATATTCATCATAAAAATAAATTTTTAAATAATGTTAGTTTAATATTTTGCGGAAGCTGCACAGTTTTTACTATTCTTGGTTTCAATATTCTCTTTTAAAAGGGAGAGCATTTTTTCAATGGAGCTCCATGTGAAATGCGAGTGTGGGAGGAACTTCTGTCATTGTGAATGTGCTTAGAGTTCCCGACCAAGGCATCCTCGGGTTTTGTTGAATCTACTGAGCCGACAGGGTTTCTCAATCATCCCATTTCCTGACCTCCTTTTTCTTCCCCTTCTGTTACTCAACTTCGTTTCTTTGAGATAGAATCACAGCATCCAACGCCATTTGCAAAGTAAAATCGAAAGCTTGCACTGCTTCTCACATGACTCAAATGCTCGTATGTTTAACTTTTTGTGCCTTATTCTAGGAGAACCTTTCGAATGAACAGTAGTTCTTTTCAACAAAGTTTGTGTATGCACACTACCCGAATCTAATCATTCTTATCGACACACACAAATTAAATAAAATAGATTTAAGTTTTTTTTATCAAACACCAGGATTTTCGAAATAAATGTGCTTTCAATGAAAAAAATGAGTTTGGTTGAAATTAAGAGTAACTCTCTTTCTAGTGCTCTGAATTTTCTAGAGGCAGAAGGAGCAGGGTGAGTATATTTCGTCGTGGCCACCAGGATTTCGTGAACACTATCAAATCAAAGGGTCCCCTCGGATAAGATGGTAAAAAGTTCCCCTCAACCAAATTACACATGAGTGGTTACACTATAATTCTATCATAAAAATAATATTTTTGAAAGGTTTCTTAGCCCCCGTCCCACCACCCACACCCCTATACAGCCAAAAACGTGTTTTTTGAATTTCAATTTTTTTCGACAACTGAACACTATTTTATCAGACTGAAAAAAATATGATAAATAAGAAAACAATTTGAACTATCAGAAAAATATTTTTTAATATTTTCTCGGGCCCAAATTCAAACACAAAAAAATATTTTCGAAAAAAAATATCAAGAAATATTTTTTTACTGTGTCTTAGGAGCCTGGAACAGGCTTGAAAAAAATATCAAAGGTTCCTCTTAAAACGCAAATTGTTGTGCATTTTTTTCAGATTTTTTCGATTACTGGACTGCAGTTAAAAAAATAAAAACCATTTTCCCGCCTTCAAAACACCTGGACTTTCAATATACTTCGAAAATGACTGCAACAGTTCTGTGCATTTATTTTAGTGTTTATTATACATATGCATCCATTGTTGTAGCACCCAATAAAGTTTTGATTTTGGAATATACTTACAAAGTATCAAGTTTTTTTTTAATTTTTCAGTCAATTTTACTACCGATATTTTTTAAAAAAGATTTAATATTTTCACTAAAAATCTAAAGTCAAAAACAAATTGCTTTCAAAAAATCTCTAGCTTTAATGATGTAGTTGAATACGGGGATTCAACATTTTTTTTTTTCAAAAATTCAAACGTTCGAATAGAAATATGACCTGAAGTACCATTTCTATGAGCTTATTTAAGTATTTTCTATCAAAAAATGAGATAAAACTAGTGCTACAACTAGCTAAGTGACGTGTTACATCAGCATGTAATTTCTTGCATTAGTATCTATTACAATATCGAAATTTATGTCCTTATTAACACATCTTAACCTCTCATTAACATTCATTATCAATTTAGCGCTTGAGGTGAGAAAACTAATTCTTTTAAAGCTAAAACATCAACACAAATTCGACATTACAAAATTGTCCCATACAGCGAGAAAAATTATCCCCTTAAAAACGAGATGTTTTATGAATTTCAAACAATCCTGTCATGGCCTTGCCATCGTGTTGCGACCTATACGAATTAAGTTTCAGGCACAATTTCAGTAAAACTATTTATAGACCTACTTAAAAAGTAAAAATGAAAAAAACCCACATATTGTATTGTTTTATCTGCAACGGATTTGTATTGTTATTATAATATTGCAAATTGTATCCATCTACGAGTAAATCTTCAGCTATCTCGCGAAAGACTCTCATCAACAAAAGATACTTAGAAAATTCGAATTTGGAATTTAAAATATTGTAAAACTTACGCGAAACTGCTAAAAATAATGGATCTGCGTCATTTTTATTACCATGATTCGCTCTATCCAAGGGAAGTGTTTGTAGAAGAATTTGGAGTGCTTTGCGGAAACAGTTTGAAAATGTGCTTGGAGTTTCAGGGAAAGTATCCCCCAAAATCAAAATATCCATTTCAAATTTGGGTTGTTTGAGTTTGTCCAAATCGATTGGGGATTATAAACTTTGGAGAAAATCATATCAACTAGTAGGTTGACAGCAAATGTTTGCTAGTGTTGACAGCAAATGGGCAAACGGACAGACAATCCCATTTTTCATTACCAACAACACAGAAAACGAATTTGTCTGCAGAAAAATAGGCGGTTTTTTGTCTCAGCACTAAAATACTACGTAAGCAGTATGCGTGCAAGTAAACATTGGAGACATTTTTGAGGAAATTGTGAATATGTTCAAGGAATTTCATACAAAGTACGAGAGTATGTAAAGGAGTTTTGGGTACCCCAATCAAAGATTTGTTTCTAAGTCGCAGGGTCTCCAGTCGGGCCAGATCAATCGAGGAATATTCATTTTCGAAAAAATCGTGTTTACGGTTAGATGCTAATTTATTCACAAACGAACGAACGGAAGGGAGGAAAGACGGGCAGAGCCACCGATAGACATTTTGAAAAGAAAAACTTGTTTCATGTCGGGTGACTCTAAAATGTGTTTTTGTGTTAAAATTTCGTCATAGATTTCCCGCAGCATTACATTCCATCTTCTCTATTACTCATATATTTCCGTACGCGAGAAAGTAACAAGAGAAGGGGAATTTCTTTAGTGCTATATTTTGACTTGTTTGTTTACTACTACATTGTGTATTATCCTAACGATTCATCGTGTCGTGGGTTGTCGAGGTATCGGGCATCCCTGACCTACTTTAACTACACACCTGCGAGTCTGTGTAGAACCTCAAGGCGTTCAGACGGGGTCTTGTGGAGGTCCTGCGGAGGTTCGTTTCTCGACTTCTGGGATGGGTCCCCTTCAACGGCGGCGCCGCCGGTGTTTGTTTGCACGGAAGGGGGACAGCGAAGGCAAGTGCACCGGCCGCCCGCCACAAGCCGCCCACTGTCTCCCGGGGGACGCCTCGCAACTGCGCCGCAGCTAATGGACGGTGCAGGAGAGGAGAGCGGAACGGCTTCTTCCACCTCCCGTTTGTAGTAAGAACGACTCCGAAGGGGGACCGCGGAGAATAGAATAAAAATTCAACGTTAAAGAAATTAGGTTTGAAACTATTTTTTGCAAATATGCTTCAAAACCCCTCTACACAATTTGAGTTGCTGCGAGTGCCAGTCCATGCGTCCGTCGCTCATGGTTGGACCGCTTCCCGAGCACCAATCAAGACATACGAAAGACGGGTCATATGAGGTCACCGGGAGAGATGGCTCAGTGCATCAACCTGATGTCACTGCAGTCCCTCTGACCGGGAGGTCCTAGGTTCGAGTCCGGACGGCGGCGGCAGGATTTTCGACACTAGCTTGTCAGCTAGATCGAATTCAGTCGCCGTCTGGAGGAGAATTCTAGCGGCCGGCTGCTCTGATCGGTGTTTTTTTCCGTGGTTTCTACGATCAACACCAGGCGAATGCCGGAGTAGTACCCTAACAAACGGGCCACGGACCGCGCGCGATCTTTCCTTCCTCTTCCTTGTCCTGTCCTCTCCTCTTACACACACACTTACACTGACATGCACTACACTACCACACATACCGGGAGACCGGTCGGGAGCTTAGAGCTTGTCCCGGCTGGGGCGGTGCCCCGCTGGTGGGAGGTACCTGGTTGAGGGGAAAAGGCCCGCTAGTCGACGGTAGGTCGGCGCCAGATCTCGCCATCCAGCGGGAAAAAGATCATCACCACCTCCCGAGAAAAAAACACGCACTACATTTACGGGACTAATGAGCTAAGTAGTTGACGCTCCCGGAACACGAATCAATCAATCATATGAGGTCGTATGAGGGGTCATTCGACGCGTTACGGTTTTCTGGTGGGGAACTGATATTGTTTTCGGATCCAGACAGAAAATTCTGTGAAATTTTCCAAAACCCTGTTTTTGCGGTAGATCGGGAATCAGATCAAACGCCACATAGATAGATCTATGTAGGTGGTGTTGTAAAAACCCCAATAACCAGGACTAATTTTCAATAATCAACACCATAATTTTCTTTCACGAGGATGTCATCATTGATTGTTGCCAGTGCTATGAGAAACGCTGCGCGAATCGCGTGGCAGAACCGTCAATTGTGGCGCTGCTTCCAAATTATTCATAAAGAAGTGGTTTCATTCGTATTGCCGTATTTTTAATAATAAATTTGAAAAACTCTACGTACAGAATTACCTGGGAATTATTAAATTTGAAGAATGTCCAGTGAGTACGGAGATAACTACAACTGTGAGTAATGCTAATGAACGAAAGCACATCCATATTGGACTTTTCACACTTACGTTTTTAAGCGTGCAAATACCGATTTTAAAATGAATGTGACTAACAAGTTATTTAATTGTCAACTTTCCCGTCGCCTTGTTGGAAGCTATTAGGCTCAGAGAATATGTTCCTCAGTCGTATAGAATCCAAATTGTGACCATGTTACTACGTATCAATGCGTTTTAATAATTAAATTTGTTCAAAGAATTGGTCGGCCCGGCAATTCTTTGAACAAATTTAATTAACAAGTTATTCTTAATAAACTTAACTAACTCCTTTTTCACATGCACATACAACACAGACGCCTTTGAATGTTTACAAAGATTCGCCTATAGAGCGATTAATAGAACAATTGAAGAAGTAGAAGTGATCATAAGTCAGACCGAGTGTTAAGCAACTCGAGACATCGCGGGTTCCTGTCTGGGTGACCGTCTGGAAACCCACGGGATCTTACAGCGCCGAACCCCTGGCCGAAGGGATGAAGGGCAGTGACTAACTACAACTGACGATGACTGTCGAGGTTAAAGGAGCATTACTCCCTCGACGTTCAATACATTTACTTGGTTATAAATACAAAGTTATTATGGATTAACGTAGCAGTCGTTTTTTTATTGTTGACTCTAGTGACACTATATCTTCCGTATTTCTTTTCAGCGTCGCAAAATAAACTGTCGTGTTAACCGACGCGTTAGCCACCCACTCTCTCGCTGCCAGTTGCATGACGCAGGGCGCGTGCGGCGCCGCGCCGTAATGCTCTCGACGCCTCGAGGCGTCTGCTCCGTGCTCCGGCGGCGCTGCTGGCGGCGGCTGCCGCGCGACCTAGCACAACGCGGATTGGCGCGTAGAGCAAACTATGTTTTTTTTCTTCAGTGTGGAAATGTGATCTACAGCAGCCATGCAGACCCTATACCAAGTGGCGAAGCCTTAAGATTCTCCCCCACTCCGGGTACAGTGAATGGTGGTTCCACGGGGCCTTAAGCCACGACTTCATGCCCTATTGCTCATTTGTTTCTATGACGTACACGTACGACGTGCGGAGGTCGTTCATTCGCAGTGACGGTAGGGTACGCTCGGGGTCCATTCTTCGGCAATTTCTTTTCGAAGCCGCCGCAGCCCAGATTGAGCTTAGGCAAGGAATCTATGTTCTCACAGTTCTACCGGGGACTTCAGAGATCACGGCGGGTGGGACGTATTGGGATGGAGGGTCAGCCTATCGTGCGACCCTGAGCGTAGTGGATCTGAGTTTGGCGGCAATAAATTTCGGAAACGAAGTGACCACAGATTCTGCCGAATGGCAGAGGCCCTATTGCATTTCACTATACCTGACATTCGGCTTCGTACAATTACGCGGCATCCAATGGATGGGAAAAGATTGCAATTGCTCGCTGGCAGATGCGTTCGATACAATATATTTTCTGTAATTCAAAAACACAGAGATTTGTAAATGAAATTTCATATTCCTATTGCTTTAGTGAAGTCAGGTTGAAGTTTGGCAGAAAATATCAGCAACCCTTTTGATCCATTTCTTGTAAAATTTCCTGCTGAAGTGGGACTTTCAATCGGAGGTCTTGCACAGGGAATTTCGTTCGGTATCAAACGAAACATGTTCCTCTTTGTCCATGTTCATTGTCTCAGCCCGTTCACTTGAACTTTATATGAAACGGTTCTGCAGACATGGAAATTCGGTCGAATTTGCCAAAAAGCGTCAAACGTAATGCGACAGTGCTTCCGCTTTAGTAAATGTTAGAATATTCACTCGTAAACGACCTTCTCCCCCGAATGCGAATTCAGTCAAATGCGGTTCTATTCTGCGCGTACTCTTGATTTAAGTGGAAAATCCTCCACCGTCGAGACTCGACCTTAGGACTTCACCGTTTACGGAGCTTGAGTCGCCGTCACGCCACTACTTACACCACGCCCCAGCCCACGACAATCGCATCCGTATTAGCGGCAATACTATACAACCTCTAAGGAATATTTACGTTGCAATCTCGCCTCCAAATACGCACCGCCTCGCCGCGCCTTCAAGCGTAGCGCCATCAAACTCCACGAACGCCCGAGCGCCTTTTGTTATTCACTGGGCTTCGCCGCCTCCTGCCTGCCGTCTTCTCCTCGGAGGCGCTGCGGATTCGCGCGTGTGTCATCGGCGGCCGCAGGGCGTCATCGCTCACCTGCCTCTCTCTCGCGCGCGCGCTCACGCCCGCGCCGGAAGCGGTGACGTCACGCGAGGCACGCGGGCCGCGCGCTCCATTGTCCGCCGACACCTCGCCACCGGACGCGCGCTCGCGCTTGCGCGCCGCAGCTTCGCCCGCTGTCACCTCCGCCTTGCAGACGCGGCGTTGACGTTTGAAATATCGATGTTCAAAGTTATACTGTAAAACCTGTTGATTGATTTGATTGTTAGTGATGCCGGGCGCGTCAACTGCTAAGAGTATCATAGCGTGCACCGTAAGCGTAGTGTGTTTTTTTCTTCAGGAGATGGCGGTGATATCTGCTGTGGATGTCAAGATCCAGCACCGACTTACCATCGACTAGAGGTTGCTTTTTTTTCTGACCAAGATCGATGCTCACCGGGAGAGATGGCTCAGTGCATCAACCTGATGTCACTGCAGTCCCTCTGACCGGGAGGTCTTAGGTTCGAGTCCCGACGGCGGCAGGATTTTCGACACTAGCTTGTCAGTTAGGTCGAATTCAATCGCTGTCTGGAGGAGAAATCTAGCGGCCGGCTGCTCTGATCGGTAGTTTTCCGTGGTTTCTCCGATCAACACCAGGCGAATGCCGGAACGGTACCCTAACAAACGGGCCACGGACCGCGCGCGATCTTTCCTTCCTCTTACTTGTCCTATCCTCTCCTCTTACACAAACACACTTACACTGACATGCAGTACACTACCACACATGCCGGGAGACCGTTGGGGAGCTTACAGCTTGTTCCGGCTGGGGGCGGTGCCCCGCTGGTGGGAGATACATGGTTGAGGGGAAAGCCCCGCTAGTCGACGGTAGGTGGACGCCAGATCTCGCCATCCAGCGGGGAAAAGATCATCGCCACCTCCCGAGAAAAAACACGCACGACTCTTACGAAACTAATGACCAAATTAATTGACGCGCCCGGAAACACCAATCAATCAATCAAAGATCTACGCTCCCGACCAGTCTCCTGGCATGGTGCGGTAGTGGAGCGCATGTTAGTAGAAATGCATATAATACCATACCAAATTATTACATTACCAGGCGAAAGTTGTAGCAGTACTTTAACCAACAGGTCACGGACAGCGCGTGATTTTACCTTCTTGTTCCTTGTCTTATGGTCTCTCCTTACAAACTCATGCTTAAACTTACATGCGCTGCACTACCACACGTGTCGGGCTTGTCTCTGCTGGGGCCGCGGGGGGAGATATCTGGAGGGGGAATTCCCCCTCAAGTCGACGTCGGATCTCACTATCTCCTCCAGAGGGGGGAGGAAGACAACCAACTCCAGACATGAAAACAGTCACTGCACTAACGGGCCTAATGACCATAGCAGATGACGTGACCGGAATCATCAACCAAAATTATCACATCTACATTAATAACACATCCCCCCAAAACCATTCATATTTTTTAAATCTCAGCATTTATTTTCGTTCGTAGGAAACTGTTATTTAACAGTTCACTTGTTTGTTAATTTATAATTAAGTTTTAACCGACAAAACGAAGTAATAATAATATTAATTAACAATACTATTCGTGAAAACCTCTTTGCTCGGGGTCAGAACATCATTTTTCTGTAGAAGGATAATGAAAGGAAGATCATGCTCCCACCTACTCCCCATCGAAGGGAGTCTGACATCCCACGCATTGATTGATTGATTGATTGATTGATAACTAGTGATACCGGTCGCGTCAACTGCTAAGGTCATTAGAACCATAACTGTAGTACATGTGTAAGGTGTGAGGTTAGGACAAGGAATGGGAAGGAAAGAACTCGCGCGGTCCGCAGCCCATTTGGTAGGGTACTGCTTCGGCATTCGCATGGTTTTGATCGGAAAAACCACGGAAAACTACCGATCAGAGCAGCCGGCAGCTGGAGTTGTCCTCCAGACTATCCACGCATTCATAGCACTATTCCCACTATCCCTAATGCAGCCGCAACCTTTCCTTCTGCACACGGTCACTTCAGCCTTAGCCGACACCGCTGTCTTACGTCATCTTTTCCTATGACGTGTCTATTCGCCACTCTTTCCGCCGTTAGTGGCGTCACGGCCATTACACTCAAGTAGAAACCCGTTTTGCAGCTACGACTGTTCTCCTGCTGCTCTTCGACCTTTCCGTAATCTGGCATTCATTCGTCTTCCATTTTTGTCGTGTCATTTAATTCCATGTTTTGCCACCTCCAGTGTCAAAATGATCATTAAATTCCGCAGTTAGTCCTGACGTAAGAATGTGAACTCGCTAAGGTTGATAGCCC
This sequence comes from Acheta domesticus, assembly GCA_031308135.1. NCBI lineage: Eukaryota > Metazoa > Arthropoda > Insecta > Orthoptera > Gryllidae > Acheta > Acheta domesticus. The sequence goes on from JAHLJT010008756.1 coordinate 9,838,903, forward strand.
AAGAATTTATACGGTACCATTTTCATGAATACTTCCAATTGTATGTGTATTGAAGACTTTCTACCCTTTTGCGACGGGTGGCACACTAAAGAAGAGCTTAAACACGCCCATATGATCTTCGTATTATTCTTAAAAGAAAGCGCTTATGAGAAAAATATATGGAATTTTATATCATAACTCTAATTTAATGAGAGAAAACTAGCAATTTGCAACTGTGCAAAGTTTCCTGGAATGTTTTCTACGGGGCAATAGCTTTTATGATCACTGAATCTTCTTTCGATTCTGTTCTGGAAATAAAAGGAATAAACACGATATCACAGCATCTCTTATCGCGCTGACGGTTGTCGACTTGAGGAAACAATAACTTCTTTAATTTAACTAGAGTGATAGGTTTGAGGGGAGGACCTGTCACAGAATGGTTTGAAAATAAAAGCTAATTTATTTTATATTTGATATTCAAAACAAGAAAATGATATAACTCGAAGCAAGAAACAGTTTATCATATGTCTCTAAATCCTTATTATCGAAATTATTAGGTGGTATATACGTTCCATTTTTTTAAGAGCTGAAAGATTCCGAATCTGACCAATTAGGAATTGTAAAGCTCCACTCGTTTAACACAGGGCTTGTCATGACTCAATTTAATTGTACTCCGATTCTCCTAGTTTTTTTTATAAATTTAAATCTCCTTCACTTTGTTACTACCTTGTTTATCTAGTAATTTCATTACTGCTTATTTCATTATAACGCCTCTTCGTAATCTACTTAACATCCCAATCGCTACGCCAAGTTTCCATGACGAAAGTGTCATTCTTTTAGCTCCACGGCACCGCTTGCGCTGCCTTCGCCGTTCATTTCCGGTCCCATCTCCGTCGCCCACGCCCACGCTCTCGCCTCGCCGCGCCGCTATCTAGATTTTTGGCCACCCGGAAGAGCAATGGCCTACGCGTGTGAACGCCAGGAGAATCTGTTTAAGGCTGAGGAAGCGAGCAAAGACGTGCAGAAACGCGTAAAAGATATTCCTTACTCAAACAGACCGCTATTTGTAAGTATAGAAAAGGAAATTGAACTTTCAGGAACTTCTAATATAGTAAGAGTAAAACTTCAATTAATATGAATAATACTTTTTATTCTACTAGATGTGGAATGAAACCTAAAATATTCTCCAATCCTAAAGCTCCCTTGAATTCCTTCACCTAAGAAAATGATGTATCTCCAGACAAGCACGGGATATTTGGCTATCTTGCATCTTTCGTAAATAATAATTATAATAATAATAATAATAATGATAAGAAGAAGAAGAAAATTGTTAAATTATATTTTAATTAAACAAGCTTAAAATGGAACACGTGAAGGGCTTGTGAGGAAATGTAATTAAAGACAACATAATCCATTATGTTGTATTTTTTGTTTTATATGTAAAAACAACTTAAAGAAAGATTGTGTATAAATAATAGTATGTAGCAAAATGCGAAAGCGTTTGGG
>JAHLJT010008756.1:9840487-10166481 GCA_031308135.1 Acheta domesticus
GTAACTGTGACCTCAGAAGCGTGGGATGTCATACACCTCTGATGTCAGAAGAGCTGGAACCTGATTTTTAACCGCACTAGCTCTTGCCCGATTTTTTCATGGAGTTTGCAGGCAATATTTATGTGGTAGTGGCACAATAGCTATCAATTTTGTCAGTAACCCCTTGAATGTATGGAAAACTTGTCATCGTGCAGTTGACATCGTCACTGATCGGAAGTGATGTGATCTGCCGTGCTAGAGGTAGTCACTGCCTGCCTTACTGCTTCACTGGCAGCGTTAGAGTTTTATCCATTAACTAGAAATATGCCCTTTGGGAGACACATTACACAGTCTAAAGATTCCTCAGCACGAACTTTGATGGTCAGAGTTTTCAGAATCCACCGGTTAGTAGTCGGGTTAAGAAGCGAGTAGGCCTTTCAGTAACGGTTGGTATGGACCTATTTGCTGTAAACATTGTGCTCTAATTTGCTATTATCTTTCCGGCTCACCAACCCATTAACGAAAAACAATTTACCCTCCTTTTCCACCTCCTTTTCCATTTGAAAATTGAAATAAGCAATTCGAGGATTCCGGTCGCTATATGTTTTTTTACTGTTACTACATGCTTTCGTCTCTTTTTGTGACAAGTATACTGACTGCGACTCATTATTTACAAATGATAAGTTTTTGCACCTTGTTCAATCTGTTATGCCCCTTACATAATTAATTGATACTTTTTTTTTGCGAACATTGTATTCTTGCTAGAATAATGATACGAGCTAAGGATTTGAGGAATGATCTTTACAACAAAAATCGTAGTATGTTTCCTAGACTTTTACACAACCGTCGCTACTTTTAGCGTAACTCTTCAGTCCCCATCTGGCGGTCGACACCAATCCAATCAGCCGGGTCTACCGGAAGCAGCTGACCCGACCCGAAGCGTCGGAACGTGAAGACGCCTGAGCGGATATCCGGAATTATCGCGGATTTTCTCTCCCACCGTTCGTTTAGATAGGTACGTGACAGGCTCTGAGAATGCTAGCGTAAGATTAAGCCTCGTGTGTCTCCGGGTTATTTTATCAAGGTTAGTCGGGTACGAATAGTGGGTCAATAACGTGGCGCTTGTGCTATATTGGCAAAAAAAATGTTATCCACGATTGTTCCCAATTTGGAACAGTGAAATGATAAAATGTTTCTGGGATTAATATGATTTTATTTAATCTTTTTTATTTACTTCATAAAATGATTTGTTTTACAAAAAGCTGAGTCAGTGACAATTTCAATTATTTTAAAAGGTGATGTCTAATTCCTCTTCTGATTTTTATTCATTGATGTATGTATTGAAAACACGCTGTAATTTCCAGGAATTCTACATGCTATTTTCCAATGTTTCATATTTGGCCATATTTCTATATTTATGTTTCCACAATGTGAAGTCTGAAAGTACATCTAATAATAGTGCTGTCGTCCTTTTGGTTGAATAGGTGAAGACACGTTCATAGTTTTGTATTATTTGTACCTCTGAAAGTACTTCAATCTAGACACGTAATCATCTTATGTTGCATTGTGTTTTAAATGCAATAAACGCCTAACTATACTGAAAAGTTTAAATAAGAAATCTGTATAAAGATTATATAAAGAACTAGTTAAAAGGATACCCTTCAAAAGTAAGAAATTATTTATTTCAAACAATTTAATTTACAATCATAACTCCTGTAGTTCATTCTGTATCTTTACTTAAAACACACAGTATTAAAAATTTATATCCCATTAAATTAAATTCATAATGAAACTATTAAGTTTTTAGTGGAAGTACTCTATTTCAACATATCCGCGCCGTACTAAAAGCTTATTTTAAACACTTTTGATAGAATAAACATTATTACGATTGTTCATAATATTACTAGCTGATGAACTTATTAGAATTTCTTTTATTTTCATCATTGCTATATTCATTAGTATCAGAGTGTACCATGGTACCATGAAAACTGTTACGATATAAATACCAAGGTGATAGTTTTTCCACACAACAAAGAATCTATTCTGCCAAAGCACTATTTAGTTGTTAATGAATAACATTTTATTGTATAAAATCTTTTTAGAACACATGAATATGCTTTAACTATTTAACTATAACATTTAAAAAAGCGCACTTAAATATGGAAAACTAGAAAGTTTTTTAAATTGTCAATGAGTACCAGATTATTTGTAATTTTTATTTAAAATTTTGAAGCTTTATAACAAAATAAATATGTGCAGTGGCGAAAATTCAAAAGAAATTACAGATGTAATTTTTCTGATTAATTGTTTCCATATTAAGCTTGATATTTGGTTCCTGAAGATGATTTCAAATCCATGGAAGAAAAAAGTTTACAGAGAAGGAGACACAAAACAAACATATGTCTTATATTTTAAGAAAAATCTAAAATAAAATACATGGAACGCCATGTATAAATTTGGGGTCGTTTGGAAAACTTAAATCTTAAATAAAGGCTGGAATGAAACAGATTCCTTGGAACAACACAAAGGTTAAAATTGAATTCAAATATTTTAGACACTTGAAAGGTCAGAGGTAACATTATGATAACCATTTCGCGCCTCCAAAATAATATTAATCCTCCCCCAGACAATAATCCAAACGCTGAACAAACATCTTCATATAACTACAATATACGTCAAGAAATCAGCGAAACGTGATTAGGATAACACAAACTGGGGAATGAATTTTCTCTACGACTGCTCCAGAATGTATAAATTTCTGCACGTTTTCGGATGCAGTAATGATGCCGATTCCACAAGCCGTGCGAGAATATTATTCTCACACGGCTGTCGCCCAGTCACATTCGTCTTAGTTCATTACACCACGACAGAGGGTTCTCGCAGTCGCCTACAGAGGCGCTGTGTTGCTCTGCCGCGGCTGGTCGCAAATGTCGTTAGACAGGTGAGCCACGTAACAGTATGCGAGTTGGTGTTGAGGTTAAGGCGCCCATTGGATATTTTTAAAATATCAATTTTAAAGTCGTAGAGAAAGTATAGTCGTCTACTCGCGTACAATGGCTATTATTCACTCGTTGAAATTCCGACACTCGCTCCTACGTCGCTCGTGTCGTAAACATCAACTCGTGAATAATAGGTATCATTCTACGCTCGTTGAAGAATATACTATTTGCCAACTGTTTTCTGCCTGGATTGGAAAAGTTTTAAAAATGAGGGTTATCAATCTGTTGCCCTAACCCCATCAATTAGAGTAGGTGTTTCACAACCCCAGGTGGTGCCGAGAGGGAAAAGTTGGTCCAAGATGGCTGCTCAGTCCGTGCGCGAGCGTGATCTCCCCTTCGAGGAGCGCTCCAGCGTCGGCGTTGCCAACCCCTTCGACGACGTTCTCTCGCGAGCGTTTCGCGGTCCCTCCCGCGCCACCTACTTAGCGTCGTACCTCGTGCAGCTAAAGTACGGCTCCAAAGTGGCAGTCGGGCTCTGAGACACGTGCTGGATTATATGGCAGGATATATGGCAACGAGAGTTCCCGAAGTTCCTTTTGCTTCATGAAATGAACGTGTTCGTCAGATCTGCCTGCCTTACACAGTCCTCGGAGTTTCTTCCTTGTCCTGAAAATATAGTATAGTAAAATTATTGTTTTAAAATAAAAGTCCATATATTTTTACTTTCCCGTATACATACGTATAAATGGAGTAATTGCAGTAGTATAGGGAAAGTTATGTAATGCTGCGCAAAAATCAATATAATTTGGGGGTACTTCACATAAAGACCCCCAGACATTTTCAATTTTTTTTCAAAAATAGTTCCAATTTTTTAAAATTTCTAGTAATACTAGAGTAAAATACACTTATAAAGATGGCGTACGTCAGATTTCCACGGTTAACTCTAAACTTTCGAAAATTTTAAAAGTTTGAACTTTTACGGCGTCATCCTACAACTACAAAATTGAAGCTAGATTTTTCGTTCAAATAAAATTTTCTCTCCAAAGTAAGTTCTTTCATTATGATCATGTACATTTTTTTGAAAATATTAGTATTTTTTGCAAAATATTGCGTGGAATATGTGCAATTTGCTAACCGAAATAGATATTCTGATGAATACATTTCGGTTTTGATGTTTTCTCGGTTTTGTGATGGTAATTCTATGCCTGATTTAGTTCTATTCACGGACTGACGGATGGACGGACGGACGGACGGATGGATGGACGGACGAACGAACGACGAACGAACGAACGAACGAACGAACGAACGAACGAACGAAACGAACGAAAAGGCCGACGGGACGGGCAGGCCGACCGGCGAACATGCCGATGGACGGACGGGCAGACGGAGGGTTTGAAAAAAATCAACACTTTTTAAGTATCAGGGACCTCAAAAATGTGTATTTCCGTTGAAATCTCGAAATCGATTTTCCGCAGCATTACATAACTTTCTCTAAACTATGTATATTACTCTGTATATACGTATTGTGATATACCAATATATTATATACTTTGACAGTAACATTTGCTGCAAATGGGTTGGCTTAAAAGGGTATGCAAATGGCAATATACAGCCTTAGCAACGCCGGTGTAGTGGTTGGCAAGGTCAATAAACTGCATTCACGTCTTGAATAGGTGGGGGCGCTGGCTAGACAGAAATATAAGATAATTTGGGATTGGTCTAGAAAGGAATGACTATCGAGAGCGTGGCTACTTGATTTGGTAAGAAATGGATGGATTGGCTAAGGGAGAATAGACTGTCGACTCCTGACGGAAGTTTGTCGTTTTTGTTTAAGAAAAATAAGAAGGAAGGATGGATACCGAGGCTTTGAGGGCTAAAAACTGAGGAGTAAATGAGTATTCTGATAGAGGTCGTCGAGTGGTACGGATCGCTCGCGAGTTTAATATTAGGGGAGTGGGACATTTAAGTTTGTCGTCAGAATCAATGGTTTTCGGACTCTGAAAGTTGATGTGCAGCAGTTAAATTCGCTTGGGACTTTGAAAGTTTTTTATATTGCGGTTTTGAACTTTAATGTTTTACCACGTAGTTGGGGAGAACTAGGAACTGGGAATATTAAGTAAGAACCGGTAGATATTCGAGGCAGTGAGGGCTGGATTCGTCGTAAGATTACAAGAGAGAAGCTGGACTTGGAATTATCATCACTCAAGTGAGAAGATACTGCGGGGCGCCGTCGGTCAAGATCACGTTTAGATAAGTACTGCAGTACAAAGGTTTTCTTTTTAAACGAGGTCATGACCTAAAGGCAGAATAATTGTTCACAAGTCAATAAATTGTTAAATTTTCTTTTGGAAATGAAAAGATGATTTTCATTTAGTCAATCACAACTGATTAGTAGTTAGAGATATATTTAATTACTTCCTTTCAGATTCCTCGCCATACTGTATAGTTCGCAGATCAAATAATCGGCTATGTAGGCGATAGCGATTATCCATTACGTGACCCATTGACCCAGCTAGCCGGACATTTATCCATTCGTTAAGATGAACATGTGGAGGCATTGGCTGTAGTTATCAATTATCGTAACCTGTTTCTGGCGCCCATATTTTTCTATAAATTCGGAACGGGTTAAGAATATACCAGTCTTAAGGTAAATGATGTCATTTAAACGACACGATCTCGTAATAATTTATGACGAGACATTGTTGGTACATTTCAGTATGTACACGGGAAAGTAAAAAGTCACCTGGTACCGATAATATAAACTCGAATGTGTCAGATTGTGCGTAAATTTATTTGAGGCATGACTTCTAAACTTTATTAATATCTGCTGGTCCAGTGGATATTTGCCATCAGATTGGAATGAAGCCCTAATTTTCCCACTAAGTAAAAAGGCAACTAATCTGAATGTTCAAATTAAATAAGTATAAGCCCTTCTGAGTTTGTGTTATAAAATCTTCGCAAAAAGTGTAAATTGAAGATTGGTGCATATTGTTGAAACTCAAATATCTGAAACACATCGTGGTTTTGGAAAAGGTAAGTCATGTTCAGATTGTGATTTTGTATTAACACCACTTACTGATAAGTAAAGGGAATTTGATCTACGAACAAACTATGTCTTCATTGCTTTCGTAAAAGCATTTGGCAGCCTTGAAAGGAGAATATTGTTGGAAATACTGAATAGTATTAGACTCCCTTCTCATCTCATTAGACTAAATTGAATCATTATATAGAAATAATAAGATTAAGATCCGAATGCTATGATGTATTTAAGATTAGTAATGTCGAGATTCCAACATTTCTTTTTGCCCACGACCAGCTTTTCATTAGAAAATCTAAACACGAAACTCAAATAGCAGTTCACAAGTTTAGTCAGATTGCTAATGAATATGGTATGAAAATCTCACAAATAAGTCAAAAGTAATGCCATTTAAAGGTCTTCAAATATTTAAGAGCAAAGATGGCCTTTTGAACAAATCAAAGAATTTAAATTTCTTGGATATCATTTTAATTTTATTAAATCAAGAGATATGGAAATAAAGCTGAACAATTTCACATATTCGTGTTTAAATTTCACAGCGAACTCTAAAACATTATGTGCAAAAAGCAACTCTACTTAGATTTTATAAAGTTATTGCCTTGCCATTATTGCTTTATGGAATCCAGAGGTGGACATTAACATCAAATTAGCTGTGGAGAATTGAACCTGCAGAAATGAGATTTCTTCGTTTTGTGGCAGGATATTTACTATTAGACCACTAAAAAAGTGTATATTTCATAGAAGAATTAAATATTTAGTCTATATAGGTATTATATAGGTATCATAAAGAAATATCGAGAAAACTGGAAAGGTCATGTCCTGAGAATATCAGAATATATTTAAATAAATGAAATTATTCTTCAATATGCACCTAAAGGAAAAAGAAGGGTTGGACGTCCCTTGAAGAGATGGCATGAAGTATTTCGAGACGGAACAGATGAAGAGGTCTAATTCTTACTGTCGATTCTATTTTCTTTTTGATGGTGTCATTTAGAGCTGGACAAAAACGCCCTCAGTTCCGTTCGTTCTCGGCGAACACGCACAGTAGTATCGGCGATACCAGGCGCGCCGATACTACTGTGTCCGAGAATGCCAGATCCGGAACTACCATTATCGAGAACGAACGATACTGAAACTTGGCCTGTTATCGGTGTGCGCCGACCGCGTTGAATAAATGCTCGAAGCGTCACCGGAACTCTCGCCACCGTTTAGTATAGCTCAAACTCGAGGCAGTCTGGCGTTATGTCGTGTTGAATAAGACAAATTATTTTTGCTGTTTGCGAGATTTGTACGTTGACCAATGCACAAGCAATCTAGCGGCACCTGTAATTTTTGTATATTGCCTTCAGCTTTTGACATAATATAAATATGTCTTCAAATCATGTATCAAATAAAAAAATAATAATGATAACATAACAATTAGGACGAATATTTATTTCGCCTTTTCACGTAAATATATTTTAAGACATACTTAACTTTCTAAGATTTTTTCTTGAAATGCATTTCTATTTTCTTCTAGTTTGGTTAAAAATGTACGTTTAAATCATTTCCACTTTCACCAGTTCCAGCCGTTTGGCACCCAACCTCTATTTTTTATCTAGATCTAGACCGAGGATGTCATTTGTTTTTGAATTTGATATTCTGTATCTGTAGATACCACAAGCTCGCTCTCTTAATTCTTTACACAAAGAAGTCACCTATGAGTCATGGGGGGCAGCGCTGGCTTCAGATTCGCATTGCAAACATCGCTGGCGTCTCGGGGCAAGTCGATTACCTCGACTTCCGACGTTGATATCTCACCGTCCTACATGTTCTTCCAGGAAGGTAAGGGAAATAGAAGGAAGGTTCTGTTAATTGAAATAATTATGCGTTAGATATCTTTCGTATGCCAGTGGTAGAATTAAAATCAATTAAAACATTTATTTTTATCATTTCTAGGCTTATAATAAATTAAAGCGTTTTTTCTATGGCGCAAACATTTTATAAATTTATTAATTTTCCTTCACTTTATGTGGTGTATAAATGTAGTATATTATAATTAATTATATATTTCGAATTTCTGAAAACTCTACTCGTGTGTGGCGATAGGGCAAGGAGTTGAATAGGCTGATTTGCAGTGGGCACCGTTGTTTGGCCACCAATTGTTTCACCCAATTCAGAGGCCATGGCGGCTTACATCAACTGTTACACAATGAATTGTGCCCAGTGACGAAAGGACGTTTTCACGCAGGGAAGAACAGTGCCCATTTCAATTTTGATTCGCATATGAATTTTATTATGTAATGATGAAATTAATATAAAATGTATTTGTTTTAATAAATATGCCTTACATTCGAATGTGTAAGAAACATAAATGACATAACAATAGGTATAAAATGAATTATTTTTCCGTTAACAAATATTTTTGTGCTTTCATATATAATTCTGGAATGTAAACTTTTATCATTACTTTCTTTACTTACTTGAAAATAAACTGCAGGTTCATTTACGTTATTAATATTCCAATTAATAATCTTTATTTCAATATTGTGTAATAATTCACCAATGCAAAAATAATTGATGAAAATTATTTTAGTTTTTATTTTTATTCTGTTTTATTGATATTACTAAAAAGTTGATTTTAAATTACTTTTTGCACATTTTTTGCTTTTAATTATTTAAAAATTTTATTATTTTCTCTCTAAAGTTATTTGCAATTAATCGAGTGATTGCTACTTTTCAACCAATTATACATAATTAAAATTGTATTGTATTACGATTATAATTAATCAATGACAATTAAATGAAAGAGGTCTGCCAACACCATACGAGACGACCTTAAATCCCACAGTTGCGTCGAGCCGCCGAGCCTGCGCCGAGCGCTCGGCGGCGGCCGCTTCTACCGAGACTGCAGATACCGGCCAATACTGACAAGAACAGCCGAGAAAGGAGCGGTTCCGATAGTTTCGATTCTCGAGTGAGACCTACGTGTAGATTTCAACAGGCAGATAAGGAGCGCGCGCGCGACCTTCGAGGCTCCGCGACTGAGAAAGCAAAGCCGGCGAGAACGATCGATAATAGAATGCGTTTTGCTCGGCTCTAGTGTCATTGCCCAGTTCAGGTCTTGGCCTAACATTTCAGTTATCGCAATCGTGCCAAAGTCTTCCACGCTTATGAAATTCATTCTTTCACAAGAGACATGAAAATTACAGCAGATTGTTTACATTGTAAGTTAGTATCACTGGTATGCCCTTCTTGTTTTATAAAATATTAGTTTCATCAGAATGAGAAATATCAGATAATTTTATAGTGGAAGTGTTATTAAATTACTGGCGTCCTACGAAAGTAGAGATTTATAAATACGTGCTTTAAAACACTTCATGTCGCATTAATAATATTGCTTTTAGTATTACTTGGTGGCACCCACATCTGCTTGGCTATCGCTTGGTATCTGCCATTGGCAATCTGAAACATATTGTACACCTAATTACATTTTACAAATTAATGGGGAATATGCACAAAGCACCTTCTTTTATATTTTCACATTATTCATGAATACATCAACATTATGTTGAAGTAGGTATTACTAGTATGTGTAACTTCGCATGACAACAGAAAGTCTCAGAATTAATGTTTGAAATCTCTAGAGCCAGTACAGGGGTGGAAAAATATCATTTTTTTTGCAGTGAACATAAAGTGAGACATTGCATGTATCTGAATTGTATACATTTATTCACGTATTTTCCCTTTATTGTTAGGCGACCCTGCATGCACAATGTTGGGCAGGAACGTAAATCTCCTTGGTGTCAGAACATGACCTGCCAAACATCTGTGCATAAGTGGTTGCCTATAAATCAGGGGTACTTGAGTAATTCCAATTCATAAATTTTCCTATTAAACTTTGAGTGGCAAAAGGTGATCATTTTAGATTCCCCCACATGCCCTAGAAAGTATCATTTATTCTGAGACACGTGTAATATTAAACGTGAAATATTATTTATTCTGGTGAAACTTGATATTAAACATTTGTTTCCGCAATTCAGTGATGCCTTTTTCTCACAAATCTCTTGAACTCTAAGAATTTTTAATAGACATGATGATTTTCTTAATTCGATAATGTTTTAAATTAACAATGTTGGAAGGGATAACATAAAATAACGGAGATAGTAAAAGCGAAGTTTATTACAGCAATTATAAGCAATAACAGAGAGTAATTTAGGCATTAAAAAAATATAAAACCATGAAAAGATGTTCGTTCACAAGCATATTTTGTAAGTGATTCCGCATCTGTGAGTAAGTAGTTATGTTTCTTGGAGCGTCACCTTCTTTGGTCATCAGTCCTGTGAGAGAGCCGGCAGGTAGTGGTTTTACCCGCCCTGGAAAGTGAGATGCGGCGCCAACCTACGCGCAGGACTGCGGTTTCCTCTCTCCAGACATCTCCCTCAGCGGGGCACTGCTCCAGTCGGGTCAACCTTTAAGTTTCTTGTGTGGTACGTCGTGTGTGTGTGTGTGTGTGTGTGTGTGTGTGTGTGTGTGTGTGAGTGAGTGTGTGTGAAAGCGTGTCTGAGCAAGGTGTGTGCAAAGGGCATAAGACAAGGCTGAGGAAGAGAAGATCGCGGTCCGTAGCCATTTTTAGGGTACTGATCGGACATTCGCCGGGTATCGAATGGAGAAATCGCGCAAAACTGCCGTTCAGAACTGCCGGCCGCTAGAATGCTCCTATAGACAGAGATGCAACTCGACGAAGCTATGTTGTTAGAGTAGAAAATCCGCTGGGACTACTTTAAGTCGAATTCTAGGACCTCCCAGTTAAAGACGCTGCGTGGAAAGGGATTAAATAATTGCTTTTCCCTAGATAAAAGTTTTTAATGCATTCTCAATAATTGTATAAAAACACCAAAATGATTAATTTACTCATTTTCCTATGCTCTCTGTACATCACACTGTCACACTAGCAACAGTTTGAAAAAAATAGCATTATTAATGACTCGTGAATTGACGTTTTTCGATAACGAACAGCGCAGCTACTATTACCAGCTGCATTATTTTTATTGTTGTTTATCATCCGTTAATACTTATCGAAGAAATTGTTAAGCACAGTTCCATATACAGCGGATAGCCGAGAGATGTGAAAAATACGCAAACGATATGTTCTGTGGTAATGGAAAGCGTTGATATGCAATCGCAACAGTTCATGTATTTACCGGTCTGTTATCAGTGTGAGGGTAGTCGAATTTTCAGCAGCTGAACAAGTGACGAAGCAGCATACAAGCAAAGTTTATTAAATGGGTTTCATTAAAATGCATTGGATGCATTATCCTTCAAAATGGATTTCGGCCTCAATGTTAAATATCGGAAACGAAAAAGGTTACATGAAGTGTTATAGTGTGATTAATATTTTTGTAACATGTTTTAGTAAATTATACGAGTATAACTTAACGAGTATATTACTTTTATTTGTAGTTAATTATTTATTATTATTATTATTATTATTACTATTATTATTATTATTTAAGGTACAAAGCCCTGCGTATTACTGTTGGAAAATAGTGAAGAAATTGAATAGTTTCTGACGATTCTATCATCAGATTTTACACATTTCAAAGGAATATTCGTGGTATCTTACACCTTTCAAATCAATTTCCTCGCAACAGTTTTCTCTCTCGTTAAATCACACATCTCATTATTGCGTACAAATGTTCACTTTATAATGATTCTTCTGTGTAATTTCAAGTACCTTCCTTTAAAACTTCACGGAGGATATCAAGAAAAATGGATAGTAATTACGAATCAGAGGACATTTCGTTTCGTTGCTTTTTTCTCCGGTCAGAGTTTGCCTTAACCAAAGCGTTTAAGCCCCTTGGTTACGCTTTTTAGGCAATAAAACCGTAGATCCTGTGGTTGATACGAAGCAAGCGTAACGAAAAGTTGTAAACGTTACGGAGTTTTCCATCTTTCATTGCTACGAGAAACGTGAGTTGGGGGAAGAATCAACATCAGTTGTACTGTAATGAACAATAGTGATTCTTAGTAAACTGGTGTCAATGGCAAGCACTAAATTATTTTCGGATTTATGAAAACAAATATTTTGCTACAATAAATTATGATTGCTTTGAATACTTATTAAGGTATTAATATGAAATGACATGTATTTACTTTACAAGCAAATATAATATTCTCTCTTATTATAAGGCTGATAGATGGCATTTAAACTAAATAGTCTAACATATATCTAATCAAAATCTGCATTAATTTTCATGAAAAATGTTTATTTGAATTTAATGTGTTCTCTTCATTAAATAATTCATTACAAATTAATCATACTGTTACTCTGTGAGTGACTGAATGTGAAGTACAATGAATATTTATCTCCTTTTCATACAAGAACCTCACAATAAATGTTACAAGCTTCTGGGGGATATAGGAGGGTCGAAACTGATCACTTTTACAACAATATGAACATTTACTGAAATATTTTATGTAATGGCATTACACATATGACATTTCCTGTCGATTTTTAGGCAACTCCTTATACACAAACGACAGGAGGTCACGTCCTGTCGCAGTCAAGGAGAGGGCACGTACATGCCGAACAAATGGCAAATGTGCAAATGGGGTTTCCTAACAATCAGGGACGTATTGCACGTGAATAAATGCATATAACTCCGTTTAATGCAATTTTGTACTACGTATTCATTGTCGAATGTATTTCTGATCCCTCTTGAAGTCCTAGAAATTTGAAACATTTATTCTGATTCACTGTGCAATATGCTAAGGATAACGATTTTTTGTCAATTTGTAAGAAATTATCGAGACAAATCCCTGTATGTAAGCTCTGCAGGATATAGAATTACTTTCCTGATGTGCATCCAACTGGTTGAAGACGAAATAAATTTCAATTTGCAGATTAGGTTATCAAAAAATACTACAACATATAATTGCGCGCAGCCAGGAAACGATGCGTCCTAGATCCTTACAAGGTTTTTGTGTCTCAAAGAGTCACTCGTTTTGTGGGGACAGATGAGTTCTGTGAGGACAAGAGGTTTGGGAGAGGAGTGCAGGAAATGTGGGGACATGATTAGGGAGAGGTGTCAGCCAAGGGTGGCTGAAGGAAGTGCTTAAGGTTAAGGTACTCTAGGATGTAAAGTTAAGGTACTCTAGGATGCAAAAAGACAGTAGTGTAACTGAGGGCAGGGAGCGTTAATTGACAACCGAAAGATTAATTTCATGTTCCTATGCTCAGTGATGGTGATTATGATGATGGTTATGAGTACGTGATTGTGCTGAATAACCAGGAATCGGCGGAGTATTTCAAGTTCTACGTTTATATGGTTAGGAATAACATTAATTTTAGACGGTGGCAACCGCAGAATGGCTATACCTGGTTCGTTTGAGAATATTTAGGGGTATGTCGGCCACATTTCGTAATATTTAGGAAATCGCGAACAATGAGTGTGCCTTTAAAGTTTCTAAATTCGTCGAGAAAATACACTTGTTCAGAACGGTGAATAGCCTTTTATTTTTATTTGTGAAGAGTACAAAATTAGTACAGAAGGGACAAAATATAGTTTTTTTTAAGAAAAACATCACCTGATTTGACACCATAAAAATTCACCTCTCTGTATTTATACGTCCGCATGTAAAACATTACCCCATCTGGAAAACAGCAATTAAAAATGGTTTATACCTTACGATTACGATAGAATTGGTGAACAGAATGGTCTTCTGTTTTGCTATTTACGTTTAATTTTATCACTAATAATCTCTCTTCTTTACAAAATAACGTAAGGATTGTGAAAGTGGTTGAGCACAAACACCTGAGTCCTGCCACTAATTAAATCATTGAGTTAGTGGTTTATGTAATTTCCGTCTTGATATGAATATTATACCTTGTCAATAATTTATTTCTCTTTCAAACCATTTTTCCGACACATTTTTGAATTTGGGTATTCAGGAAAGCAGTTATGGACCGTTCTTTAGTGGCTATCTTTTAGGAACCTTACGAAATAACGCAACACCACTTTCATTGTAATTTAATCCTGGGACATACTCATCAAAAGTATGGAGTGATAAAGATCAAATTACTCAAATAAATACTGATAACATTATTTTTAATGTTTTAAAGATTGATATTGCATTCGCTTTTTTGTTGTAATAGGAAATAATGCCAATTTTTACCGTCGCTAGTACCCTTAGCAGATATCCCAGATACCCTGGGAAAAATCACTAATGAAAACATGAAATACTCTTCAGTGTTTATTCCATTTACTATTTTCTTAGATATAGCGATCGTGCCGTGTTTATGTCAGGCACACTATTTACTTACGTTCTTTTGTTTTTGTACAACAAAATTTATGCATATTTTATTCTAAAATCAATTATAAAAAATATATACGGAATGAAATCGAAAAATAAGGCTTGTGAAGATATTCTCCAAACATTTAAAATTCTTCAGTAGTAAGTATATGTGTTTGGTAATAATTTTACTCATAGAATATTAAAGTAAAGTAGTTTCATTTATTCATTTAATTTTTCCAGTAGAAAATGTAATAAAATAAAAATATTTTGTATGCTAAGCCTTTTCCTTCACTAGCTTATTTGCAAGACATAACATGCTTCTTGAAGATTTTTAGATAATTTGGTTCTGGTGAACTATTTCCTAATTTCTAGTGAGATGGATCTACTACTGGATCATCTGAGAGTTACAGATGACAAACTCTGATTCTATGGTTTTGTATACTGCTTTTCCTTATGGCATTTTGAAACTTCTATTTGCTATTTTTAATATGACACCAAGAAGAGTATTTTTTTTCTAATTTGCACACTTTTGTATATTTACTATCTTTATTTACTCTAATATCCAGTAAATAGCAAACTTGATTTTTATAGATAATAGGAGTTTACCTCAAGTGAGTTGCATGTAAGGTTTAATTGATTGTACATCTATTGTTTAAATTTAGAATATGAAGTATCTTGAGTCGGTGAGTATCTTCACGCTCGTCCAAAAAGTTCAGGACTAGATGGGTTGGATGTAGGCTTAATTTTATTTAGTATACAGTTTTGTTGATGCTGATATCTTCGTATACAGTAAATAATCTTAGATTATTATGTAGTTTAGCCTTAGATCATAACAATGTGCATCGGTACCAATTCTGTATTTATTTCTTCTTCAGTGATAGTTTTGCAAGGGATTTAACTTGAAGTCAGAAGACCGTGCATTGTTTGGAAAGGCCATCAGTAAGATACGAGTGATTTTCTCTAATTGATTTTTAATTAAATTCAATTTAGATTAGAATCGAATGAGGAAAGGAAATTATATTGAGCTAAAGGTGTTATGGTTTAAGGGGATTTGAATTTATCTTTAGGAAGGTTTGATTTAATATGTTGATAGATTCTTAGATAAAATTGGAGGTAGATGTGGCTAAGGAAAATGTTTTGAGCTGAGATCGCTCAACCCCTCCCTTTCCATTTCGCGTCGCATTCTGGGGAAGGGGAACAGCTTGCCCACACGCCTTGGACCGTTGGGACCTCGGTTGCGCCCCTGGCCAATTCACGTGGAATTAGTGGGAGAAAAAAACAGCTATGTTCAGGATTCTCCCAATTCGATTCATGTATCCATCATTCATAGTGTAATTACTATCGCCATCTTCTTCTCACTAGATCATTTAGGTCTCTATAACCTCAGACGTTCAAGGGCCCTTATACTTAAATAAATAAATAAATATTTTATTTATTTATGTTATTTTTTGTTATGGGTAGTACATTTCAGGAGTACATTAATTTATTAGAAAAAGGTAATCTAGTGAGTTTTAGGTGGGTCGAAGAATTCTCTGGGTAGATTTCGCTTTGTACGTTTCCTATGTGGGTTTTGTTTTCCGATATTGTAGTGCATAGCTGACGGAATTAAGGAATTTGCTGAATTTTAAGAATAGAAGAGAAATGTTCAGCGATGGGGATGATACCGAATTCTTAATGAAGCTGAGAAATTGGGTCAAGCCAATGTGATTTAGTCATTGTTCATGGGAATTTGTTTTGCATAATTCGCATTTTGAGGCAAATGGTGAGGCAAAAAACAACGGCAGTCCACACAAGGTATACATGTAAATTAGTATTGAATGATTTACATTGATGTATGTAATTAAAGTGCGGATGCTTTCTTAAGTAGGGGTCATAATTGATGGGTTCTTCTAGAGGCCAAATACAATTCTGTGTAGGTTATACAGAAATAAAAATACTGATTCAGCTTAGCTCAGAACCTGCATTGCCGCTGTCTCTGCAGCGACTCTGTTCGGGAGGTCCTAGGGTTCGAGCCCCAATGCGATGGAATTTAAACACTAGGTTGAATGCAGCCCCTGCCTGAAGGTGAACCCTAGCCGCCGTCTGTTCTGATCGGTAGTTTTTCCTTGGTTTCTCAGATCAATACCAGGTGAATTCCGGAGCAGAACCCTAATAAACGGATTAGGGATCGTGCGCGATATTTCCTTTCTCTTCCTTGTCCAATTCTCTCGCTTTACCTACCCACACATACACTTAGATGCACTACACTACTACACTTGTCGGTAGTTCAGTCGGGAGCTTAGAGTTTGTTCCGACTTTGTTCCGCTGGCGGGAGACACCTGGTTGAGGAACGTCCTCTCAAGCCGACATATGTCGGCGCCGGATCTCATGATTCTGCGGGGGGAGTCCGGAATATCCTGATATTAAAAGAAACTCACTACACTAACGAAAGTAAAGGCTTTGACAGTTGACGTGCCTGTAAACATCAATCAAAACGAAGTAATATATGCGGTCGTGTTCCGGCTATAGGCTCGGCTGAGTTCAACGAAGCTATTTAGATAGTTTACAGGTTACAAAGTTAACGTGCATTTTTCGACGGTAGCCACTTTGTCATCTAATAAAAAATGACATAACGTTCACAAAATATGTATTTTTTGTCACTTTATTCTTTCTTTACGACGTTTTGGGAACCAATTTTTATCCATCATCAGGTGTGCAATACGTCGTAAAGAAAGAATAAAATGACAAAAAATAACATATTTTTTATTTAATGACAAACTAGCTACCGTTGAAAAATGGACGTTAACCTTGTAACATGTAAAAAGTGAAGGTAGCAAACGGACTTTTAATGAAAACTCTATTTAGATAGTTGAGTCTCGTGGGACTACCACCTCCGCTAAGCCTTGTTCTACCTGGGGGACAAGTCCCCGGGGTGGGCATCTTGGGATCTTTGGCCTTTATCCTCACCCCCCAACTCTGATAAGGACGTCGCCGGGCAGGTAACCTGATCCGGTCGGTACCCAGTTTGCCCTCATGGCAACCTGCCCATTCAATGCCTGGGTGGGGCCGCCCTGCCAGCTCAGAGCTTCTAGCTATCCAGGCTAGTACAGGACTCAATATTACCTGTGTGGTAACTCGCCACTCACGTGCGCAGGGACGCCGAGTCCCTCCTCTTTGCCCAGAGTATTGGGCCACTGCCACGACGAAGCCAAGTACCCAACTGGGGGCCGCCCGGACCGAAGCCCGGGGGGCCTGGGACCCCCAACCTGTCTTCCCACCGCCTACACCTTAGGCTACCGACCTGGGTGAGGCCGTGACCAAGGCAACCTGGCGGATGGTCGTTTAACCGCCGGACTTCTATTTGTGGGATTCAGAGCACCCCGAGGGGTCTCCTGCACCCAATCCTGTCCTGAGGTCGACGCGCCAGGGGCCCAACTGGTGGGTTGCCGGGTTGGACCGTCAACCAGGAGCTTAGCGTCGTCCGCTCGCTGCCTACACGTTAGGCTAACGACCCGAGTGGGGCCGCGAGACGAGAGGTACGGGTGGTCGCCTGAACTCCACCAGAGACCGGAGACACCCAGGTGCTCGCGACCCCCCCCCCTGCAGGGTCTATTTAGGTAGTGTCGAAAATCCGGCATCGTCGGGATTCGAACTGTCAAGGACTTTGCATTCGCAGCAGTTCTTACCGCTGGCCGTGGTGTCTGTCCGAAGGGCGCGTCGGCGCGTGCACCATGGTGGTGGACGCCGGCGCGGGCATCTTCGTAGTGGCTGTGCTGACGACGCTGGCGGTGACGGGCGCCATTGTGTTTGTGAAGGGGCCTGACGCCTGCGCCAGGTAAGCGTCTGCAATCGTTGCCGTAACTACAAGTCCTCAGGGTGTTTCAGAACAATGTGCAGAGAAAATTCATATCACTAAACACAGCATAATGTCTTCAGGACAGACACAAATAAGAACAGCCCTGTTGTACTTATTCCCAGATGCGTATTGTTACTAAAATAATGGCATCTTTCATTGGTATTTTCTTTCACTTGTTTATTGGTCTTTTCTTTCAACTCTTTTGATAATTTCTAAAGAATTAGAAGTTACATTTAATCCCTTTAATGAATCTTATTCTGACAGCTGTTTTATATACATTTGCTATGTTTTTTAATTGTTTAATTTATTTATTTTATTCATTCCATACAGTTTTACCCCAATATGTTAAATTTCCATTATTTCTATTAATTTTCTCCTATAAGACTGCAGAAAACAGATGAGGCGGATCAAGAGAAGCAGTTTTCATTAACGGGTTTTGAGACGAAAAGGCCTGAGGCCGACAGTAAGTTGTGTCACTGACTCAAACTGCTTCCTTTGATCTCCTTTATAGGCCTTTGAGTTTGTGCATTTTTTTCTGAAATATCCTACATACTTCAAGATATCTTATAGTTGGATAAATATAATAACGTTAGCCATAAACGTTAATATTAATACTTTATTAAAATATTAAACAACCTTACATGTTTTGGGACATATTTTTCCCAGCAGCAGAGGATAAGAATTAAAATCTGAAAAGGACGTACAGTAACTATAATTAATAAAATTATTATAAAGTAGTAAATTTAAAACTAATTCGAAACAGAATGAACTTATAAACAAAACGAATGAACTTATAAACTGAATGAACTTTTGAACAAAATATTTTCCCAAGTATCTAATTTATCCAAATCTAAGGGACTATCACAATGTGTCATCTGCCACCGTGGAGATCTTACTTAAGAACTGACTAACATGTAGCTTCATTTCCACGGAGATAGAAGCTTAGCCAATGAGATGGATTATGTGCTATCGATAGACCCAGCAAATATAAAAGTGATTCTAGAGTAATGCTCGACTGCGGAAGCAACATGAACGATCATTGAGAATGG
Organism: Acheta domesticus; assembly: GCA_031308135.1. Taxonomy (NCBI): domain Eukaryota; kingdom Metazoa; phylum Arthropoda; class Insecta; order Orthoptera; family Gryllidae; genus Acheta; species Acheta domesticus. The sequence continues at coordinate 9,859,604 of JAHLJT010008756.1, forward strand.
CATTTCAACCGCACTCACATCCTTAGGTGTCCAACGTCACACCATGTCATCCTTCATGCTTCTATCATAGTCAAATCGGAATGATTTCAGTTACTTGCAAAATATTGTTATTTTTTTAATTTTCTTAAAAGAAGTGTACACCGTGCTGTATTCTTTTTTTATTGAAACTATTGGTGCTACAGAATGGCACAGACTTCCTCGTACTAGATAGTTTTCTAATTTCTTCAGTCGGGGCTAGTTTTTTAGTCTTGCCCCATCCTCTTGCCACCTGCCATCTATCGCCGCCACAAGTACGTGTTTAAAAAAAAAACTTTTTCTCATTGTATGTCATTTGAAATACTTCCACTCATAAATGCAGTAATGTGTGCAAATTGCTGGAATGTGCATAGTAAAGGCGTGAGAGATATTTAAAAAAATGCATTTCTGTAATTTAAAAAACAACAAAGAATACAGAATAACGGCTTTTAAGTTATCTTAAACAATGCATTTCGCACTATCCGTACGAACAGTTCGAAAAATACATTTGGAGTCATTTTTGAGTAAATCTTGTTTTTGTTAATTTTAATAATGCACTTATTGCTCGCAATATTGCGCGAAAACTACAAGTTTGTTTAAAAAAATGTACGTGACCTCAATGAAAGAACTCACTATGGAGAAAAAAATTTACTTGAAGGAAAAATCCCTATATTCAGTTTTTTAATAGTAGAAATAAACCTAAAAAATGAAACTTTTGAAATTTTCAAAAGTTTACAGAGTTTAAAGTGAAAAAACGAATCTATGCCATCTTTATAAGTGTATTTTACTGTTTTCTTTCAAAAAATTAAAGAAAAATTTGGAGTCATTTTTCGAAAATTTTTGAAATATCCCAGGGGCTTCGTGTAAAGTACCCCCAGAAATTAATGAATGTTTTTCAAAATCCCAGAGCATCGATTGAGGCCAGATCGACAGGAAAAATTCCTACGTGTAGTTTAGGCGTTAGTGTTGTTCATATATACCAGACGGACGGACGTTTTGGAAACAAATATACTTTTTTGGTCCCACCATTTCTGAAATCTGACTACATATACAATAACGTGTTAGAGGGAGCAATTTACTACATTTTAGAACAGGATTTATCCTCTTTTCCTGCATCTGGGCATCACAAGACGAGTTTTTCTGTAGAAAAATCGCAGTTTTTTTGCCACAGCATTACAAAACTTTCTTTATTCTACCTACATTACTCCGTGTATACGTACGTATACGAGAAAAGAAAAACCAGAGACCACAGAACGTTGAGACTTCAGGATGTAAAATTTCCAGAAAAGAGTAATTGCATGTGTAGCTTGTATTTACAGAAATTTATTTTTATAAAGTGGTAGCTCCTCTCTATTAAACATATTAGTACAGTCTCTGATTGGTGTTGAAACAGACTTGTAATGATTGGTGAGAGAGTTGGAGAATAATATGGAAAGGGAAGAGGCGTTAAGGCAGGCCTGAGGTCACAATGCCTACGGCAGCCACGGGCACCCAGGTCGCTACCGGAGCCATGCGCGAAACGGAATAACGATGCGATTTTGACAACAAAACATAAATGGTTCAAAATATCGATGATCGAAAACACAACATCGATGTTAACACTTCGCACCAAAACCATCGATGTTTTTAAACACTGGTGTCTTCGAAACTCGTTTTAGTAGCATCTAATTAATTAACTGACGAGGGAAAGGACATTTAACGTGACAGTTTGTATTAAATTATAATTATGATTTAACTGACAAAACAAGATAACAAGAACAATTAATAAAACTGATCTTGAATCTTGAACACTTGGTGACACCTCAAGGTTGAAGCTTCCTAAATTCGCCGCAAGAAGGTTCGTTAAGACCTTCGTTCATGGCGCATGCGTTTACCGCCTCTCCGAATGGAAATATGAGGAAAGGCGTTCGGGATCATCTCTCGGTCGAGAGATAGTCTTCTCCATGGAGGTACTACGAAAAGCATTCTCTTCGCTCGAACACATGAACCGATAGTACTATTTTAAGTTGTTATTCGTATTGTAACTTTTACACGATTTCGATTATGGGACTTTTTCATACCCTTTCAAAACTTCGAAAACGAAAAAAACATTGTGCACAAAACATCGATGTTGGTAAACATTACGTTTCTCAAACTATTCTCTTAGTTTTTCAAAGAACACTTCTGTCTCGTTTTCTTTTGAGTAATTACCGAATAAGGTGGAAAATTCTAAGTAATAAAGACTTTCTCATTTGTTTACGTTTTTGTTGGTTTCGTACGACCTCTTTCAGCTTGTTCTCGAGAACACACAAAGAAACTGTCCTCGAATCTCAACAGAAGTAAGTTAAGTATAAATTACACAACGCTAAAGGGGGAGGGAGGGGGTCTGGGGCAGCGTTACGCTACGTTACATAGAGATACGGAAGTGCGTTACAAGGGGTATTGAAAATACTGGAATTTCTTTTAATATCAGTGCGGCGCGCCGAGGCGTGGCGGGCGGTTCTCAGAGGAGCCAGAGGGAAAAAGGAGTGAGGGAGGGAGTAGCCCTGGCAATGCTCTGAATCCAGCTTGTTGGGTTGACGTTTGCGGGCTCGTCAACTGCTGTCGTTACCGTTAATAGAGTGAACGTTTTATCCCGAGAGGTGGCGGTGTTCCTCCGAGAGATTCGAAGCGGTGCTGCGCGTTGGCGTGCGGGGTTTCCATCAGGTATCTCCCACTCGGGGCCAGCTGAAAGCTCGCGACTGATCTCCCTGCGTACATGGTAGTGTAATGCATGTAAGTGTAAATTTCTGTAAGTACGGGGAGAGGATAAGGCAAAGATAAAGAAGGTAAGAACGCGCGCGGTCCATTTTTGGGGGTATTGCTTCGGCATTCGCTTGGTATTGATCAGAGAAACCACTGAAAACTATCGATCGGAGAAGCCGACCACTATCAGTCTCCGGGCTATGGCTGAATTCAATCTCCACTATATAGCTAGTGTCTAAAATCCTCTACTGTCTGGACTCGAACACTAGGACTTCGCGTTTACTCTCTGGAGAGACATCGGCAGTGGTGGCTCTGAGCTAAACTTGACCTGTAGCCCGTTGTAGTCTGGGTGTTGGAGTTACCTTATTTCGGCAAAACAATTAAGGAATGTGTTAAATGAGAGACAATGGGATATGCGAGGAAATATTAGAATATCAATACCAAGGTTTTATAACCATGCACTAGATGGCCGTGGAAGTTCGAAGAAAAACGTTTGTTCTAATTTTGTGATGGGAACTTCTTTAGGACGCGTGGGAAAATCGTTTCGATTGATTTGTTTCCTGACAAACAAGAGGGCATTTACAACAATTCCCAAAAGTTTGTTTTGAACATGTTTACCTTGTTAAAGGCCAGGTCCTACATGAAAGTATCGCATCTGGTCGTAGCAGAAGGCAACGCAGGCCCGCGTCGAGGGGGCGCGAGGTTTGGCGCAGCGGCGCGGACGCCCAGGAGCGGAAGTGGTCGGCCGCGCGCGACCGCAGACCCGGACACGCCCTACCACTCCCTGCGCTCGTCCCGCCCGCCCTACAAGTACTCGGAGGAGGCGCAGTTCAAGGTGCAGGAGCCCTTGCTGGAGGACGCCGAGTCGTCGGAGGGCGGGTCGCAGGTACGCCCCTTGGCGCTGCCATGTGTTGACAAATGAATTTTAACAAGGGAAGTTAGGAAATTAGAGGAAACTCAAGGAATTTAGTATTTTTTTTTACTTTCTCATGTACGCACGTATATGCGGAGTGTAGGGAAGTTATGTATTGTTCCGTTGAGAAGTGTCCGTTTTTCGACAGAAAAAAAAACTCGTTTTGTGGCTCCATAGTACCGTTAAATAGGGTTTTTTCTTGCTCCTTTGTGTAGTATTACTTTCTCTACTATAGTCTAGTGAGAATCAACGTTTTGTGGTTCCTAAATGTGGAAAACCTGTTTATTTTAAAAAAAAGTTTCTTTCCATCCGTCCGCCCACCCGCCCTTCCGTCCGTCCGTCCGTCCGTCCGTCCGTCCGTCTCTCCGTCTGTGAAAAACACTAGTACCTGAACTATTTGTAAGACTTTTGCCAAAATGACTACTCATTGGTCGATCAGGCGTGACTCAAACTGCAATTTTTAAATGTATTCATTGAGTTTTGAGGATACTTTACATGATGCCCTTGGAAAGTTTCCGTTAAAGAAAGAAAATTCCTCCAATTTTTTACTTTAAATTTCTCGTAAGAGTAGAATGAAATTCCTTATAAACATTATGCATTTATTTTCACTGTTAACTCTGAATTTCAAAAAATTGCAAAAGTTTCAAACTTTTTAGGCTCTCTCGCACAACTACATATTGAAGATACGTATTATTCAAATTAAATTTGTTCTTCATAATTAGATCATTAATTCTGTCGTCACAGGGTAAAAGTTCTTAAGTGAAAAATCTTACTTTGGAGAAAACGAGGGTTAGATTTTTGAGCCACCGCTTGTTCCTACGCTAAACGCTATTTCTTAATGATTTTTTCTTGTTAAGGAGGCAACGTTTGAAATCGGTCGTTTTACTAAAATAAAATATAGATTCTTAACTTGTAGTTTCAGTACTTAACCCAATTTTGCCAAACATCGACTTACGAACTTTAACCACGTGACCAGAGTTAACTTCATGTACATTTTGAACATGTTAGGAGTTTTCCCTCAATTTTGAGTTAAATATGGGCTATATTAAATGCAAGATTTTCCAAAACCGACATCAATATTTTTTACGTTTTTGTGGGGTAGTACTGAATAACATGACATTAATGCCATTTTATGTACTCTCTTGCTTGTCAAAAATTATACAAATGTAATTTTTTGTAACTATATCTCACATTGTTAGAGAAGCTTCCAAGTTTTTTAATCCCTAAGATTTTGAGTATATAGGAACTAAAAATGGCATAGTTTCGAAAACATTTAAACCAAATTTTCTCAAAAATGGTTCCAAATTTTCCGCATAATCTACGAAATTCCGAAAGCCTGATTTCGACCAAAATATTTGGGGCACGACAAATATTTTTTATTATTTATTTTGACGAGATCAAATATACGAACTTGCGAAGAATTATCAAATAACTAAGGTTGTGTTTAAATCTTGAGAAGCATTATCGGAGAAACCCGGAACACGGAAATGCCCAAAGCAAGTTATTTAATTCGTACAACCTATCAAGTTGACCACACGATAATAAAATATTACAATATCGACGTATTGGTTCTCCCATCAACACGAGGCGAATGCTGGAGCAGTACCCTAACAAACGGACCACGGACAGGATCTTCACCCCTTTTTTTTCACACACTTATACTGGCATGCACCACACTGCCACACATGTCGAGAGTTTACCGCTCGTCCCGGCTGGAGCGGTGTCCTGCTGGAAAGAGATACATGGTTCGGGAAAACCTTGCAAGCCGACGTGCTGGTCGGCGCCAGATCTTACTAGCAAGAAGATCACAGACATCTTCCACGATAAAACATGCACTACACTTCCAGGAGGAATGTCCGTATCAGTCGGACGCTCCCAGAAACCAAATAATTAATCAATGGACGTTTTGACTTTTTAAAAAAAAGAAAGGTCATCCTCATTCGCAGGACAATCAGGACTCGTACCACTTCGTCCCTTTGGTGGTGGAGGAGGTGGAGGAGTACGCCCCTGTGCAGAGCGAGCCCGGGGGCAGCTTCAGGCGATCGCCCGTGTGGTCCAAGTCGACTTGAGGTGTTCTGCAGCCAATGCGCCTAAACTTTCAGGTGAGGAGTCCTTCCATCTCGCATGAGTGCTCCAGTGAAAACATTTTTTTTTTATCAAAACGCTGTAGAACTCAATCCATACGTGTTGATTTTTGAGGAAAAAATATTACAATTTAAAACATTTTGGGAAAATGTGGGGAGGAATATAATAACGTAATGTTTGAACACTTTCTCTAGTTGAACTCTGATGAGAAAACACTGATTCATACTAATGTGTTAATAATTAATATGAAACTTATTTTTTGAAAATAACATGAGTATTCTTTTTAAGTTACTCGTGTTTGCTGGAAAGGATTATTAATTCCTACAAGCAAATTAATTTAGGAGACCGCTGTAATGGGTTTACTGAAGCATGTTTCTTAACATTGTTTTTGTTTGCATGAAAGAAATTTAATTTTTCTTTGTCTCGCTTCTTTTTTACTTAATTTTCGAACTTGATTCAATCGTTCAAATTTCCCCATATCCCAATCAGTTCTATAGATCTAATTGGACAATCTCTTATTACAGTATTCATTCTAGAGAATTTCCGATGTATTTTTTAAACTAATTTTTATAGTAGATGTAGCTAGAGTACATCTAGTTTTATCCCAATTAAACGGGGATCTGACCGCTTGGGATGTAGGAAGATTAGGACGTTTGGGTAAAGTTTGAAAATTTTCATCCTTTTTCGCGCAAAATTTTACCTCAAGAGCCTGAGACTTCTGATGTCATAGAATGGAACACAGGTAAAGGTTTCATATGGTGCCATGCGTAATCAGTGAATGTTAAAGTAAGTGTAACGAAAGAGATACAACTTTTGAAGTAGAAGAACTTGGAAAGGAATTCAGAATACTCATTATTCCATTCGTTGGAATTGAAACAGGCTGACCGTAAAAAGCTCTGCAGTGGTTAGTGATAAGGTAACTAATTTTGTGTAAGTGCTGCTATGAGATGTATGGGTAGTCACCTCGGAAGAATTATTGTTAGCAAAGCCCCGCCCGAAATTTTTTCAGGATTTTATCCTTCAGTACTTCATGAAAGCCAGTAAAAAATATTTTATTCCCATGTATGTGTATTGAGATTCAGAAGTGATAGTTCTTACTTGAATTATTATCGCAGAAATGCCGTTTTCCACATTTATACTCTGTCTGCAAAATTATCTTATATTTTTTTAATTATTCATTATTGGTGGTGGTGCTGGTAGGGGTAGTAGTACTATTATTGCTTCTCAAATACATAGGTCTCCTTGCCTTTTAGACCTTTTCTGCTTGCTCTGCTTGAAATGAATTTGAATAGGATGTAAGGGATATTCCGGAACTTAAAATTTTGAACTCGAATCTTTCTTTGAATTCTTTAGTTGGAAAATTTTGCAGCTGCCTTTATCTAAATGTGGCTCTTAGTCTTTAATTATTACAAATTATTACATATAATTATTTACAATTAATTTTTTATGCAAATGTTTCGTTTTTATATGATCTGTTTTACTGTTTTGTGGGTTAATGATTTCCTAGAGGATTATTATGAAAATGTAGAAGATTGTAATAACAAAATATAAAATGCATAAATCGCTCATAAATATTTTTACAGGTTTCCACACGTCAATGGATCCTGTGTTACTCTACGTGGCGTATTTTATGACGGCTTGTCTGTTGACTGTGGTATGCTTGCCAGTAAGCTGTCGTGATCGTTGCTGCCCAGCTTTCAGAAGGTTACCAACGCTTTGCAATATTTAGCCAACGAAGAGTAGACCATCCTTGAATATCTTCATTTGTCATAATTTCTTCACGATAATCGGTGGTAACGACTAGTCTGGCATCCTGAGCGACAATAAACAGAAGACTTCGTCCCAGAAAGGTGAGATCCAATAAAAAATCTATATTTAGGGATGGAACAGTTGAATCATTAAATTCCTCAATTCCTTCGACTCGACTCAAAGGAAGGATTCGAAGACAGACTTTCTTCGAATCATTTTCGCATCATTCGTTCTCCAATGCCAATAAATTCTAGGCATTAAATATATTTTCATTCTTTCAATTCCGCAATTAGATTTCAGGTGTTTTTTTAACGATTCCTTCACTCTCCTTATTCTACTCTTCCGCTTTTCGTCTCATGCTATATTGTCTCCCATCTAAGCCTACTGCTTATTATAAAGAAAGTTATATAGTGAAAATGGCGGATTTTTTTGCAGTAAAAAATTGGTTATGTAGGTCCGTGATATTAAAATAATGGATAAGTCTTTAAATATTTCAGAAGTTACTTATTTGGTCCGTTGTCTGCAGAGATCTGTAGCTAGATTGTTGAGAGGTTGTAGCTAGATTGTTTCTAAATTATATTGTAATTCAAAGAAAATAATGTAAAGAAATTAGCAAATAATACATCATTCGCTGCGATATAAGTTGTGAAGGTATTGACAGAAAATAGAAGATACAAAAGAATCGTAATAAAACTATATAACAATCAATTTTTGTTCTTACAGCTCAGATAATATTTAATAGGCACAATTCATATTTTTTCTATGACTTCCAACTACCTGTGTTTCACGGAATGTGTACGTGTGAATTTGTGCGAGTCGAATCAGCAATTCTGGATATTCCCAGCTAAAATGGTAATCTATTGGGTCATTCTTGTAATTCTTACATTTATATGACCTACCGCATCTATTCGAAAAATATATTGTAATGTTCACGTTCTTCTAAAAAACTTATATAAGGGGAACACTAATAAGTGACAAAAAGTTTGTTCCTATCTCATAACAATATTCTAGTGTAGTCATATTGAAAAAAAAATTATATGAATATTTTAAAAGTTTATTTTTTGATAGTTGTGAGCTCTATTGAAGAAATTTAAAAATCGTTTTTAGATTCTTTTAACCATGCATGAATGTTCAATTTTCTTGTTTATTTCTGTGTTTTTGTTTCGTATGGGTTGCCATTTCCATAATTGTTTTCGGCCAACATTCTTCATTCACATTCCTTGCATGTGTCCATACCATTTTAGTCTTTTCACTCAATGATGTCAATTATATTACGACTTCCGCTTTACATTGAACGTATTTTTAAGGTTAATTATTAACGACACAAGATAATCGAAGCATAATATATTATACAATTTACTACGACAAAAAACATCTTATTAAAATAATAATATTTATGCTTCAATTATCTTGTAACATTAATAATTTTGTTAAAATTAACATTTAAAGTTTTATTGAGTAAATAAAGATTTTGTACAATTCAATGCTCAATTACACTTTTTATGTGAAATAGATAATACATTTCTCATTAATAACATGGAAGTTCCGTTACTATTTTACAAATAATTTATGAGTTCTTTTACAAATGTATTTTTAAACCGTATTTAGGCCAAGCTAATTAAGCTTCAGCGTCTCAAAATTGGTGGTGTTTTGGAATTTTTTTAAATTACTCAATGTAGGTCTCTGATGTGAGTCATCTCAGTTTGTCCGATTTTCGAGCAGAGTCTCAGCAATTATTATGCCATAGCAGACCTTTTTTGGATCTAATTGTACTGGCCTAATTACTGATCAACCTAGATATACAATTATGCAGGTTTTTGGTCAGAAAAGTCGGAAAAGTTGGCAACAGCTGTTCTGGAGGAGGAGGTTTCACGCAGGTTCCTGTGCGGCAGATGTTCCTGCTCACCCTGGTGGCGCTGACTTCTATGTCTGTGGTGGTGGTGATGTTCATGCCAAAGAAGACGCGTGACCGCATCTGCCCCTGCTGCAAAAAAGCTGCCTGGTTACAGCTGCGCGGACCGCCCCGTGATAGAGGTTCATGTGTGAGAAGCAACTTCAGTGTAGATCCGAGATTTCTTGGATCTTGGATACCCGCTGCCGTTTTACTGTGTGTGAAAATCACTTCGCTGAGACGGCGAATCTTTCTCTAGTTGCATATTGAACGTGTATATCCTGTCAAAAGTAAGTGGAAACACACGACATATTTAGAAAGTAGGTAAATTATGGAATAAGAATACGATAATTGACGCTTATTGTACAGTTTATGTAATGTAAGGTGATAAGGCGGTTGGGCTGTTCCCTATTTTAATGTTACGCGATTTCGGTACCTCACAACAATGCAACCGAAAAAGGTAGCTGATTGGACACCACACACTTTCACCTTGTTTGGTACGCAAATAAGCCTTGTGTACAAGTGACTCGCAGCTCATCCATTTAACGCCTCGTTGAAAATAATATCATTATTTTGTTTCTTTTAAATGGCACTATCGACCTTATTTTAAGTTTTTTAATAGTTCACGAAACACAAAATTTTGAATGAGTTTTAGCTCCCAAACTTTAGAAGCACCATCAAGAATTCGTAGAGTGTGGCAAAGAGATTCTTTTTATGTGGGTCGTGATTTATCATCAGGGCTCGGATCTAAATGACATGTCATCTTTTCATTGGTGCATTGTAGATGAAGCTAACATGTACATGAATGTTTATCAAGACATAGAGGTGATAGAAATGTACAGTTATTGGATCATTTTTTGCCATTTTTCAATTTTAGATCATCTTTTTTATCTCATTCATTTTATTTCATTTTTATAATTTTTACGCATTTCTTTTCCGTTTCGTTTTTTGGTTAGTGAATGTTGACAATGACACACTAAAACTATGTATTGTATCATCCGTTCATGAAATTCACTAGTGCAGTGCACTTGTTTTTCGAACTCTCAAAATTACACAGATCTTCGTTAACTTCATTGACCTTACAAATCTGACAGTTGGAAAATCGTAGCTAAGGATTTTATTTCCTCCTAAAATGATGACTTTGTATTAAATATAATTTTACATTAATAAATTTTTGTTAAAGTTGTAAAATTCATTGAATTTTAATACAAATTTTTGCGTATTTCATAAAAAGCCTTTTTTCCTTGCTACTTCCTTGTATACGTACGTATATGCGGAGACGAACTATACGTAGTACAGAGAAGGTTATGTAACGCTGCGGAAAATCGATTTCGAGATTTCAGTGGAAATCCACGTTTGGGTCCGCCTGATATCGAAAAAGTTATTGTTTTTTTCAAAACGCTCGTCTGCCCGTCTCGTGTATGTGAACAACACTATCGCCTAAACTAAGCGTAGGATTTTTTCCAAACTGAAGAAACCCCTGTCGATCAGGCCTGAACCTGATCGGACCTCTGCGATTTTTAAGAATGGTGTAAAATACACTTATAGAGATGGAATAGGTCCGATTTCCACTGTTAACTCTGAATTTTCGAAAATTGGAAAATGTTGAAATTTATGCGGCATCTTCCTACAACTACAAAATTGAAGAGGAAAAAAATTTCCTTCAAATGAAATTTGTTTTCCATAATTAGTTCTTTCATTAAGGTTACACATATTTTCTTGAAAATTTTAGCCAATTTCGCGCAATATTGCGTGCAATATGAGCAGTATTAAAAAATAACTAAAACGAGATTTTTTCACAAAAGGCTCCAAATTTTTTCTTTAAACGTTTGGCAGGGATAGTGCAAAATGTACTCGATTCGATGGCAAAAACGTCTTTCTGTTCTATTCTTTTGGTTTCTGAAAAAATACATCAATGAAATTATTTTTATATCTCTCTCACGTGGTTAATATTGACATTAGAGTCGATTTGTTCACATTATTGCATTTATGAGCATTATAAGCATTATAAGCACATTATTGCATTTATGAGCATATTTAAATGTTGTCGTGTAAAATTCTCGAAAATTCACAAGTTTCTGTATAGCAGCTTTTGTAATATAGTTTTGAAATTCAAGGGCCGCGACATTAGCCAAATGGCTGGGGGAATATCAGTTTTGTAGAAAATTGACAGTACGGTTTAGCCGTTAGCGTTGTTCACAGATGAACAGATGTGGATGGACGGATGGACGGACACACCGAGTTTTGCCGCCTTTTGATTTTTCTGTATCAAGGGCCTACAAAACATGGGTTCTGGCTTTACTACGTGTTAGAGGATTTTTTCTAAATTTAGCAACTGGATTTATCCACTTTTTCGTTACCCAGACCTTGTAATAAGAGTATTTCTGCCGAAAGTTCGCCATTTTTCGCGCAGCATTACAAAACTTCTTTCTGTTGCGTAAGAGGTGGTAGGAAAGTAATTAATTGCCCTAAGAATGGGCGACGGAGGTCATTAGTGGATGCATTGATGAATGCTACTGATGATCGCAAGTGATACTAAAAGCTATTATACATCTACTTTGCAATGCATTTTGATGCACGGGGACCTCTCCGTTGACCATTGTTGATTGCGATGGCGACGGCTTCCGGGACTCGGGAGATTGTCATACTGCCCTATTGCCCTTGATTGACCCCTGACAAGTAGCATACGAGGAGGGCGTAAGAAATATCACGGTATCGGCATCATCTCGCAGGCGAAGCTAGTCTTCTCCATGAAGGTACTGCAAATAGTGTTCTTTCCGTTCGATCACGTGAACTGTCGATGAATATTCTGTTATTACATATTTTAACTTCTTTAAATTGTTTTTATTGGGCATTTTCATTCACGAATAAAAACATTGAAAACGTAGAAAAAATTTTGCACGAAACATCGACTGCAAATTATTGATACTCAAATATCCCACCCAAAACATCGACGTCGATATCATACCTAGCAGGAGAGAGACTAAGTATCCAAATTTCCTGTGTTTATTTTATATATATATATATATATATATATATATATGTACAAATTACATATATACAATTAAATATAGCGGGGGCTCGATCAGGGGATGATCTATAGGGAGTATTAATTTGAATAAATACGTTGGGTGGCGTAGGCGCTTGTGTTCTCGCTTAGCTGAGATAGTCTTAGGGGGTACCTCGGCTCTATTTTCTCAGTCGTGTGTAGAAAGACAATGGGGGTTGGCCCCAAGCCAATTCCAAGTAGAATGGACAATGAACAGAAAGGGGGTAAGGCGACTGTCTCGGGAATCCGAGAACTATGGTGATTCGCGAGTTGTTCGGTAGCGGCAGTCTACCTGGCTCTGCAGGCAGGGCACTGTAGAGCCAGGTAGACTGAAGTCACCTCATCCAAATATAGGTATTGGTGCATGCACAATACTACATACATTTGTTTGCGAAGTATTAGAACTGAGTAGTTTCGTGTTTTGTGCAGGTTCTGCAAAAGTGAGGTCATTATGCTGCTGTGCCTGGTTGTGCTGTCGGCGTTCTCCGTCGTGATGACGGCGCTCTTCATGCCGAAAAGAGACCGTGACCGAATGTGCCCCTGCTGCAAAACTTTGCCTAGTTACAACTGCGTGAGCCAACATAGATCCTCGTTAGTGTTGCCCTTGCCGAATGAATAGTCCCACCGATCAAGCGCGGCGCATTTCATCGGCTGTGCTTTTCCAGCACGAACTGTTCTGAAGAACTCGCCACTGTAGAGGCCGCAAGCAGTCACGATTCGCAGTGGAAGGTGAGCAGTAAGAGAGCTGTCGTTTTTAGCATGCGACATTTTCACTAATGTAAAACTCATCGGAAAGGTACTTTGTTCTTAATGTTTTACTGTATTGAAGTAACCTTTTACAAATCCTTATGGAAGCTAACACGTCATTTTATGGGGATCACTTGTAATTCGTGCCGACTTTGTGCCATTATAGGCGTAATTCATTTCTGTTTTTATTGAGATTAGTGTTAAAACCCTTCGTATGCTTCTAGAGAAACGCCATTTCCATCGGGGACAGGCAGCGCATTTCCAATTTCTCGAAAACACTTTAGCCTAAATACGGTAAGGAACTCACAGTATCTCGTTCTTCATTCTCGGGATTGTGTAAACTAGTTAGTCTGAAAAATGCTTACCGATTCCAAAGTAAATTCTGATCGTTGGTACTCTAAAATATTTTAACCTCGTCTTAAGTCAAAATGACGGTGTTAATTTCTGCAATACCTGATGCACTTTCCTCTTGAGATCATACATTATAGCTACAGAGCAATGTAGCCCTTCTTTGTGAGGTGTGAAACTCGTGTACTGTCCAGGCTTTGGCGCTCTTGTTTTCAGCAATTTCCCGTCCTCCCAAGGCGATATTCTTCATGACTGTCTCCTCCAGAGACACGACGTTTGGAATCTGTTAACCTGCCATTTCTTAGGCCCCTAACTTAACATCCCTTTGACCTGCCACTTCTGAGGCCTGACTCAGACTGACGTTCCTCTGGTCTGACCTTCATTTCACCTGTCCATCTGATCTGTTATTTTGGCCGACTTTCCTTCGGACTGACGCGTCAGACCAAAGAGACGTCATGACGTGACGTCTCTTTGGTCTGACGTCTCTTCGGTCTGACGTCTCTATGGTCTGACATTTTTTTTCTCTGAGGTTTCTTTTCTCTGACGTTTCTTTGCTCTGACGTTTCTTTGCTCTGACGTTTCTTGCTCTGGCGTTTCTTTGCTCTGGCGTTTCTTTGCTCTGGCGTTTCTTTGCTCTGGCGTTTCTTTGCTCTGGCGTTTCTTTGCTCTGGTGTTTCTTTGCTCTGGTGTTTCTTTGCTCTGGCGTTTCTTTGCTCTGACGTTTCTTTGCTCTGGCGTTTCTTTGCTCTGACGTTTCTTTGCTCTGGCGTTACTTTGCTCTGGCGTTTCTTTGCTCTGGCGTTACTTTGCTCTTGCGTTACTTTTCTCTGTCGTTACTTTTCTCTGGCGATTCTTTGCTCTGGCGTTACTTTGCTCTGGCGTTTCTTTGCTCTGACGTTTCTTTGCTTTGACGTTTCTTTGCTCTTGCGTTACTTTTCTCTTGCGTTACTTTGCTCTGGCGTTACTTTGCTCTGACGTTTCTTTGCTCTGACGTTCTTTTCAACTGAATTCCCTTTGCCGTAACGTACCCTCGGCCATCATACGTGGCTGGCGTGACGTGGGCCTAACGTGCCCAGGGCGATGGTGGTGCTGACGGCGTGGTCGCTGGCGACGGCGGCGGCGGTGGCGCTGGGCGCGTCGACGTGCTTCTGCCTGCTGCCGGAGGCGTGCCGCCTGCGGCTGAGCCCGTGCCTGCGCGCGCTGCCGTACCCGTGCGGCCCCAAGCGGCGGGCGCCAGAGCCGGAGCGCGAGCGGCTGGAGCGCGCGCCCCTGTTCGCCGCGCGCCGCCCGCCGCCCGTCGAGCGGCCCATGCCCGTGCCCTTCGCGCGCAGGCTGTCCGCGCGCGCGCCTGACGGACGCCCCCCGGCCGGTGAGCGCGCAAACACGAGCACACACGTTAACACGAGCACACGCGTGAACACGAGCACACTCGTTTACACGAGCACACTCGTTTACACGAGCACACTCGTTTACACGAGCACACTCGTTTACACGAGCACACTCGTTAACACGAGCACACTCGTTTACACGAGCACACTCGTTTACACGAGCACACTCGTTTACACGAGCACACTCGTTTACACGAGCACACTCGTTAACACGAGCACACTCGTTTACACGAGCACACTCGTTTACACGAGCACACTCGTTTACACGAGCACACTCGTTTACACGAGCACACTCGTTTACACGAGCACACTCGTTTACACGAGCACACTCGTTAACACGAACACACTCGTTAACACGAGCACACTCTTTAACACGAGCACACTCTTTAACACGAGCACACACGTTAACACGAGCACACTCGTTAGCACGAGCACACTCGTTAACACGAGCACACTCGTTTACACGAGCACACTCGTTTACACGAGCACACTCGTTTACACGAGCACACTCGTTTACACGAGCACACTCGTTAACACGAGCACACTCGTTTACACGAGCACACTCGTTACACGAGCACACTCGTTTACACGAGCACACTCGTTAACACGAGCACACTCGTTTACACGAGCACACTCGTTTACACGAGCACACTCGTTAACACGAGCACACTCGTTTACACGAGCACACTCGTTAACACGAACACACTCGTTAACACGAGCACACTCGTTTACACGAGCACACTCGTTTACACGAGCACACTCGTTAACACGAGCACACTCGTTTACACGAGCACACTCGTTAGCACGAGCACACGCGTTAACACGAGCACACTCGTTAGCACGAGCACACGCGTTAACACGAGCACACTCGTTTACACGAGCACACTCGTTTACACGAGCACACTCGTTTACACGAGCACACTCGTTTACACGAGCACACTCGTTAACACGAGCACACTCGTTTACACGAGCACACTCGTTTACACGAGCACACTCGTTTACACGAGCACACTCGTTTACACGAGCACACTCGTTTACACGAGCACACTCGTTTACACGAGCACACTCGTTTACACGAGCACACTCGTTTACACGAGCACACTCGTTTACACGAGCACACTCGTTTACACGAGCACACTCGTTTACACGAGCACACTCGTTAACACGAACACACTCGTTAACACGAGCACACTCTTTAACACGAGCACACTCTTTAACACGAGCACACACGTTAACACGAGCACACTCGTTAGCACGAGCACACTCGTTAACACGAGCACACTCGTTTACACGAGCACACTCGTTTACACGAGCACACTCGTTTACACGAGCACACTCGTTTACACGAGCACACTCGTTTACACGAGCACACTCGTTTACACGAGCACACTCGTTTACACGAGCACACTCGTTTACACGAGCACACTCGTTTACACGAGCACACTCGTTTACACGAGCACACTCGTTTACACGAGCACACTCGTTTACACGAGCACACTCGTTTACACGAGCACACTCGTTTACACGAGCACACTCGTTTACACGAGCACACTCGTTTACACGAGCACACTCGTTTACACGAGCACACTCGTTAACACGAACACACTCGTTAACACGAGCACACTCTTTAACACGAGCACACTCTTTAACACGAGCACACACGTTAACACGAGCACACTCTTTAACACGAGCACACTCTTTAACACGAGCACACACGTTAACACGAGCACACTCGTTTACACGAGCACACTCGTTTACACGAGCACACTCGTTTACACGAGCACACTCGTTTACACGAGCACACTCGTTTACACGAGCACACTCGTTTACACGAGCACACTCGTTTACACGAGCACACTCGTTTACACGAGCACACTCGTTTACACGAGCACACTCGTTTACACGAGCACACTCGTTTACACGAGCACACTCGTTTACACGAGCACACTCGTTAACACGAACACACTCGTTAACACGAGCACACTCTTTAACACGAGCACACTCTTTAACACGAGCACACACGTTAACACGAGCACACTCGTTAACACGAGCACACTCGTTAACACGAGCACACTCGTTAACACGAGCACACTCGTTTACACGAGCACACTCGTTTACACGAGCACACTCGTTAACACGAGCACACTCGTTGACACGAGCACACTCGTTGACACGAGCACACACGTTAACACGAGCACGTGTGAAAGTGTAGTGCATGTAAGGGTGTGAGCGTAAAGCGTAAGGTTGGGGTAAGGAAGAGGAAAGAAAGATTGCGGCGTGGTCCGTGGCCCGTTCGTTAACGTACATCCCCGGCACTCGCCTGGTATTGATCGCAGAAACCATGGAGTATTACCGATCACCGCAGCCGGCCGCTAAAATTCTCCTCCAGACGGCGTCTGAATTTCACTTAGCTATACAGCTAGTGTCGGAAATCGTGCCACCGTCGGGACTCAAACCTAAGACCTCCCAGTCAGAGGCACTGCAGTGACATCAGTTGATGTCCCGAGCCACCTCAGCGAGTACACACACACATGACCACACACGTGCACTCATACGCACATATAAGCGCGCACACACGTGCATGCTCCCGAAGTCACCCACATACACTTGAATACGAGCACACACACAGGCGATACTAAATGATTTCAACGCTTCATGAAGCTTCAAAGATTTATTTGTGTGTCTTGTTTGAACGGCAATGTTGTTTTGGGGTAAGTTCTTGAAATGGATTTCTATTCCTATATCGTAGGTGCATAAGAAAAGTCACCTGAAAAATTATAATTATAAATTTCATGAAAAATAAAGAAAGTTTTTAAATATAGTATATTTTCCCTAGTAAAAATTTTATAGAGGTAAATCACAAAACGGGCGGTAAAACGGTAGAGTAACACTCGTCTTCACATACAAAATAGACGCTTCGCCTTGAAATAAAACCGATTTCCCCAAAATCACTTTTAATTGTGTCAGGTTTTCTTTTGACTCGTTGATGAATGAAATTTAGTTGGACATGATGGGAAAAGTCGCAGAATTTGGACAGCACCGATATTTCAACGTATAAGAACATTTGGATAATATCAGTTAGCTATAATGCTTAACAGAACTACTTTGGGATTGTTAGTCTATTTTCATTCTGAGTAAATAAAAGGAAATGAATTTCTAAGGGTGGGGTGGAGGTTTCGAGGAGAATTTTTCTAATTAATTCCGTGGTGATAGCAGATATCTTGTGGTAATCCATTATGGTAATGGGAGGTAAGGGATAATCAACCACAATAAGTACTTATTGTAGTTGATTAGCCCTTACCTCCCATTACCAATTTTTCTAATGATGTGTGTAAAAGTGTTTCAACTTACCTAAAAAGAAATCTCAATGAATGAATGATCACCGCTCCTTTCTAAATACGAAGGTGAGTCAAATGAAAACAGGAAATATTCCTTTTGCAGCTTCTGCATTACAAAATTGGAACAAAAACATTATTTTTCAATGTAGTCCCCCTGCTTTTCGATGCATTTCCATCACCGAGTCGAGAGGGAATAGATACCTCGGGGAAAAAGTTTCTTTGTCTGTACCGTGCTGCACAAAGCTGTGCATGCGCCGCCTGTTTCATCTTCGTGTCAGTCGCGAACTTGTTGCCACTGCTCAGTTTGCGATAGACCTAGGACTCGTGTCCAGTCACAATCCGCTCCAAAAATGCATCACCTTCAGATTCATATACTTGGGTTTTTATTTCTTGGCGCGTGGGGTCTTGTCTTCACGATGGAATATCTCACGGTATTTCACGTCGTTCTCCATCGTGCTGCCAGGAGTCGCATGATCGCGACTATCAAGCAGTGCGACTCCCAGCGGCACGACTGAGAACGACGCGAAATACCGTGAGATATTCCATCGTGAAGACAAGACCCCACGCGCCAAGAAATAAAAATCCAAGTATAGTGGCGCAGAAGCTCCAGGCAGGCAGCGACTCGCCTTTCATTTCGGCTGATGAGCCCATCTTGCGACCTCTTTCCGGTATTTCAACTCATGGAAAATTGGTGAGCAGAGCCAAGACTGACCTGTAATTCCATGGCAGTGTCGTCGATGGTGATCTGTCCATCCTGCAGGATCATCTCCTCTGCCGCTACAATCGCCTCAGCTGTCACAACTCGATGTGTCTGGCCTGACCTCGGCGCGTCCGCCTAACTCAGTGGTGTCAAGGTCTTCTACTGGTGGTAGTGGCATGCGTCGTGGCACCGTACCATGCCACGAGATTCATTGCGCAACTAGCGTCGGGAAAGGGAACTATTACGAGTAGTAGTAACCCCGCCGTGTTACAATAGGGATGGCGTTGTCTCTGGTCGGTGGGGTGATGAACTGCGTGGAGGGACGATTTCGTCATGGCACTCGTTCCACGGACTCCCGCTCATGGTGTCGACCTTGACAACACTGGCCTAACTTGTTGGACCGCTCATTAATTTCTTACACCATCTGTATATCCGAGTGTGCCATACAGCCCCACATACATGCCAACATACGTCGATGAATTTCTATCGATTTCGTGCCTTCACTGTGCAAGAAACAGATCACTCCACGCTGTTCTTCTTTGGTACATTCTAACAGAGGGGCCGCCATATTGGAATCTTCCGTTTGGCGCCGCTGTGTCACGTGGGGGATACGGGACTAACGCCAATTGATTGCAGGAGACTCCACTCGCATGCATACGGGGTCTGATAGCAATGAGAGCGGTTTTCGATTTTCTACAGCGGTTTTTTCTATTTTTATTTTACTCACCTACGTAGCTATGCGGCATTGTTTCATGTGTTTCCTTATTTATTTACTAATTAGTTGCTGGTGGATTTGCAATAGGTGCCAGTAAATCAGGCCCCGATGAAGACGGTCCAGACGACCTGTTCTACTTCCCGGCGCCCGCCGCTCGCGGACAGATTGTAATGGGACCGGAGGAGGTGGAGCGCCAGCTCTCGTACGCTAGCCTCTTCGTGACCAAGGCAGAACAACGCCCACAGTGGAAGTGACTGCGCCGGCTTCGTTCAAAAGGTATTATGTGACCACGTTTAATGTAATTTTTTAGATTGCTGTTACTCTCTTAAAAAAATGTAAAGCTCACATTCGACTACGTGTCGATTCCGAATGGCATTAAAGTTATCGAGAAAGTTACAAGAAACTACCATAGCCGATAGTCGTATGCAGTATAAGTTACTGTTGTTACTCTAATGCCTTTATTATACTAATTGCCCAAGTCATTCGTTTTTTTACTTACGTTTTTCTTAGTAAATTCTCTTCTATATTCCGTTGAAATTCAAATAGGGGAAAGTTCAGCTACACGTCTCACCATGTAAGGGGTACTGATTTTCCTTATTTAGCAGCGATTTCTTTAGGATTCTAGGTAGTTCTTCGTGTGTTTTCTGACCTGCCTTCCACAACAAAGAACATAACCCACACACTGATTTACAGATTTAATTTCTCAACCATAGTCTGTACCAAACAACCAAAAACGTATTTTTAAGCACATACAATACAACATTGGTTTCTTTAGGTCCTATGTAATTTACATACATTATCTGATACTACAAAAAAAGTGACAATGATTTTTGCGGTTATCTGGATAGAAGCGTAAAATGCCCAGTCGTAAGTATCTGGCTCTTAGTGATGATGCAATAATAAAGTATGATAATGCAGAAATAAGTACCTTTTTCGTGTTTATTGCTTAGATACCTCCAGAAAGAGTTTGACATTCAGAAAATAAAAAACTTTCTGTTTGATTATGTTAAAGGTAATTCAATTTCTAAAAAATATTGAACTAATGGTATCCTCTTTTAGCTACTTTTCCGAAGGCATTTCTTGACAGACAAAAATCAGTATCATGCCTATTCGCTATTATACATCTTCTATTCAGCGGAGCATTAAAAATCATATTAGTTCTAGTTAATTGTGGTGCCTATAGTGCTTCATTATTATTTCTGAGACTTTTGGGAGAAATCTTCCAATACGTTTTTAATAGTAATGTATTATTCATAAAGTTGTCAAAGTACAAAAAATCATTCAAATCAAATCATTGCCTCCTTAACTCCACAAGGAACACTGCACTTACTCGCGTTCGCTGAAACTCCAGAGTGGCTCATCAAAAGGACGCGTGCAAGTCGCGTTCAGTGCGCGCGAGGCAGGGGACACTCGAAGGGATACGTTACGGAGGCTTAGGGCAGAAAACATCGCATTGCCCAATGCGACGTGGGGATCGCAATTACCCACACCTTTGTTGTGTCTGCGTTAGTAATTTTTTAATTGGTTTTCGTGTGTGGTGTCCTACATGAAATAAAATTTAATTTGTTTCTTGCTCAGGCTGTCTGTCGATAAGGAAGTCGCTAGGAAGTCTATGTTTTTGAGACAGCATTTAGTGTAGCCGTCTCCCTCCTCTGTGACGTCAGTCGAGTGCTCAGATTCCTCGCGCAAACTCTAAAATAAAGTCATCTTATCCGTTATACTACTCCACCTGAAGGAATTACTCTCTTTAATCCGAAAAAGACATGGTCTAAGTTAATATTTCGGGGGTTTAGTTACGAATGATCAAGTAGGCGACGAGGCTCGGTCCTCGACCAATAATAATTGAACCTTGAGTCTACACAACGCATAATTTCCCACGCATGTATTGCCAAAGTACGTTCATCTCCGATTTCGCGGGAACGGGGCCTAGAACCTTTGTTTGTGAGGGGGTGGGGTGACTTAAAAGAATCCGAACGACCCAATAAGTCCACTGTGAAGTGACAGGAAGATAAACTCAAAGCCCTGAAATCCGAACAGAACAGATCACACCAGGAGAGGGGGATTGTCTCTCATCGAAGTGTCTGTGTTTGCACCTGTGTGTCTGGCGGCGAACGGATTAATTGCTCCCGAAAATCGTGTTAACGGCAACAGCTGCAACGCGTGTTCAGCCTTGGATTGATGGAACAGCAACTGTGGCAACTGATATTTGAACAGTGACTTTGAACATTTATTCACGGGTATTTGCACATTACAAAGTGTTCTTGAGTCCCAAATTCGATTGTAAAATTATTTAAGAAATAATGTGGTACAATAATACTTATATTTGTATTCTGTATTATGATAAAAGCGAAAAATTATGGTACTAGGAGGCTGACAATACGATGGATTGATAACTCAGACTGGCAGGAAAAATGTAATATATATTACACATTTCCAATACGCGCATATATTTAAAAAAAACAACTGTACATAATCCGGACATGTGACAGTTGTCTATGGGTTTGAAGTGTCTTTTGGCTTTTGGTGGATCTGTATTGTAGTACAACAATACTCATGAACTCGGGAAGAATACAAAAACATCTTTACTACTAATTTCAAATGTGCGTAGAAACTTCAAAGAAAACTATATATCATCCAATCGTGTGAGAGATGTCTATGGTTTGTTACGCACCCTAAAACTCGCAAAAAATTCAAAACCAATGCGTTTTGATTTTCACGGAAACTGGAAATATTTGATTGTGTTGTTCCGCTTATCCTCATATTGAGCGTTCCAACAGAATTTCCTTTGATAGTGCGGTGCGCCACTGTTTACGACACAACCGATGTCATGCGACAGCAAGGTTCCAAGGGAAATGGCGTCCAACATTATATATTTGCTGTTCATGAGTTGCTTTACAGAACAGCAAAGTTTTTGGTGTATAAAAAACCGTTTACTGTATATCCCTATCTACTCTACTTTAATATTGCTGAATTCATTGCGGACGGAATTGTTGCTGGGTGACTGCGCGGAGCCTGGACTAGTTGCGAAAGGAGCGGAATGAGCAGGCGGAACGGAGCGGAGCAAGGCGCGGGCGGAGCAGAACAAGAGATAGAAACGAAAGGGGAGAAGAAACGGAGGGAATAGACGCAGTGCAAAGAGCAAAAGAAGTGGGCGGAGCGTGGTGAGACGCAGCACTCATGGCGCGGAAGGGGGCGGAGGAGTGGCCCGGGCCAGAAAGGGCGTTTGGGGGGCCACTGGTAAAGCCTCAGAGGAGGTGAGGCTGCATAATAAATGGTGCGTTAAATAATCACACATGAGAAACCGGGTAATCAGCACGGTGCACATAAAAGTTTTTGCGAAATATGTTGCATACGGATTTAAAGGGTGTGTATTTTTAATCGAATTATCCAACAAAATGAATTATTTAATTTCTAATTGACCTGAGCTCAAAGATTACTGCAATTTTGGTGTTTTATGTTGTCTGTAAACAACATATATAGTTATTAAATACGAACTGAGTTACGGTACATTTGTGTTAAGATATTCCAAAATCTATATAAACATTCCAAGATTGGTATAAATTGTTCGAGGAAAAGGACATGAAATCAAATAAAGATAATTATTATATTCGATCAATAGGTACCAAAAATTTTAAAAATCCGAATATATGTAAACGTTTTTTAAGAATACATTGGAACAATATAAAGTACAGTGAATATATCTTTAAAAATAACCTTTTTAAATTCTTTCCCGTCACCGTATCCTTTCTACCGCATTGAATTCTTTCCCTTCCCTAAGTATTTTTTTATATTTCCCCATAACTTTGCATTGACGAATTTCTGAAGGTTACAAATCTCGGATAAGATCCTCCAAAGTCAATACATAAAATGTTATCATGTGTAGCTCTCGTTTAAGGTTCTTGACGAATGCTTGTAAGTAGCGCTCCAAGCGGCGACGTTTTCAAGCAGTTGAGAGCCGCTCTACGTAGTATGATTTACTGTCCCCAGATCGCAGCAGAGTCCACGCGGGTACAGCGACTTCACGGCGCGCTGAACAGCTTCTGTTGCGCGTAGAGCTAAATCAAATTAATGTTATGTCCATTTGCGTGACCCACTGGGATGCACTCGTGCATAACTCTGAAATCAAGTTTCCGAAGAGGATATTAATTGTCTACGCGGCCTCATGTATACGGAAACACAATTAGAAATAAAATGTGGTTTGTACATTTTTCCTCTCTGTGTTTTCACTGCAATGTCTTTACATTTTCTATGTTCGTATTCAGATTAAAATTACCTACGGAATTTACTACTATGGCTACATAAATGTATTTCCATTTTGCATGATAATTTTAATATCGCAAAGGTTCAGGAAACAACTGCAAAACTACAAAGTTTGTTTAAATCTTTTGGTTATTTTACGGAACAGTAAATGTGTACATTTTTACTTTCTTGTACACGTACGTATATACAGAGCAATGTATATAATATAGAGAAAGTTATGTAATGCTGCGGAAAATCGATTTCGAAATTTCAACGGAAATACACGTTTTGGTGTCCCCCTGATACCGAAAAATTGTTGGGTTTTTTTCCTTCTTTTTTTTTTTTTCTTTCTTTCAAAACGTCCGTCCGTCCGTCCGTCCGTCCGTCCGTCCGTCCGTCCGTCCGTTCTGTCTGTGAACACCACTAGCGCCTAAACCATACGTAGGCCTTTTCTAAAATGGATATTCCCCGGTCGATCTGGTTCCACTCGAGGCGCCGTGATTATGAAAAATGTTCTTTAAAAATTGGACGTACTTTACATGAAGCCCCTGAAACATTTTCAACATTTCTCAAAAACTGCTCCAAATTTTTTATTTATATTTCTTGTAAGAATAGAGAAAATACACTTGCAATTGTGGCATGAGTTCGATTTTCAGGGTTGACTTTGAATTTTCAAACATTTCAAAAGTTTTCATTTCTCTTCCTACAACTACAAAATTGAAGATAGAGATTTTTCCTTCAAATAAAATTTGTTCTCCCTAGTTAGTTCTTTCATTAAGGTTATGTACGTTTTTTTGAAACTTTCGGTAGTTTTCGAGCAATATTGCATGCAATGTGTGCAATATTAAAAAATTGGCCATTTTTTCGCGCAGCATTACATAACTTTCCCTATACTAGGTATATCACTCCGTGTATACGTACGTATACGGAAAAGTAAAAATAACAAAAGCATGATTTTCTAAAAAGCGGCTCCAAATGTTTCAACGAAAATTCCCAAATAGAACGAGCGTTTACTCTTCTATATCTTTCTTAAAGTAATATTTCAGTTCTGCCATTAGGAAACCGAAAAATTGAGAAAAATGTTTAAAAAATGCACCTTGGAGTGATGGCCACCTTGGGATAGATGGCATCTGGCATGGGTGTATAGCAAGTTTCTAAAAGCTAGAAATGCAAAGAAATTAGAAAAATAACTAGTACGAAAAATTTTGTGTCATTCTGTAGCACCTCTATTTGTAATTAGTAGTGTTAATTTCTTTATTAGTTTTTTATTTTTAGTAGTGTATTATCCGGATTTTTCATTCGGTAAAAAGAGAGATCATCTCTCTATATTGAGGGGAAAAATGTTTTCAGTCTTATAATAACGAACAAGACTATCAAAATAGCTTTACAAAGAATGCCAGGTTCTCGGCAAAATAAAGTAGATATTAAAAATTTCTCACATCGTATATTTATTACAAAAATTCATTTTATGATATGAAAAGTTCCTTAGGATATACGAGGTCCTAATCTGCTTGAGTTAGAAAGATTAAATAAAATGGCAATGAATATGGAATCGAAACTGTCGATTGAGGATTGAGAGTAACCGCGGAGCCTGGTTAAAACCCTCTGTAAATCTATTTTGTCCACGAGAATTTGCCTGAGTTTAATCATTACTGGTATGTGTCAGGAATTGTTTTTTTCATTTTCTTACGAGCTATTAGCCCAAAATAAGTTTGTCTGGTACTTTGAAAATGTCTTCTAGAATACGTTCAACACTGGCCTGGAGATGGTTTGAAAAGCATTTATTTGTTCGCGTTCTTAATTAATGAAGACAGTTTTGATGTGCTTGGAGGGAAATAAGAAAATTTTTCTGTGAATCTCTTCACATTAATTTGCAATAAAGAATTAGTTATTTTCCCTTTCAATGTCATGATCCTATCATCTGGAAGGGAGAATATTTCTGGCGTATTTCAGGAAACAGAGTAACCAAATGGACTCATGACGATCTGATGGGATCGGATTAGAAGGCACGAAAAGTGAAGACACTACGTTTACAATTAAGCCCACGGACATCCGCCATTCTCTCCCCGTGTTCCCTGTATGACACTACTTTCGGCAGGAGAGGGATTGGAGGATGTTGGGAACAGAAAGGAAGAACGCTGGGTGCGAGGCAAGAGAGAAGCGAGTCCGACTAGAGTCGATTAACAAGGGCACCAGTTAACAACCAAGTGAAAACGGAGGCAAATTGAGTTCTGCAGAACATAATTTCAGAAGCATAATTTCAACTTGAACAAACTTTGTTTACTCATAAAGACGACTGAAATTATCCAGCAATTGTAATTTGGAGTGCAGCTGTAATGGTAACACCGCGGGGCGAGCCGAAGCGACGTGAAAGAGGACGCGAGGTGTTGAACGAGTTGAGGCTGCATGAACCGAAAATAGTATGGTGTCAGTGAGAAAGAGCTCAACGGTGGTGAGATGCACGAGATGGTGTTGGGGTGTGGAGTCTAGTGAAGTTGGTGGAAGCGCAGGGGAGTATGCGCGTTGTGTTGTTGAGTGACGGAAGTGAGACGACAGAGGAATGGCGAAGAAGCGATGTAGGACCAGAGCGAACATAAGCCAGCGCAACAGTAAAAGGTACAGTGGGCCTGGAGGGATGTAAAGTTTAAGGGGGAGGGGCGAGCGAATCCCTACTGAGTGCTAACGGAGAGTGGTGTGAGTAGAAACGGATCGAATGGTGAGCGAAGCATGGGCCGGCGACAGCGGAGCAAAGTTTTGGCGCGAGCAAAGTAGATACGCATAGGGATGGTAAAGAAACATCGATGTTTTTTAAAACATCGATACTTTCCATCAGAAACATTGATATATTAACATCGATATTTTGCTTTCGATGTTTTCTTCACATCGATATTTTGTTGCAAAAGCATCGATGTTTGAATTTATTATTCATGCAATGCTTTATTATGCCCTTAAAGAATGTGTACCTTATTTTTATGGTATTTTGTATGACATATATGGAATATTGATTAAGTGATTAAGATGGTAAAATAGCGAAGCACGATGCTCTTAAATTTTAATTTTCTTCTTTATATTCAATAATAATTTTTATTAGAAAAGTAGCCTACTGCTAACATGCTACTAACGAAACAGTAAAATA
Source organism: Acheta domesticus (assembly GCA_031308135.1). Lineage (NCBI taxonomy): Eukaryota > Metazoa > Arthropoda > Insecta > Orthoptera > Gryllidae > Acheta > Acheta domesticus. The sequence goes on from JAHLJT010008756.1 coordinate 9,886,641, forward strand.
TATCCCATTTGCGTACGTTAATAAAAATTGGAGAGGAAGTTAGCATGTTTATTGGACTATATGTAAAACATCGAAGTTTTTTGACGATGTTTTCATCGACATCGAAAACCCTTTAGCGATGTATCGAAGCGTCGATGTATCGATGTTGGGAGCGGAAGCGGGGCGCGAGCGAAGCGGAGCGGAAGCGGGGCGCGAGCGAAGCGAAGCTGGCCGGGGCGCGAATGAAGCGGAACACAAGCGGGGCGCGAGTGAAGCGGTGCGGGTGCGGGGCGCGAGCGAAGCGGGAGCGGAAGCGGGGCGTGAGCGAAGCGAAGCAGGGCGGGGGATGAGTGAAGCGGAGCGGAAGCGGGGCGCGAGCCAAGCGAAGCAGGGCGGGGGCGCGAGTGAAGCGGAGCAGATGCGGGGCGCGAGTGAAGCGGGGCGCGAGTGAAGCGGAGCGTAAGCGGGGCGCGAGCGAAGGGGAGCGGAGGACGAGCGAAGCTGTCCGAGGCGCGAATGAAGCGGATCGGAGCGCAAGCGAAGCAGTGCTGGGCGCGAGCGCAGCGGAGCGGGGAGCACGTGGAGCAGAGCGGTGAGGTGGGAGGCGGGTGGGCGGTGGGAGTGAAGGGCGGGGCGCGTAGGGAGACGCCCCTCCGCTTCGCTGACTCACGCTATCGACCCCGCGCCGCGCCGCGGGCGGAAACCGGAGGCCGCGGGGGCGATCGCCCTTCGGCGCCCACGAGGACACCTCGGGGGCGTTGCGCATGTGGTTGGAACACCTGAGTCAGCGCACTCGGATAGTTGATTCCAGGTGCAACAACGACTAAGGTCCTTAGTCTCGTAAGTGTAGTGCGTGTTTTATCGCGGTAGGCAGTGCAATGTTCCCCCCGCTGGATGGGGAGATCTGGCGCCAACCCACCCGTCGACTTGCAGGATGTCTCCCACCAACGGGGTACCGCACCAGCCGTGCCAAGCTCTATGTTCGCGTCTGGTCTCCCGGCATGTGTGGTAGTGTAGAGCATGTAAATGTGAGTGTGTGTACGTAAGGGGTGGGGATAGGAGAAGGAAGAGGAAGGAAAGATCGAGCGCGGTCCGTTTGTTAGGGTACTGCTCCGGCATTCGCCTGGCGTTGATTGGAGAAACCACGGAAAACTACCGATCACGGCAGCCGGCGGCTAGAAATCTCCTCCAGATAGAGGCTGAATTTGACCTTGCTATATTATTGTAGCTACTGCATATTATGAAAATCCTGCCACTGTCGGGGCCCGAACGCTGTGACCTCGCCGTCAGAGGCACTGCGATGACATCAGCTGATGCCCTGAGCCACCTAACCCGGTTGGTGCACTCGGAAATCATGCTTCTGTGTTTTATTGAATGCGGCTTAGATGCGCTAATATTTTGATGGTGCGATTTTAATAATAATCCTCACAATTTATGAGGACACAATCTATTCAAGATGATGGTAGATTTACAAAGGCGATTTGGTGATTAAAAATACGAGAAACACTTGTGACGATTTTAAGTAAAGTTCTAGTGTATTATTTTTATTTTTTCAAAAAACTCTATTGAATATATACATATGTTTTAATATATTTTGTATTATTACGTATTCTTCATTTCATCATTTTGGTCCTAGGAAAGTGATTTATTCTTATGCCATTTTTCTCACACTGCATTACATGTGTGTAATATTTTGTTACTTCCGTGTTTATTTATTGTTTTTGTTGTTAAATGTGGTTAAATTGTTATTTATGCTTCTCGATTATTTGAGGTCGTGTAGATCATGGTTATTGACCTTTCACTAAGCAAAACGGGATCAGGTGACATGCAATTAAATGCCCGTCACATAATATTTTGGGAGAACAATATTAATGTTTATAGTTAGCTTCGGTAACCATGCAATTCCCTCTTAAAACAACAAGAGTGGATAGATTTGAAATTTGATTGCAAGAGCCATAGGGTTATAACATGTTTGAACAATGCCCAGATTTACAGAATAACATTCAGTTTAGATTGAAATTTTGCAGTGGCGTATACTGCTTTCCTGCTCTGGGCTATCGCTGACTTCAAAAATAACCTTTGATTATATAATTAATTTTGAATATATAAATGAATTATATTTGAATATATAAAAATGACTAATTTTTCTAGTTTATACTATTTTTATTATACAATATTATTTAGGTATATAAATCATTTTTACAATGTCTCGTTATACGAAGGACTATTAAAAGGATTCTCTAATTAACGCTGTACAATACATTCATTGTCAAAAGATAAACTTCCCGAAGTTTCTTGTGACATTTTTTCAATGTATCTTACGTAATTGGCAATAGTTAACTTTGTCACTATCGCATACTTAATATGTTGCAATTTTAACTCGTAAAAACAGCTAAATATAATATATTATGCACAAATACACACCAACAAACGTGTGTGTCTTGCACAAAAACGCACATTTAATTCACTCTGTTCGTTTGCTGCTTACTGCCTCTGAACTGCTCCGAACGTGTAAAGAAACCGCTAGTGGAAATCGGCAACCTGAGCCCTTGGCTGGCCAGTATCTTAATTGTATGAGCGGGGAGTGAATCATGCAACGAAAGCACTCTGTGCGGATGTCGCTGGGTGGTCAGAGGTGTCTTCCGCGTTGTCCGCCTCTTACGAGGACTGATGCGCCGGCGACCGAGAGATTGAATACAGATCTCAAGAGAACAGTTTATACAGAATCTTGAACATGTGCTCGTAAGTCGCTGAAAAAGAATGTGACCTGTAATTATTTTTAATATGATTTATCTTGACATGTTTTTGTTCTCGTAATTTTTCTCAGGCTACCGGCGGTAGCCCCAGTAGCCCACAGTAAGCGCCACTGAAATTTTGGACGTACAATCTTGCCTCATGCTTGCATACAAGGAGCCCGATCGTTGTGAACAAATATTCCAGCTGTATTAATCTTCTGGCGAGATTGAAACTACTCGTATAATATTTACTTGCATGCCCTGACATTTTTTTGCAGATATTTATTTAATAAAAAATATAATTTACGTATCTAATTAACACACCTAACATCGTAAGTAATCCTTAATTGTTTTCCTAAATTATCATTTTCTCCCATAATTTATTTTTTTAATTATATTCATCATAAAAATAAATTTGTAAATAATGTTTAGTTTAATATTTTGCGCAAGCTGCACAGTTTTTACTATTCTTGGTTTCAATATTCTCTTTTAAAAGAGAGAGCATTTTTCAATGGAGCTCCATGTGAAATGCGAGTGTGGGAGGAACTTCTGTCATTGTGAATGTGCTTAGAGTTCCCGACCAAGGCATCCTCGGGTTTTGTTGAATCTACTGAGCCGACAGGGTTTCTCAATCATCCCATTTTCTGACCTCCTTTTTCTTTCCCTTCTGTTACTCATCTTCGTTTCTTTGAGATAGAATCACAGCATCCAACGCCATTTGCAAAGTAAAACCGAAAGCTTGCACTGCTTCTCACATGACTCAAATGCTCGTATGTTTTAACTTTTTGTGCCTTATTCTAGGAGAACCTTTCGAATGAATAGTAGTTCTTTTAAACAAAGTTTGTGTATGCACACTACCCGAATCTAATCATTCTTATCGACACACACAAATTAAATAAAATAGATTTAAGTTTTTTATCAAACACCAGGATTTTTGAAATAAATGTGCTTTCAATGAAAAAAATGAGTTGCATGAAATTGAAAGAGTAACTCTCTTTCTAGTGCTCTCAATTTTCTAGAGGCAGAAGGAGGCAGGGTGAGTATATTTCGTCGTGGCCACCAGGATTTCGTGAACACTATCAAATCAAATTTGCTTTTCTTTTTCCCGATGCATATAGTTTCTTTTATCCATTTTTATCATCTAAAGTTAAACTTTATGAAACTGAGAGCCGTGTCATAATCCCCTGTGCTATATAATATAGGCTAGAAATAGACGTCCGTTTTGTGCAGTTTATAAGATATCATCGACCCAAAACACTTTGAGCGTACAACTGCTTACTATGGAATTACTTCCCAATCTTGCTTCAAAAAGATATAACAAGAAAACATAGAAGTCTGCTGATTTTGGCATAGATAAGAAATTAGCGCACATGCAATCTCCAAAACACATTTTGATACATGCAATAGTAGTTTAATTGAAATGAGCATTTAAGGATGTCATTAAAACTGAACATATATTTTTACAAGAAAACTTTAGGAAGAAAACTTTGCAGGTCTTTTTTGAGAAAATATCTGCACGTAAATGTCTGTCGCAAACTTAAGTTCATTTACTAACGAAAAACTTATTGAGATTCGAGAACCCTTATAAGACATCATTTCTTCCAAGGAAATCAATTATGAAGACACCTGTAAATACATATCAACGATGTGATATGTATCTCAAGGAAATTACATATATTTCATTTTTGAAAAATCAAAAACTAGTGGCTTAGTGAATTTATTTCTAGCCGTTCAAAACGTTTACAGAAAACATAGAGCGGTTTTCGTGTAATTTGTATTTAGTTTTTTTTTTAATTTTTCAGTCAAGTTTACTAACGATATTTTTTTAAAAAAGATTTAAATTTTCACTAAATATCTAAGTCAAAAACAAATTGCTTTCAAAAAATCTCTACCTTTAATGATGTAGTTGAATACGGAGATTCACAATTTTTTTTTTTTTAATTTTCAAAAATTCAAATGTTTAAATAGAAATCTGACCTGAAGTTTCTGTGAGCTTATTTAAGTATTTTCTATCAAAAAATTAGATAAAACTAGTGCTACAACTAGCTAAATGACGTGCATGTAATTTCTTGCATTAGTATCGGCAAAGTACTATTACAATATCGAAATTTCTGTCCTTATTAACACATCTTAACTCTCATTAACATTCATTACCAATTTAGCGCATGAGGTTAGAAAACTAATTCTTTTAACTAGACATTCTTTTAACATGAGGTGAGAAAACTAAAACTTTTAAAGCTAAAACATCAACACAAATTCGACATTACAAAATTGTCCCATACAGCGTGAAAAATTATCCCCTAAAATCGAGATGTTCTAAGAATTTCAAACAATCCTGTCATGCCGTTGCCATCGTGTTGCGACCTATACGAATTAAGTTTCAGGCACAATTTCACTAAAACTATTTATAGACCTACTTAAAAAAATAAAAATGATGAACAACCCCACATATTTTATTGTTTTATCTGCAACGGATTTGTATTATTATTATAATAGTGCAAATTGTATCCATCTACGAGTAACTCTTCAGCTATCTCGCGAAAGACTCTCATCAACAAAAGATACTTGGAAAATTCGAATTTGGAATTTAAAATATTGCAAAACTTACGCGAAACTGCTAATTAAAAAAATTGGATCTGCGTAATTTTTATTACCATGATTCGCTCTATCCGAGGGAAGTGTTTGTAGAAGAATTTTGGAGTCCTTTGCGGAAACAGTTTGAAAATGTGTTTGGAGTTTCAGGGAAAGTATCCCCCAAAATCAAATTATCCATTTCAAATTTGGGTTGTTTGAGTTTGTCCAAATCGATTGGGGATTACAGTCGCGGCTCGTGGTTTTATAAATGGGGAAGGCTGCAAATGCATTGCATTGCACTGCCTGAATTTTATTTCTATTAATAATAAGTTTGATACAGATTGAGAACGACGCGAAATACTGTGAGATATTCCATCCTGAGGCCCGTTTCATAAAGGTTACAAGTTACAAGTTACTAGTACTAGTAATCACAAGTACTCGTAAGTTCTGTTTCACAACGATTGTGCCGGGGCCCCAGAACACAAGACCTCATGCGCCAAGAAAGAAAAACCCAAGTATAGCGCTCCTACCGCATACTGGGAAAACTAGCTGAAGCGCAATGCTACTCGCAGAGCTGCACAGTAATGCTATCTGGTGAGCCCGCGTTCTCAGACCTAGGCTCCACCGAAGGCTGTCTCGCCGCAGCCTTCGTCCACTGGTAAGCGTCTGCAGTGAATGCATGACGTCACGCCTCCTCGTTTTGTACAGGCCTTATGGGAGAATAAAGTGGGAGCCTAACGCTTCTCTCTTCCCTGTCCATCAGCTTTAAATGCGTTACGGACGGCCGTTAACGAACCGACCGAAGAAAAATTTTGATGTAATTGTAACATAATACAACTCAGAATTCCATTATTAATTAATAAATACATTTGCAAACATATTTTTAAATTTCTTTTGGACGGCGATTTCTCTAGGAGAGGCTCCGCCTTACAGCCTTTAATGACGAGCCGCGCCTGGGGGATTATAAACTTTGGAGAAAATCATATCATCTAGTAGGTTGACAGCAAATGTTCGCTAGTGTTGAGAGCAAATGGGCAAACGGACAGACAATCCAATTTTTCATTATCAACAACACAGAAAACGAATTTGTCTGCAGAAAAATCGGCGTTTTTGTCTCAGCACTAAAATACTACGAAAGCAGAATGCGTGCACGTAAACATTGGAGACATTTTTGAGGAAATTTTGAATATGTTCAAGGAATTTCATACAAAGTACGAGAGTATGTTAAGGAGTTTTGGGTACCCCAATCAAAGATTTGTTTCAAAGTCGCAGGGTCTCCAGTCGGGCCAGATCAATCGAGGAATATTCATTTTCGAAAAAATCGTGTTTACGGTTAGATGCTAATTTATTCACAAACGAACGGAAGGGAGGAAAGACGGGCAGAGGCACGGATAGACATTTTGAAAAGAAAAACTTGTTTCATGTCGGGTGACTCTAAATGTGTTTTTGTGTTAAAATTTCGTCATAGATTTCCCGCAGCATTACATACATCTTCTCTATTACTCATATATTTCCGTACGCGAGAAAGTAACAAGAGAAGGGGAATTTCTTTAGTGCTATATTTTGACTTGTTTGTTTACTACTACATTGTGTATTATCCTAACGATTCATCGAATCGTGGGTTGTCGAGGTATCGGGCATCCCTGACCTACTTTAACTGCACACCTGCGAGTCTGTGTAGAACCTCAAGGAGTTCAGACGGGGTCTTGTGGAGGTCCTGCGGAGGTTCGTTTCTCGACTTCTGGGATGGGTCCCCTTCAACGGCGGCGCCGCCGGTGTTTGTTTGCACGGAAGGGGGACAGCGAAGGCAAGTGCACCGGCCGCCCGCCACAAAGCCGCCCACTGTCTCCCGGGGGACGCCTCGCAACTGCGCCGCAGCTAATGGACGGTGCAGGAGAGGAGAGCGGAACGGCTTCTTCCACCTCCCGTTTGTAGTAAGAACGACTCCGAAGGGGGACCGCGGAGAATAGAATAAAAATTCAACGTTAAAGAAATTATGTTTTGAAACTATTTTTATAAGCAAATATGCTTATAAAATATGCTTATTTTTTGCAAATATGCTTCAAAAACCCTCTACACAATTTGAGTTGCTGCGAGTGCCAGTCCATGCGTCCGTCGCTCATGGTTGGACCGCTTCCCGAGCACCAATCAAGACATACGAATGACGGGTCATATGAGGTCACCGGGAGAGATGGCTCAGTGCATCAACCTGATGTCACTGCAGTCCCTCTGACCGGGAGCTCCTGGGTTCGAGTCCCGACGGCGGCAGGATATTCGACTTTAGCTTGTCAGCTAGGTCGAATTCAGTCAGCCGTCTGGAGGAGAATTCTAGCGGCCGGCTGCTCTGATCGGTAGTTTTTCCGTGGTTTCTACGATCAACACCAGGCGAATGCCGGAGTAGTACCCTAACAAAACGACCATGGACCGCGCTCAATCTTTCCTTCCTCTTCCATGTCCTATCCTCTCCTCTTACACACACACTTACACTAACATGCACTACACTACCACACATGCCGGGAGACCGGGCGGGAGCTTGCAGCTTGTCCTGGCTGGGGCGGTGCCCCGCTGGTGGGAGATACCTGGTTGAGGGGAAAAAGCCCGCTAGTCGACGGTAGGTTGGCGCCAGATCTCGCCATCCAGCGGGAAAAAGATCATCATCACCTCCCGAGAAAAAACACGCACTAACATACGGGACTAATGACCTAAGTAGTTGACGCGCCCGGAAACATCAATCAATCATATGAGGTCATATGAGGGGTCATTCGACGCGTTACGGTCTTCTGGTGGGGAACTGATATTGTTTTCGGATCCAGACAGAAAATTCTGTGAAATTTTCCAAATCCCTGTTTTTGCATGTTTTGTTCTGCGATATTAGTGGGTAGATCGGGAATTAGATCAAACGCCACCTAGATAGATCTATCTAGGTGGTGTTGAAAAAACCCCAGTACCCAGGACTAATTTTCAATAATCAACACCATAATTTTATTTCACGAGGATGGCATCACTGATTGGTTGCCACTGCTACTAGAAACGCTACGTGAATCGCGAGGCAGAACTGTCAATTGTGGCGTGAAGTGTTTCATCCGTTTTGCCGTATTTTTAATAATAAATTTGAAAAAACCTCAACCTACAGAATTACCTAGGAATTTATTAAATTTCAAGAATGTCAAGTGAGTACGGAGAAAACTAGAACTGTGAGTAAAGCTAGAGAACGAAAGCACATCCATATTCGACTTTCCACACTTACGTTATTAAGCATGCAATACCGATTTTCAAATGAATGCGACTAACAAGTTATTCTTAATAAAGTTAACTAACTCCTTTTTCACATGAACATACAACATAGACGCCTTTTAATGTTTATACAGATTCGCCTACAAAGTAATTAATTCTGTGGTCACGGGGTAAACGTTAAGTCAAAAATCTTTGTTTGGAGAAAACAAAGGCTAGATTATTGTGCCAACGCTTTTTATTATGCTCAACGATATTTCCCAACGCTTTTTCCTTGTTAAGGAGGCAACATTTGATTTCGGTCGCTTTACTAAAATAATATATATATATATATATATATATATATATATATATATATATATATATATGTATACTTAACTTGTAGTTTTAGAACTTAACCCTATTTCGCCAAAAATTGACTTTAGAACTTTTACCCCGTGGCCACAGATTAGAACAGTTGAAGAAGTAGAACACAATTGAGAGCGAGTGTTAAGCAACACGAGACATCGCGGATTCCTGGCTGGGTGACCGTCTGGAAACCCAGCGGATCTAACAGCGCCGAACCCCTGGCCGAAGGGATGAAAGGCAGTTACTAACTACAACTGACGATGACTGTCTAGGTTAAAGGAGCATTACTCCCTCGACGTTCAATACATTTACTTGGTTATAAATAGGAAGTTATTATGGATTAACGTAGCAGAACTTAAAAAAAGTCGTTTTTTTATTGTTGACTATAGTGGCATTATCTTCCGTATTTCTTTTCAGCGTCGCAAAATAAACTGTCGTGTTAACCGACGCGTTAGCCACCCACTCTCTCGCTGCCAGTTGCATGACGCAGGGCGCGTGCGGCGCCGCGCCGTAATGCTCTCGACGCCTCGAGGCGTCTGCTCCGTGCTCCGGCGGCGCTGCTGGCGGCGGCTGCCGCGCGACCTAGCACAACGCGGATTGGCGCGTAGAGCGAACTATGTTTTTTTTCTTCAGTGTGGAAATGTGATCTACAGCAGCCATGCAGACCCTAAACTAAGTGGCGAAGCCTTAAGATTTCTCCCCCACTCCGGGTATAGTGAATGGTGGTTCCACGGAGCCTTAAGCCACGACTTCATGCCCTATTGCTCATTTGTTTCTATGACGTACACGAACGACGTACGGAGTCCGTTCATTCGCAGTGACGGTAGGGTACGCTCGGGGTCCATTCTTCGGCAATTCTTTTCGAAGCCGCCGCAGCCCAGACTGAGCTAAGGCAATGGGAATCTATGTTCTCACAGTTCTACCGGGGACTTCAGAGATCATGGCGGGTGGGACGTATTGGGATGGAGGGTCAGCCTATCGTGCGACCCTGAGCGTAGTGGATCTGAGTTTGGCGGCAATAAATTTCGGAAACGAAGTGACCACAGATTCTGCCGAATGGCAGAGGCCATATTGCATTTCACTATACCTGACATTCGGCTTCGTACTATTACGCGGCATCCAATGGATGGGAAAGATTGCAGTTGCTCGCTGGCAGATGCGTTCGATACAATATATTTTCTGTTATTCAAAACACAGAGATTTGTAAATGAAATTTCATATTCCTATTGCTTTAGTGAGGTCAGGTTGAAGTTTGGCAGAAAATATCTGCAACCCTTTTGATCCATTTCTTGTAAAATTTCCTGCTGAAGTGGGACTTTCAATCGGAGGTCTTGCACAGGGAATTTCGTTCGTTATCAAACGAAACATGTTCTCTTTGTCCCTGTTCATTGTCTCAGCCGTTCACTTGAACTTTATTTGAAACTGTTCTGCAGACATGGAAATTCGGTCGAATTTGCCAAAAAGCGTCAAACGTAATGCGACAGTGCTTCCGCTTTAGTAAATGTTAGAAATATCACTCGTAAACGACCTTCTCCCCCGAATGCGAATTCAGTCAAACGCGGTTCTATTCTGCGCGTACTCTTGATTTAAGCGGAAAATACTCCACCGTCGAGACTCGACCTTAGGACTTCACCGTTTACGGAGCTTGAGTCGCCGTCACGCCACTACTTACACCACGCCCCAGCCACGTCCATCGCATCCGTATTAGCGGCAATACTATACTACCTCTAAGGAATATTTACGTTCCATCTCGCCTCCAAATACGCACCGCCTCGCCGCGCCTTGAAGCGTAGCGCCATCAAAACTCCACGAACGCCCGAGCGCCTTTTGTTATTCACTGGGCTTCGCCGCCTCCTGCCTGCCGTCTTCTCCTCGGAGGCGCTGCGGATTCGTGCGTGTGTCATCGGCGGGCCGCAGGGCGTCATCGCTCACCTGCCTCTCTCCTCTCGCGCGCGCACGCCCCGCGCCGGAAGCGGTGACGTCACGCGAGGCACGCGGCCGCGCGCTCCATTGTCCGCCGACACCTCGCCACCGGACGCGCGCTCGCGCTTGCGCGCCGCAGCTTCGCCCGCTGTCACCCTCCGCCTTGCAGGACGCGGCGTTGACGTTTTGAAATATCCATGTGCAAAGTTATACTGTAAAACCTGTTGATTGATTTGATTGTTAGTGATGCCGGGCGCGTCAACTGCTAAGAGTATCATAGCGTGCATCGTAAGCGTAGTGTGTTTTTTTCTTCAGGAGGTGGCGGTGATATCTGCTGTGGATGTCAAGATCCAGCACCGACTTACCATCGACTAGAGGTTGTTTTTTTTCTGACCAAGATCGATGCTCACCGGGAGAGATGGCTCAGTGCATCAACCTGATGTCACTGCAGTCCCTCTGACCGGGAGGTCTTAGGTTCGAGTGCCGACGGCGGCAGGATTTTCGACACTAGCTTGTCAGCTAGGTCGAATTCAATCGCTGTGTGGAGGAGAATTCTAGCGGCCGGCTGCTCTGATCGGTGGTTTTCCGTGGTTTCTTCGATCAACACAGGCGAATGCCGGAGCAGTACCCTAACAAACGGGTCACGGACCGCGCGCGATCTTTCCCTTCCTCTTCCATGTCCTATCCTCTCCCCTTACACACACACTTACACTAACATGCACTACCACACATGCCGGGAGACGTTGGGGAGCTTAGAGCTTGTCCCGGCTGGGGCGGTGCCCCGCTGGTGGGAGATACGTGGTTGAGGGGAAAGCCCGCTAGTCGACGGTAGGTCGACGCCAGATCTCGCCATCCAGCGGGGAAAAGATCATCGCCACCTCCCGAGAAAAAACACGCACGACACTTACGGAACTAATGACCAAATTAATTGACGCGCCCGGAAATATCAATCAATCAAAGATCTACGCTCCCGACCAGTCTCCTGGCATGTGCGGTAGTGGAGCGCATGTTAGTGGAAATGTATATAATACCATACCAAATGATTACATTACCAGGCGAAAGTTGGAGCAGTACTTTAACCAACAGGTCCGGACAGCGCGTGATTTTACCTTCTTCTTCCTTGTCCTATGGTCTCTTCTTACAAACTCATGCGTAACTTACATGCACTACACTACCACACGTGTCGGGAGCTTCGGGCTTGTCTCTGCTGGGGCCGCGGGGGGATATCGGAGATATCTGGAGGGGGAATTCCCCCTCAAGTCGACGTCGGATCTCACTATCTCCTCCAGAGGGGGGAGGAAGACAACCAACTCCAGACATGAAAACATTCACTGCATTAACGGGTCTAATGACCAAAGCAGACGACGTGACCGGAATCATCAACCAAATTATCATATCTACATTAATAACACATCCCCCAAAAACCATTCATATTTTTTAAATCTCAGCATTTATTTTCGTTCGTAGGAAAGTGTTATTTAACAGTTCACTTGTTTGTTAATTTATAATTAAGTTTTAACCGACAAAACGAAGTAATAATAATATTAATTAACAATATTATTCCTGAAAAACCTCTTTGCTCGGGGTCAGAACATCATTTTTCTGTAGAAGGATAATGAAAGGAAGAATCATGCTCCCACCTACTCCCCGTCGAAGGGAGTCTGACATCCCACGCATTGATTGATTGGTTGATAAACTAGTGATACCGGTCGCGTCAACTGCTAAGGTCATTAGAACAATAACTGTAGTACATGTGTAAGGTGTGAGGTTAGGACAAGGAATGGGAAGGAAAGAACGCGCGCGGTCCGCAGCCCGTTTCTTTGGGAACTGACCCGTCATTCGCATGGTTTTGATCGGAAAAAACACGGAAAACTACCGATCAGAGCAGCCGGCAGCTGGAGTTGTCCTCCAGACTACCCACGCATTCATAGCACTATTCCCACTATCCCTAATGCAGCCGCAACCTTTCCTTCTGCACATGGTCACTTCAGCCTTAGCCGACACCGCTGTCTTACGTCATCTTTTCCTATGACGTGTCTATTCGCCACTCTTTCCGCCGTTAGTGGCGTCACGGCCATTACACTCAAGTAGAAACCCGTTTGCAGCTACCAGTTCTCCTGCTGCTCTTCGACCTTTCCGTAATCTGGCATTCATTCGTCTTCCATTTTTGTCGTGTCATTTAATGCCATGTTTTGCCACCTCCAGTGTCAAAATGATCATTAAATTCCGCAGTTAGTCCTGACGTAAGAATGTGAACTCGCTAAGGTGATAGCCCAAGAATTTATACGGTACCATTTTTCATGAATACTTCCAATTGTATGTGTAGTGCTACCCTTTTGCGACGGGTGGCATACTAAAGAAGAGCTTAAACATGCCCATACGATCTTACGTATTATTCTTAAAAGAAAGCGCTTATGAGAAAAAAATATATGGAATTTATATCATAACTCTAATTTAATGAGAGAAAACTAACAATTTGCAACATTGCAAAGTTTTCTGGAATGTTTTCTACGTTTTCTACGGGGCAATAGCTTTTATGATCACTGAATCTTCTTTCGATTCTGTTCTGGAAATAAAAGGAATAAAACGATATCACAGCATCTCTTATCGCGCTGACGGTTGTCGACTTGAGGAAACAATAACTTCTTTAATTTAACTAGAGTGATAGGTTGAGGGGAGGACCTGTCACAGAATGGTTTGAAATAAAAGCTAATTTATTTGATATTTGATTTTTAAAACAAGAAAATGATATAACTCGAAGCAAGAACAGTTTATCATATGTCTCTAAATCCTTATTATCGAAATTATTAGGTGATATATACGTTCCATTTTTTAACTGCTGAAAGATTCCTAATCTGACCAATTAGAATTGTAAAGCTCCACTCATTTAACACACAGGGCTTGTCATGACTCAATTTAATTTTTACTCCGATTCTCCTAGTTTTTTTTTATAAATTTAAAATCTCTTTCACTTTTTACTACCTTTGTTTATGTAGTAATTTCATTACTACTGATTTCATTGTAACGCCTCTTTGTAATCTACTTAACATCCCAATCGCTACGCCAAGTTTCCATGACGAAAGTGTCACTATTTTAGCTCCACGGCACCGCTTGCGCTGCCTTCGCCGTCATTTCCGGCCCCAACTCCGTCGCCCACGCTCTCGCCTCGCCGCGCCGCTATCTAGATTTTTGGCCGCCCGGAAGAGCAATGGCCTCCGTGTGTGAACGCCAGGAGAATCTGTTTAAGGCTGAGGAAGCAGGCAAGGACGTGCAGAAAACGCGTAGAAGATATTCCTTACTCAAACACACCGCTATTGGTAAGTATAGAAAAGGAAATTGAACTTTCAGGAACTTCTAGTATAGTAAGAGTAAAACTTCAAGTAATATGAATAATACTTTTTATTCTTCTAGATGTGGAATGAAACCTAAAATATTCTCCAATCCTAAAGCTCCCTTGAATTCCTTCCACTAAGAAAATGATGTATCTCCAGACAAGCACGGGATATTTGGCTATCTTGCATCTTTCGTAAATAATAATAATAATAATAATATAATAATAATAATAATAATAATAATAATAATAATGATAAGAAGAAGAAGAAAATTGTTAAATTATATTTTAATTTAAACAAGTTTAAAATGGAACACGTGAAGGGCTTGTGAGAAAATGTAATTAAAGACAACATAATCCATTATGTTGTATTTTTTGTTTTACATGTAAAAACAACTTAAAGAAAGATTGTGTTAAAATAATAGTATGTAGCAAAATAGCGAAAGCGTTTGGGATTTGAAGATTAAATTTATTTTCATTAATAATCAGAGGTTCTATGAATGTCCTTCCCCCAGTAAGTATTTGTACACATTTTTATCGATTATTATAATATTTACACATGAACTTTCAATAAGAGTGACTTCCTTGGCTCCGGGCTGGAAGGCGCGTTTTAACCTTTCTCCGCCGAACCTCGAGTTATTTCAGGACGAATAATGAAACTTAATATATAAAAGGTATATTTTATTTATTTAGTAGCTGTCTAAAGGCTTCTTAAGGGGGAAATACGAACGTAATACAGAATTCTTGATTCATTATGTACGAGTAATATGCTGAGTTCATGGTATGGGCTAAACCAACAGTAAAAAACTTGTCTTTCTTCTTCTTCTTTTCTCCTCCTCTTCCCCTTTCTCCTTCTCCTCTTTTACTTTTGTTCTTTCTTTTCCTCTTTTCATTCGTAATTTCTTCTTTCCAGCTCCTCCCCGTTTCCTTCTTCTCTTAATTTTTCTTGCTTTTCTTTCTTTTTTTGTCTCTCTTTCTTCTACTTCTCCTTCCCCTCTTACTCCTTCTTTGTTTCCCGATCTACACAGCCTTTATCATTGTCGTCTTCCGTTGCCATTTCTGTTGTCTTCTACGTCGTTGTTTTCTCCTTCTCCGTCTTCGTCTTTATTCTTTTGTCTCTTCTCTTTTTTCTTTTCCTTCTTCTTTCCTTACTTCTTTTTTCTTTTTCTTCTTTAGTTTCTTCTTCGCTTTCCTTGAAAGTGTGTTAGTTTCATGATAATTGCAGGCTTCGCGGAAAACCGTTTTGATACATAAAAGTCAGGTGGGTTTGCATCAAGCAGGTGAGGCAATGCCTTTTTATTATACCGATAAATAACATGATATTCGATGAATGGCATACAGTAATAACCGATATGTACAATGTATGTACTTGGCGCGACAGTTCATGAAAGGGCTCAGACCTACCGGAGACGTCTCTGCCTTGCGGTGGTTAGCACGTAGACATCCCCACGCCATATTCCGGTCTTCTGAACCTGAAAAGTGAATTTTCTCATCGTCACACAGCAACATATACTAGGACTGAAAAAGCACACTAAAGTCTTACCTCGACCGAGGACCGCGTGTTCGAAAGCGGGCACGTTGACCAAGAGCTAGCCGCAAGGTTGATATATACAATAATCGCAGTAAAACATTTATTCTTATAGACAATGTCTAAATCCACGCTTGGTTTACATTATTTGTAAATAAGAAACGTCAGCCTCTAAAGGAGGAATATAAATATAATGTACAAAGGCTCTAGGTTCAAGCGAAACAGAACATAACTTCCATTTTCGCGCTCGCCTTCTGGTGAACGCGCCTGACATCTGCGAGCCGCTCGGCTTCCGCGGTCTCGCTGTGGGCGAGCGCCGCCGCGGACAGCATTACCTTCTGACCTCATTCGCGAAGCGTCTGCCGTCTGACTCCACGGGCGTTTGAAGTGCGTTCCGGGTGGCTCGCCTTTCCCCGGGCGCTCTAACACGCGCACGCGGGTCGTGGTGTCACGCACTTGCGCCGGCCCGCACCGCGTCAGCCACCCCACAATAGAGATGACGATGGAAATGTTGACGACGCCACACCTCTGCCCGCCACCTCAGCACCCCCGCCCCCGATGACGCCGATGCCGCGCTGCCCAACACAGAGGTCCGGAAGGTGGACCTTGTGGGACATCGAATTTATCGCAGGTACAATAAAGTATCACGTGTGCATTGTAAATTTCCGATTTCCTACACTTTCCGAGTCGTGTAGCGCCGCTTGCCAGTTCAGTGGTCTGGATGAAGGTTGGTTTTTCTTTTTTCAGCATCCACAGAAATGACAAATAACACAATACATTCCATAGTGAGTAAATATTTACAAAATTGGTACGAGAAGTTACGAGGATTTCGTAAATTCGTTCTGGAGAAGCAAAGAATATAAATGTAACACCTTACTCTGTTGATACATAGATATGTTATGATTAAAAAACTTATTTAATATTTACTCCAACATTATTAATAATTTCAATTATATTGTTTTCAAATATATGCTATCTAATACAGTGACAACTCCTAGTTCGATTCCTGGATGTTATCCACTGCATGGTGCCGTCTCTGCTCCTAGCGGTGCCGCCTCGATGACTCGTCCGGCATTGCCTCTACCGGCTTTCCGCCGAACACACACACACACACACACACACACACACACACACACACACACACACACACACACACCTGCTCACCCACGCCGTCTTCATCACAGACGTCCCACGCGCCGCCGCGACTTCCGTCTCCCTGCACCGTCACCTTGCCACCGCCCCCGCGACCGCCCCTGCGACTTCTCACCACTGCCACCTTCCCTCTCTTCTACGTGTCCACCCACCTGTCTGTCCTCGCCTCCGCTACTGTCTCCACACCACACCGCACCACCCCCTCTGTCCCCGCCCTCCTCACTGCCCCAACCACTGCTATTGTCCCTGCAGCCGACCCGCCCTCATCACCGCCACTGCCTCCGCCTCCGCTCTCGCGACAACCCACACCTGTCCCCTCCGCCCTCGTATCGCTCGCGCCACACCCTCCGCCACTTCCACCGCCCGGACACTCTGTGCAGCGTCCGCCACCCTGGCGCTCGGCGAAACCACCCCCTCCGCCCCCGCGCCCCGATGCCACGTGCGGCTGTCGCCTGTCAGCGCCGGTGGCTGCCGCTTTGGTCTCTGATGTCACAGGGCAGCAGCGGCTCAGGGAAACACTGCTCGGGTTGCGTTTCATGAAGTCATTGCGGGCGGGGAGCGCACGGAACCGCAGACGGCGTTGCCTTTCTGGGTCACGTGGGAGACACCCGCGCACAAGCTCTGTTACAAAACGTTTGTTTTTAGACTGTTTTCGTTTTAATCCATTTTAGTTTTGCCTTCAAATGTGGAATGTGAGACTTACTTGTATCTTCAGTTTTAACTTAGCGATTATCTAAACGTGTTCCACTCAGTTCTAGAACTCGCCCAGTGCAAGGACTTCTAAAGGAATCCATAGCACAAATTGCTCTATGCACATCGTTACTGTAAATACATTTATAAAACCTCTTCGTCCTTTCATGATTTATTTTCTTTCTGAATTATTGAGTTAAGTGTATGCTTTCATTTTGCAAAAGTTCATTTCTATGAACCACAATTCCATTGAATTGTATTATAGCCTTGAAATTATAAGATGAAACTTACTATCAGTCATTACGGGTTCCATACTTTTAACATCGTCTGGAAGAGTTGGCGAATATTTGAAAACTATAGCTCATAAATTCCCTTCATATTACTTCAGTTTCCCCTGCCGCCTACAAGGGCAATGTTTTTCTTGATTATCATCTAGCCTTTAATCTTAAATTTAGAGAAAATATTAGGTTTTCTAAAAGAGTCTTTGAAATAAATGTAGTGGTTTCACATATCATTGATTTCATTACAAGGAGCAATCTGTTGCAAATGTACTTGGCTCCAAGAATGTGGTCCTGGAAGATCAGTTAAACATCTGATACTATATATTCCATTATGTTCAACAGTAACTTCCTAACACTTTGAAAGAATAATGTTATTTAGCATCGTATATTTATAAATTCACAAAGACAGTCTACTGGCCACGGCAGAAGAAACATCTCTGGTGTCCGACCATCTGCTTCGCAACATGGTCTTGCCCTAGGCCCGTTTCGCTAATAGTTTCTCTTGATGGCTCTGAAAATAGTCATCGGACGAATACACAGAAGAAAATAGAAGCCCAGCCACCCACAATGAATGCCTTATTTTCGCGTCGGGTGTGCACATGTCACCCAGACAGACGGTCTCGGAAATAGAAAAGGACATCGAAGGTCGGCCCGGTATCTGCGGGCGGCTTTTAGCCTACTTTCCCGCTCGCAGAAGAGACAGGGGTTACGCAACCCTCGTAGCGCCTGCAGCGAGCTGCCTTCAGAGTGGTTGCGGGGCAGGGGAGGGAAGAGATAATGGAAGTGGATGGGGTGACGTAGGCGGAGCTGGGCCAGGGGAAGGGGTGCGAAGGGGGTAAGAGACTGATCAATCGCGAAGCAGAAGCCAACCATCACAGAGATATGAAGAGTGTAGTAGACTCGGTGGCCCAATCGAGTGGAATAAAAGTGTGAGTGGAATCGAACTGGAGTGAACAAATGGAATTAAAAATAACTACTAAACATAAAAATGTGTTCTGGGACCCATCACCGCAATGAAATAAGTGCATGGTATAGTCAGTGAAAAGTATTGGCTGATGTAATCAAAAGTTTATTACTGGTACCATGAAGTCTCATCAAATGTTTTGCTGCGTATCATGAAAGATATGTTTTAAAATATAAAATATGTCGTACAAAGTCAATTGTTTTGCTCTGGATACAGAACAGTGCCGTAGATAATTAATATTATAAATTATTCGTCGTAGATATTAGTAATAATAACGATTATTATTTCGAGTAGTTGGATGATCTTGGGGTAATTCACGTTACAGTGAAACATATCTGTGTTACATTTTATTTGTAGAACGTTTCGTAAAACTAAGCTTCTTATTTCTTCGGATACTATCAATAGTCAACAAGAAGATTCCTTTCCCTTATTGTGTTAAATATCTACCTTGTGAATTTAACATTGGTCATTCATAAATGCTACAAATTTAGAGGATCATTGTTTAGTATATCAACGTTGAAAACTTCCCATTTTGGGTATCATATGTAACTGCAAAAATACACGGAACATTTAAAAAACATGAAAAATTTTCCTGTTGACTATCAACAGTCAACGAAACTAAAAGTAATATTAAAATTTTGGGTATATTTTGAGGCAGATCAATCAGAGAATATCTATCAATCTATCAATTTTTAAAAACAAATCTACGGCTTAGGAGGTAGTGTTATTCGTAAACTGATGTAAAAATGAACTGATTAATTCAGTTCAGACTAAAAGACCAACGGACACTTAGGCGTTTCGAAAAAAGTCTTCTTGTTCGATATCATAGACCCCCAAAACGTTTTGGACAGCACTACTACGTACACGAAGAAGGAAAACCGCAGAGCTGAAACCCAAGGGTCTCCTTAGCCTCCATAATAGGTGGGGAGAACAGCAACCCCTCCCTGACCTCCGTGCGGGCCCCGGATACCGCGGAGAGGTGGTGGCAGCCATCAAGTCCGCAAAGAGGGGGGGGGGAGGGCATCAACGTCCGCCCAGGTGGCCACGCCCTCTCCAAAGGGCCTCCCCCCACCCCCACCCCCACCCCTTCCCCGCCGCACCCGCACAGTGGGGGAGAACTCGGTATAAAGTGAGCTGCTTCACAAATTTTTACGTTTTAAGCTTGTGTCACACGAGCGTTATGTTGACGCGCGTTTGACGTCTGACTCATAACGCGTGTCGCAGATTAACACTGTACCTTATGCGGAACGCTCAAAGCGCTTGTGTGCCATTTCGCATAAAATACAGTGTTCTAAGACGCGCGTTACTTATCGCGCGTTTACACAACGCGTTTGTCCGCGCGTTTACGCAAGGGGCCCTTAGCTAGGACTCACGAGAGGAGAATATTATCAATACCACAAAGGTATAAGGAAAGCTGAATACATGTTATGAAAGAAAAAACAAGTTTGTGAATGTTAATCGTTTTTAAGTATTAACCATATGGAATCAAAAATTGTATTAAAATACGTCAGATAATACAATTTGCCATCTAATTAAAAATTAATGTCATGTTCCGTGCTAAATTATATTGAGAGAGAGAGAGAGAGTGTGTACCATTAATACCATTATCAGTTAACATTCCCATTTGTGCATTTCTAATTTGTTATTATTCGTGATTAGTGGGAGTTTTTGATTTAATCTGTTGTGATTTACGTATGTTTCAACTGTTGGGAATTAGTTGTGAAAGATGTAAGGACGGTCTAAAGTTGCTAAATATAGGTATCTGTTTTTATAATTCGTTTGTTTTCTGCTACATTGCTGGATGCTGGGTCCTGGGTCCTGATTTGGAAAGATGAATGTTTATTAAGGGTATAATAAACAAAACATTTTATATTAATGGAATATTTAATGAATAAAATACGTTATCATTTTAATTACATACGTTTTTAATATAGTTTAATCATTTTGACACACAGTAATCGCGTTAAGAAAATAATAATTGTAGATCATTTTCTTAAACAATTTCTATCAAAGTCAGATAAAAACGTATCTGACTTAGAAACCCCAAAGTCGAGTACTACTTAGAAGAGGTGATCAGGACATGTCAGATTTTTAGGAAAATCCTTATTGTACACTTTTTAACACACTCGTAATTAATGATAATATGCACTTTCCGAAATCAAAGAACAACATTTATGGTGCCTAAAAATGGCTATCTCACTATAAGAGCATAAAAATGCCCTTTTGTTCCCATGAGACACCAAAATGCTCGTTTGTTGCAATTGATCCCGAAGAATCTCGAAAGCATTAATAGGCAAAATATATGACTGAAATCTTTATTTAATAAAAATCCCGGACTACCGACACTGCGCTCTGCAACAAAAGAGAAGGGACAACATATCCAGTGAAACACTTGATTATAATTATTTTACCTAGATATTTGTGTTCAGTATATGTACATTTCATATTTGTAAAGACATTGTGACATTTTTTTTAAAGTGTTTATTTTTCATTTAGATTTCAATTATTTAAATCTTTCATGAAATGTTTATTATTCAAATGTCTTATTTCAGGCGCCTGAAATACGTATGAGAGTGCTAGTATTCGATGAGAAGTGATGAGATTTGATTCCTAATCGCTCGCGAATGAAAGATCGCTGGGCGCGCCTGCCACTGTGCGCGCCGCCGCCACCGGCGGAGGCGCCTCCGAGCGGCCGTAAGCGCCTGGGGGAGGGGGGAGGGGAGGGGCGGGCGCTCTTCGCCTCTAATTGAAAGGCGCGGCATCGGGTGCAGATCGCGCGGCCCCGCGCCCACGCCTCACGCCATTTTCGCCTCCTCAACCCGCCTCTCTCTCTGTCTTTCTCTGTCTCTCTCTCCTCTGTATCTTTCTCTCTCTTTTCTCTTTCTCTCTCTGTCTCTTTCCCTCTCTCTTCCCTCTCTCTTTCTCTCTCTTTCTCTCTCTCTTTCTCTCTCTGTTTCTCTCTCTGTTTCTCTCTCTTTCTCTCTCTGTTTCTCTCTCTTTCTCTCTCGTTTCTTTCTCTCTTTCTCTCTCTTTCTCTCTCTCTTTCTCTCTTTCTCTCTCGTTCTCTCTCTTTCTCTCGTTCTCTCTTTCTCTCCTCTCTTTCCCTCTCTCTTTCTCTCTTTCCCTCTCTCTTTCTCTCTTTCCCTCTCTCTTTCCCTCTCTCTTTCTCTCTTTCCCTCTCTCTTTCTCTCTTTCCCTCTCTCTTTCTCTCTCTTTCTCTCTCTTCTTTTCTCTCTCTTTTCTCTCCTCTTTCTCTCTCGTTCTCTCTCTTTCTCTCGTCGTTCTCTCTCTTTCTCTCTCGTTCTCCTCTCTTTCTCTCTCTCGTTCTCTCTCTTTCTCTCTCTCGTTCTCTCTCTTTCTCTCTCTCTTTCCCTCTCTCTTTCCCTCTCTCTTTCCCTCTCTCTTTCCCTCTCTCTTTCCCTCTCTCTTTCCCTCTCTCTTTCCCTCTCTCTTTCCCTCTCTCTTTCCCTCTCTCTTTTCCCTCTCTCTTTCCCTCTCTCTTTCTCTCCCTCTTTCTTTCTCTCCCTCTTTCTTTCTCTCCCTCTTTCTTTCTCTCCCTCTTTCTTTCTCTCCCCCTCTTTCTTTCTCTCTCTTTCTCTTTCTCTCCTTCTCTGTATCTTTCTCTCTCTCTTTCTCTCTTTCCCTCTCTCTTTTCTCTCTTTCCCTCTCTCTTTCCCTCTTTCCCTCTCTCTTTCCTCTCTTTCCCTCTCTCTTTCTCTCTTTCCCTCTTTCCCTCTTTCCCTCTCTCTTTCTCTCTTTCCCTCTCTCTTTCTCTCTTTCTCTCCCTCTTTCTTTCTCTCTCTATCATCGATTGCGGGTGGGGTTCGAGAGACTCTGGTTTCGATCTCGTCGTGGTGAGGCGAGTTGCAATTGAGGCAGAGACTTCGCGCTTTACGAAACTGATCACTGACGCTCGTCGAAACGCATTTAAAGGGCGAGATTTTGCTCAGTCGTATTCCAATATATTCGTAGCACTTCTTTATATTGATTTTTAAATTTTGATGTCTGTCCGCTCTCTTTTTTAAATCTTTCTTATCTTCTTTATTTTCTTTCCTTCTTCCTCATCCCATTTGATCTTCTTGTTTTATTTGTAGGTGAATTTTAACAAGATCAAATAAAAGACACAGGACAAGATTTTTCTAAATGCCTCCCGTGTAAATGTATTAACAGGCAATAAACATGCATTTGTAATAAGTAATACTGTAGAAGGTCTTACAAAAGGAACTACCAACGAATAAACTGATAGGAATTAAGAAATAATCAAACCACAACAATTCAGAATTTCTGCCACCATATACCACACAAAATATCACTGAAGAAACTGTCGGCGATGTAGAGGCGAGTGATATGATTTACCTCTTCTTTAAAGTGTTAATGACACATCTGTGACAGTAACTCTGTGATAAACCGAAAAATAAATGAGTCCTAATCCGAAAATTCTGTACAAGTATGTAAAAGGGTGCGATGTTTTATATTTGCTAACAAAGTTTACACAATAGCAAGTTGTTCAGTATTATTTTTTAAATAAATGTTCGCTAAACATTTTCACTTTCATGACAGATATTAATAAATTGCAATGTATATTTAAAATCATTCTTGTTAGATTGGCCACATCATGTGATGGCATACTACATTGTGAAATGATGCGAAGTATTTATGCGTTGAATGAAGAAAGAGGGGACACAGTATTATCAAGCGTCTGTGAATAGACACTCAGAATGAAGAGTGTGATTTTAGATTTGACGTCCATGAAAGTAAACATTTCATACAATTTTTACTTTCCCGCATAGTACTTATGTGGTAGAGAGAGAAAAATATGTGAAGATGCAGAGAAATGTAGATTTTTCGTCAGAAACATTCTCGTTCGTCAGAAAATTCACCGAAATTGGTAATCCCCGATCGATCTGGTTAATGGTGCGGCCCTGTGAGTTTGAAACGGATATTTTGAGTTTTAGGGGTACTGTTAAGGAACCCTCAACATTTTGAAAATTTATTAAAAAATGTCTCCAAATTTTTTCTTTAATTTTTTATCGATTCGAAGCACGCTTATGAAAATGGGAAAGATCCTATTTTCGTTGTACTCTGAATATTCCAAAATTTCAGTCGTTGCAAATTTATCGGGGAATTATGTACTGTTGTAGCATCACTTGTTTATTTTTTTTTTTTAGTTAACGAATCAAATGTCATACTTCGCAACCTTGTAGATGCAAAGGTTCTCTTACAATTTTCACCCATTACCGAAATTGTATTTAGAGATCACTTCTCTGCCATTACTTTATCGTCTGGAAACATTTCGTGGCGGTAGTGAGCAAAACGTCACGAACACGCCACCATTTCGCACTATCTCACTCTCGTCCCCTTGTCCCTTTCTATCTCCCTCCACCAGTACTCTTAAGCGGCATTGCACGAGCAACCTATTTCGTGCAGCATTGTCATTAAGCTTCTCCACCTCCGTGTCGAAGGTCTGAGGCATTGGCTCTTCAGAGAGGAGGGGAGGGTCTAATGCAGATGAGCAGATAATTTTCTGCGAGGGGTGGTGAATATTGATTTCTTGTTGCTTCTCCTGGGAATGCATGCAAAGTCTCTCAAACTCTGCTACGCTTGCTTTTAGTTTTTTGCTAATGAACTTCAGCGGAAGTTTTTTTTCTTGTTAGAGGCTTCACGACTTACCCTTAAAAAAGAAAGTTCAGGAGTAACTTTGAACTTCCTTAGAAGCTGTGATGTGTATTAATGTTGATTCGAATAAGTAGTTTATTTTCAGAGTATTTGATGTGTAGAGATCCAACACTTTGTCTGTTATTAGATATAGATTATCTTATTCTAGCATCGTGAAAGAGATATTTTATTACCCAATTATATTTGAAATCCATTGCATTATACTTTTGTCGTATTTATTATGGTCATTTATTACGTTTCTTATTCTGAGATGCATATCGTTATTTATTTCTTCTCTTGTGTTCACAAAGACCTTGATTTTCAACTGTAATAAAGCTCTTTGGAAGATGAATCGCTTCGCCAAAGAGTTACAATGTTAAAAAGTACAATATTGTGTTATTCAAACTATTGATTTCATATCAATGTAAATCTCTCTCAACGTGACAATTCCTTTGAAATACACCTCTGTCTTTAAAAACTCAAATCATAGATGTTATTTATTTCAAAACTTATGTTATTTCAATTTCTGAAAGGCCATATTCCTTACATTTGTTATAAAAAGTGAATGTGTTTTTTTCTTTTTTCGACCAGGATTCAAAAAGGAAATGCATCGCATTTTTCTACTAAAAATGCGGTAGTACCTTACTACTATCTGAAGTATACTGTGTTGCCGGGGTATTTATTTATCACAATCGGACATTAGACAGGAGAAAGAATGAATTCTATGAATAGTTTATCTCCACCACGCCCTGCCTCGCCTTCACCCACCGTGGCCTAGCCTGCCATATCCCTTCACTGCCCCCTCTCCCCCGATCTCACCCTGCCCTGTCCTACCCGTCCAGCTCCAATCTGTCCCTTCTCATACAGCCCCGTCCCGCCTCACTCTGCCTCACTTGGCCCCTCCCCACCCTGTCATCTTTGCTACGATTACAGTTGCTTCCGCCATCATTGCTACCATCGGCCACCAGGAATTGTCAAACGCGCCTTGAATGTCCAAGAATATGGCAAAGACTTATTTCGTTTGGCTGCCTTTTACAAAGCGAACTAAGTGATTTACAAAGTCTTCCCTGGAAATGCGTGTTCTAAAACCGTATTTCCACGGAGAGCGGTCGCCTCTGGCCTGCATTTTTGTAATAGCTATCTTGTCTAATATCTTTCCCAGAACGGGGAGTAAACAGTTTAGTCTGAATGACTTCGGATCTGTGATGGACGTTTCCGTAATGCAGTGCTGTAGTAATGCAACCTTTGCCTCCCAGCTGTCGGGGATAATCTTTAGGGCGTTGATTACACACCTCAAGCAACAGGGCTCTGATTTCTGGCAACGCGGCACCTACCATCTATCTATGGATATTGCCTGGACCTGGCGCTTTCCCTTTCCTTACACGGACCTGTTATCGTTCTCTCTAGTTATCTGAAGGTTATGGATCCGTGCTTTGCATCGTCCATATCGTATGTCATTTCTTGCCTCATTCAGAAGTGGACTTCTTCCTCCCCTTCTGCAGTGTCCATTAGAAGTAGGTCACCAAGCAGCGTCTTGAGTGATTTCTTCCAGGTGATCTGATGAACGCTATCCACAGCTACGGTAGACACGGATTCGATGGTGTGACGGTTAGCGTGCCGGACTGTCATACCCAAGTTCGCGGGTTCAAGCCCGATCGAAGCCGTGGATTTTTAAGGGCGAAAAAATTCTTCGTACGCCTTCCGCGGAGGGGAAGTAAAGCCGGCTGGCCCATGTTAGTAGATTTACTTGCATGTAAAAGATCCTCAAGCCTAAATGACGCCTCTGAGCTAAATTCAAATCGCCTGTTTCGTCGCCCGAGATAATACCTTCTTTCTCCGCTAGGTGAAAGGAGCCTAGTAGAAATTTGCGTGGTCAGACGGAAGAGCGGCCCTGATGGCCCGAGTCTCGCCACGTAAAATAAGGCATTAACTAAACTAAACTAAACTACACGGCTTGTGTCACTCACACCTTCTCTAATGCGATCTTGAAAGGTGTACCGCATGGGTCCGCCTCTGTTTCCTTCTGAACGTACTCAATCCAGGATTTCGTTTCACTCATTCTTATTAACTTCTTGAGTGCATTTAGATATATTTGCTAAAACTGAAAGAGAGCAATTTAAACTTTGGTTTAAGGTTAGGGTTAAGAGAGGAGGGTAGTTTTATGAAACCCTATGTAGACAGTAACTTTTCATTTATTTCAAAGTTAATGTGTACAAAATTTCAATAAGATCGAAAGTTCAGTATAGATATACCTTCGCAAACATTGTTCCTACCTAATTTACAGGCTAATTATTATTTTTAAAAGAGTAGAGTCTAGCTTAAATTGTATACTAAATTTTTCTTTTCAGATAAAACCACATTGAAGTCGAATCAGCGTTCTTGAGATTATCCCGGATACACAGGAGATTGTAAAAACAATAGAAGGAGTTTTATGTCATGAAAACAACCGTATGATATTATAAAAATTCGGCTATTTTGTGATCCCAGACGGACACTTCAATTTTATTTATGTACACTAGTAGATCTGGAAGTACTCTGCATGACCATTTATTAAACACAATCTACAAAATTACATTGAGATCGAATAAAAGGGTAAACGTATAAATGTTTAAGTAAACTAAAAATATAAAAAGACAAACAATCAAACAAATTAACATTCTTATTTATGAAACAGAAAATAATAATTTGAAAAGGTATCATAAATTATGCCTGAGTACTCTACTTTTGTTGAAAATTCCATCGCAAATTCCATCGCAATTGGTTTAGCTCTTCGGGAGATAAGCCCGGACAGACAAAAGTGAAAAAAAAACAAAAACAAACCAGTTGAACTGTTTTTCAAATCATGTAAAAAGTCATATCTATCTATCTATCTATCTATCTATCTATTTATCTATCTATCTATCTATCTATCTATCTATCTATCTATCTATTTATCTATCTATCTATCTATCTATAAACAAAGTTGTGTTAGTTACACCATTTATAGCTCAAGAACGACTGAACCAATTTTAATTCTCTGTTGTTGATTTTTTGGATTTATCTCCGCCCCGAATAACAGAACTAATAAAACATCGAAAAAGTTGCGCTACATGGCGCTGAAAAATAAAAAACTCGATATTCATGCAAATGCAACCCGCTACACTCGGTAATCTATGTCTTCAAATTACTCCTAAACGAAGCGTTCTAGAACATTAAAAGCTAAAATTTTGAGGCCTCAAAGAAATTTTATTAACACCGTATTCTACAGGATGAGAACTTTTGGAACATTCTATTGCATTTTTGCTGGTCCGACGCTTCTCGATATTATTCCACTTGCTCAGAGACGTACAGAATCAGCAAGTAAATGTGAAAGAGAGGGATAGAGAAGAGACAGAGAGGGAGACAGAGACAGACAGACTGAAACAAGGACAGACAGAGTTAGAGAGAAGAAGATAGGGAGAGAAGGAGAGACCGGGGGAGAAAGGGAGATGGAAGGAGAAAGAGGATCTTCTTGAACATTCTATTCCATTTTTGCTGGTCCGACGCTGGTACCCCACGTGCACAGAGACGTGCAGAATCTGCAACTAAATGTGAATGAGAGAGAGGGAGAGACGGGAAGAGGGAGAGGAGAGAGGGAGAGGAGGAGAGACGAAGAAATGTGATAGAACAGGGAGAGAGGAACACGGAGAGAGAGCGAAAGACGGAGATGGAGAGGGAGGCGGAGAGAGGGGGACAGAGGGAGAGGGAGAGACGAAGACAGAAGGAGAGACGGAGAGACGAGTCACAGAGAGAGAAAGGGGGAGAGGTGAAGAGAGACGAAGAGAGAGGGACGAAGAGAGAGGGAGAGACGAAGAGAGAGGGAGGGACGAAGACAGAGGGGGACGGAGAGAGAGGGTGGGACGGAGAGAGAGAGGGAGGGACGAAGAGAGGGGGGGAGAGACATAGAAAAAGAGACGGAGAGAGAGAGAAACGGAGTGAGACGGGTAGATGGATAGTGAGGAAGATAAAGGACAGAACAAGGTCTGCCGGGTTCCGCTAGTTAGTTTATGAAAATGCATTTATTTTTAAGTCAAAGATGGACATTCTTCATTTTATTTATATAGATTATTGGGATTATTGAAATCAGCATTACTTTATGATTTTGTTTGCATTTTGTTCTGCTCAAAGTCTGTCAAAGAAAATATTTTGATGCAAGAGAATACGTGTGAAACTTCTTTTGAGATATGTTTAATTTTGTATTCTCCTAACAATTGTTCCAAACTAAAGAAGAGGAAGTGAATTACTGGGAATACTAGCGTCAGACCTGACATTATGAGAGATAAGTTTTTGAATTTTCTTTACTGTCGAATAAAAAAAATTCAATTCAATTTTTGTATCTAATTTTAGAAAAATATATCGATACAAGAGCCATTGTTTACAGAGATCGATAAACTCTGCCATTTCCCATTATGAATTTACGGGCCATCGGATTTCTGTTACGAGCATGTTGATACTACCGAATCTGTACTGAATCCTTTTGAAGAAAGGCACATTTATTAGTGTTTGTAATTTTCGAACTTAACTATTATAAAACGAATTAGTGATTAAATGAATTCATTTGTATGCAGTACTCAACCCCGCATTACTTCGAGCTTTAGGAAACTTTAGGAAGAGTAGCCTCCCTTTACTTTATGAGTCGTAAAACCATAAAGATACTATAATGGCAGCGAGTGAGATCACGATTAAAAGCATTCGCCTCCGTTATTCTTAACAGCGACTATTAAAGAAACAGTACCATATCCGGTGTAGACATCCAAATCCAGAAATGGGCATACGAATGGTTGCCTTTATAAATACCGACGCGATATTTTCAAGAACGTTTTTCTAGATAATACGGCTCGAGTAAGAAATTTTAAAGTATGCATTTGGAACGTACGGAGATGTTAACGAATTACGTACGAAATTTGATCAATGTAGAAATCTACAACAGGAGAGAGGAACGAGTGTAAGCAACACACTCGTTCGTTACCAATGTTTATTACCATACCAAAATTCTTGAAACGTATCACTAAAACTGTTTTAAGATAAAATTAATTGAACTCCATAGTATTAGTTGATGTTATTTTATATTTAAATACAACAAAATATTTTTCCTATTATGATATACCGAAAGATCCCACGATATTTCGCAAGCAAGTAATTCTATCAAGGCCATTACGAGGGCAACGTATGTATTTGGTACGTTCCGAAGCCAAAGAATAGACGTTGTTAAGGCAAGGAGTCAATAAATATAGAGATTCCAACTTAAATGTTAAGACGCTATATAAACTATGACGTTTTGTCACGGCCCGGTTGTCATAAGATGCTATAAATGTGAAATAGGCTTTGGAAGTCTTGGTTATGCAAAAAGTTAAATATTTTCATGTGGGATACATTTTAGGGCATGTGAAGTCCTTGCTCCAGCAATGAGACATGTGATCAGAACAGGGTGATGGTAAGCCTATTTGGCGCTCTCCTAATTCTTGGAAGCGATTCTTTGGTAGAGTACTGTGCAGGATTGATCTCACACGTTCGCATATCTGCGTGTATATGTAACTTATATCTTTCATTGGTTCGTCCTCTCATGGAATACGGAGTAGCATGTTGGGATCCGTACAGAAAGTCGCACCAGAAAAACCTAGATAGAATACAGAGGAAAGCGAATAAGTTTATCTACAGGACTAACGTAATAAAAAAGTCATGGGAACCTCTAGAAACGAGAAGAACAAGGACGAGGCTTTGTGCACTTTATAAATCGTACGTTGGTCAGCCAGCATGGAAGGCCGAAGCGATCACATCCACAAAATTATAACAAGGAAACAAAGTTCAGATCTTGGGAAATTCTCATTTTGTAACAGAGCGATTAGAGATTGGAACAGTTTTCCCCACAGCAACTTTCAAGGCCTTTCCTCTAAGTGCACGTAATTTTAGAAATAAGTTAGAACAAGCTGAGAGTAATAGATGTTAAATGTGTAACTAAGTGATGTGAAGTGTAGTGAAGTGCTGTGAAGTGCTGGTTAGTGTAATCCAATACAAAACAGTGTAGTGCAGTGCAGTGAGGTGTAGTGAACGTGATAATGCCTTTTTTCAATCTAATTTAGCCAATATCTATGTGGCTCATACTGATTTTTATTATCACTAACATATAATTTTGTATATCATAGTACAGTTGAAATAACTGTCATAACACTTAATATTAGCGATAGTATGATTATTACATCGTATTGTATTGGATCGTTTTGTATTGTACTTTTTTATTATCTTGTTATTATTATTGTAATTATTGTTAATCAACTGCCACCGGGACATACCCAAGTTGCAGTTCAAATAAATATGTATGTATGTATATATTTGTGATAATTATAAGACTAGTAAATGAAAAAGCAATGTTTTATTTTTCTTGTTTTCTCTAACCTATTATAACTTTTGTATTATACAAACGCAATGCATTAAACATTCGCATCGTGGCCTTCCATTAGTCTATTTAAAATGCCTTGTCTGAACTGAATTATCTTGTCATGTTTTATGCGATAAACCTCGAAAGATTATCAAAGATTTCGAAAGATTATCGAAGAACTTTCGATGTATCTGAAAATTTGGTACGCTCTTATAATCTGGAGACCAATTTTTAAATATGGATTTCTTATACATTTTTTGAAAAAGAATTGCAAAACGGAATTGAAATAAAGGAAAAAATAACAACAAAAACTAACAAAGCTGAACTGAATTGAAATAAAGAAAAAAAATTGCGACAAAAACTTTCAAAGCAAGTTACTCGACAAAGAAAGAGAAATTAGTGTCAACGTTCAACACAATTGAAGATTTTCCCCTTGATTGCGAAGCGTTCAGCCCCGGGGCAACACGACATCTTGAAGCGATTTCCATCGTTTGGTAGTTAGTGACTCAGGTGTTCAATTGAATGAGAAATCGATGATCTAAGCGTCTGCTACCTGATGACACACAGAGGAAAATTACTGAGCAACTTGTGACTGTGTGAGGGCAATTGTCTTCTGCTCCTGTTTGCTGGTGACGGAAGTCTAAAATGCCAATCAATACGTGAGAAGAATTTGACGTAGCGGTTCTGTGCTCCATGATTTCTTAAAATACCAGGGCCTCACTTCCCTGCCGATCCACGTCCAAATCGTATTTTCATTACGATTCACTACACAGTACACGTATTTCTTTCTTTCTATCACAAGCACTATGAGGCTTGTCACAATCAAGAACACAACAGAGGTCGTCTTGTGTCCTTTTATAACAATCACATGAAAATGAACGAACTAGTCTAGGCTAACAAATGTATAAAGACAACTAAATGAAATTGTGAAGCCTGTCAAGTACTTAATATACGTTAATTCATTGACACAACATTCCGTTGAACAAATCTTCGTCAAAGCCTGATCTAACAGAGTAAATGTTTGTGGAGCCAAGTAAGATTTACCTATTTAGACGACCAACTTTCTTAGCATATAATTGGTTATTAATTAGTTTTGTTGCCCCTAAGAATATTTCAGATTTTTTTCTTCTCATGTGTCGGACATTTTTGAAGCACTTCAAAAATTGCATATCACAAAACATTTATCTGTCCGAATATTAGGATTTTTTTAGGTTAGGATGGAAAACAAATATCAGCGTAGACCTCGAAATACCCCAACACAATCTATAGCAAAATAATTCTCAAATGTATTTAAAAAATAACTAATGAAATTCAATTTCAATTACTAATTTCATATAAAAAGTTAATTTATTTCAGTGAAGCTATTTATTGTACTATAATTATTGATTTCTTTAGATTATTAAATAAGGTTATATGGTTATTATTTGATATCTCTGTTTTTCGGTATAGGATCACTACGTTATGATGTAGAAAGATCCTTCAATAATACATGGAAATGAAAAGTTACTAGAAGTCAACTGTCCGGAAACCTTGATCCAGACTATGATAATTGCCGTCACAATTTTATAATTACTGAAACTAAAAACTTTTAAGCATTTTCGCACGTGTAGAACTATAATGTATAGAGATGTGTGTACAGAACATAATTTTTCAGAAAATAATTTAATACTCTCAAAGCATTTCTGTTCCGTTAATCGTCGGCGAAGTTGTTTCTGGGAATAGGCCAGTGAAGACTTTGATGGGACAAGTTGGGAACAAATTAGCAGATGTGATGCGCAGTAACACGGAGATTGAGGTTCCAACTATCCATGGTGACTAATGCACGAAATGCATTACAATTTAAGAGATAAGTATACAGAAAGGCGTTGTTGACACTTCAGCTGAAATGTAAATGTTTTTTGGTGGTAGTGAGTAGCAACGTTGTTCAAGAACATTTAAATTTCGGCCGTTAATTTTACTAGTTTGCACCTCGACCGGAAAGTAAAGTTTTTCGTACTCAATTCGAACTCATTCGAACTTTTTTATACCACTATCGGCACCGCCGCGTTCTGTTTCAAGTGACCAAGTGGACATTGGAAAAACTTTTGCTCGGGTTTTCGGGCTTGGTACATAAATAACTAATTCATCATGTATTCTTCTTCTAAATTCTCCTGATACAATTTAATCAGGATTTCCTGTCACTTCTAAGCACGAGCAATCGTGTTCTCTTGATTCACTTTCGCCCAGATGCGGCGAACCCATTTTTGCCACACGCTCACAGAAATATCTCCACAAAGCCCGCATTGTATCTTTATTGCTGCGTGGCTTATCAAAAACGCCCCATTACCAGTCGTTGATTAGCGGCTCATTCGGGGCGCGCGCGAAGTCCGCTCCCCCGGATGCTGCCACATGAATCCGCCGACGCCAGCCACGCACGGTGGTCCGAAACAGCTACAAACGCGGGCACAATATGTTACTTTCTCGTATACGTACGTATATACGGAATAATTCAGAGTAATAGTACAGAGAAAGGTATGTAATGCTGCTGCAGGAAACGGCTTTTTTTAAATTTTTGCATATCAATTCAAGACAGTTCAATAGACTTCCAAAAGTAGACGTTTGTACAATCAAATCTCTTATTTAAAATATGCCTTCAAAATTAGACGTTTCAGTCGAATAAATGTTCTTGCTCACTAGCTGTGAAAACACACGGATGTTTTATTGTTTTTGTTTAATGATATTTCAATGTTTTCTCAGTATTTTTAGATATCTTCTAAAATTTATTTTAACTTCCAAACAAATATTGTATGGTTTTTTAATTGATTAAGCCAAAGCTATAGATTACAATAGTCATAACTTCAGTAAAGAAACGTACTTGGTTTAAAAATAAACCATAAATTCTTTTAAAAAATTAATGTAACTTGTATGTTATGATTAGAGTACGGAAGTTCCAGCATCTTTTTTACCAAAATTAGAAGGGATAAGAAATTTACTTTTGTTAGAATAGAGAAAAAAAGTCATGTAAACAATAAAGAAACCTTTTAAAAAGAATTGTTACGAAAAAATTAATAATTAAAATGATTCAATTTTATATTCTTACTAGAAAATTTGCATCAACACTTATACGAAAGAAAACGATCTTTTTCTTTGCAATCTTGATTGCACATGACTACAATTGGTTTTACACACTCCATCTCCCAGAAACATGATTTCTCAGTTTCCCAACTAAAACTTATTCTTTGTAGCATATTAAATTTCGATATGTTGATTATGAGTTTGCTTCACTTGTGATACTATCTCTACGAAATGTTACTGTGGGCGCTCTTTTGAGTCTTGGAATGGCATCAGTGAAAACGCGTGTATTGATTTGGTTATCCGCACTCACGCGTAAAAGCCAGCTCTGGGAAGGATCACATGTAGAGAGCTCTGTCGCCGAAAGGGTTCAGAAATATACTCAAAGATACATTTTTGGAGGGGGAGGCAATGAACAAAATCTTCTCAATGAAAGAAATCCAAAAATCTTTACTGGTATCATCTTCCTTTCTCTTTTAGGTTTCGAACATTCCCTGATTCTGAGGCTTCTAGTTGCAGAGAAAAGCAAAATGCGATGTGCCTTCGTGTTGTCCAGGCTTGCTCGAGGTGTTTACAGCACGATCGAGATCAGTGTCTAACGAAAAAAAGAAAATAATAAAGAAAAGGCCAAAATGGGGCAGAATAGTAAACGAAATACGCGTCAGAAGCTAAAATAGGCAAAAAAGACAGAACGAAAATATTCTAAAGCAACTCCGGAAGTACTGATGAGTTATTCAAATTGTTAAAAGTATTAAAATCGTGACAATAATAGAAAAGCATTTCACCCAACTTTCGAGCTCTAGTTACGATAATAACGGCTATAAATGAATTGCAGTTTGGCCCTTCAAAAATGGTGGAAATGTTTGCATTAAACGATGTAAAAAAATGACTCACCACTTTCATTATTTCAGTTAATTCAATTTTTCCAAGAAATATAAAAAAAATATAAAAACTTGTCTTATCTAAATCTATTGCCTTAAATCTATTGCCTTACGCGTATTTTAGTGTGAATTTACTGTTGAAAACAGGACGATGTATTTCGCGCGTCTTATGCTCGCTTTTGTGCCCTTTAGAGACCACTGCGCGGCGCGGCGCGGCGCCGCGATGATTCACGGGAGGGCGGGAGGCGAAGTTATGGCGTCATGGTGCGAGGGAGGAGACTCGTTCGCGCAGTATGAAGTCGTGTGGACGCAATGGAAACCTGCAGTAGCTAAAAGACGAG
This sequence comes from Acheta domesticus, assembly GCA_031308135.1. Lineage (NCBI taxonomy): Eukaryota > Metazoa > Arthropoda > Insecta > Orthoptera > Gryllidae > Acheta > Acheta domesticus. The sequence continues at coordinate 9,921,699 of JAHLJT010008756.1, forward strand.
CCTTTTTCGTTCTGGTGGTTCGAGAATCTTCTTGCATTTTGTCTACGAAGAGAACATATTCGCATTTGATTTGATTTTATTCTATTTCCTTACTTTCAAAGCAATATTAAAATTTGTACGAGTTTTGCAGATAAACTTTGCCACGTAGTACATACTATTTCGTTGGCTTAAATCATTTGTAGAATTAGAATCATTTGTATCCAGTCGAACTCATTGGTTTGCATTTATTTTAAATGAGAAGTTTCCGCATATTGATAAGGTTATCTATTGTATTAATGCATACTTTGTATTAATGAGTTTCGCGTGGCCTCTGAGCAATTTGATTAAACTGGCAGTTCTTTGAAATATCATGACTCCTTAGTCCTTTAAAGGTTCTTCTGTTCTTATCTACCCTTCTCGACCATGTCAGGAATGAATGATTTTGTCGGGGGTGACTTTGCCCGCACAAGTTCAGGTATGTGTTTAGTACAGTCAGGTTCACTTTCCCGTGACCTGACTGAGATTGCTCTGAACAACATCTGACATCCCAGTGACGTTTATGATTGAGAAGTTGTTAGGATTAGAGTCCCCACGGTAGCGTGTGTAGGATTTTCACGGGTAGGTCGAGGTCAGCCGGTATCTGCGGGAGAATTCTAACGGCTTGCTGATTTGATTGGGAGTTTTCCCTGGTTTCTCCAATCAACAACAGGCGAATGCCGGTGTAGTACCCTCATAAACGGGCCACGTATCGCACGTGATCTCATCTCTGTCCAATCCGCCCCCTTACACACAACAACTTATAGGCCGGCGCCGGATCTAACGTTCTACCGGGAATTTTTTTATTGATTTATATTTCAGGGTACGTCAACCACTAAGATCATTAGTCTCGTAACTGTAATTCATGTTTTTTTCTGGAGGGTGATGGTGATCTACCGTTGGTGAGATCTAGCACCGACCTACCGTCCGCTAGCAGGGTTGTCCCCAACCAGGTATCTCCCACCAGAGAAGCATCGCTCCAGCCGGGAACAAGCTTTAAGTTGCCGTCCATTCTCCCGACATGTATGGTAGTATAGTGCATGTTACTGTGTGTTTGTAAGGGGCGAGGAATAGGACAAGGAAGGGGAAGGAAAAATCGCGCGCGTTTCGTGGCCCGTTTGTTAGCGTACTGCTCCGGCCTTCGCCTCTTGTACTAGTAGTAGGAGTGGAACAAAGCGCCTTCCTCGATATAACATACCACTCACTTACGGGACTAACGGTCATGCCAGTTGATGTGTTGAGAAACCCGAAATTATCTATCAATAAAAACCTAACCTAACAACTCGTGGCTGTACGGTCTTCAGTCCGGTATGTACGGTACAGTTTTCGTGCAGATTATCATACAGTTTCTGAATAGAAACTTCAAGATCCCAAACAATAAGTACAAAAGCCAAAAGGTCTGCACGTTTTCTGCATGAATCGCCACAAGGCGCCGCCAGGGGTTCTACCGGGTTACAACTGAATTGCGCCGTCCGAGTACTTTCACTGGCGGTATTTCTGTGCATGCGTTAGGCTGTGTGAACTTTATTAAGTATTAATTAACCATTTGGAGCATAGAGAAGAAAAATAGGAAGGCAGGAATTGAGGAAAAGCAAGGTTATCACAATATAGCACTTCATACAATAGCGCCTTGTGATACACCTAACCACAAAATCGACATGGCCGATTATCGTTAGTGAATGATTCTGCCGCTAGAGTCAAACTCTATGCTTTCTACACGAAAATTATGAGCATGTTTATAATTTTTTCCATGCAGAAAGTCAGGACTACATGAAGAATCTGCACGAAAACTGTACCGTGTATATCGGCCTTTGCACCGCGCGCCGCGCAGGAGTGGGGGGTGGGGTGGCGTGGCGGCGTCGTCGCAGCGTCTGGCGCGTCGGGTGACGCGAGGCGTCGCGCGTGCCGGAGCCGCCCGCGGGCGTTTGTATGCCGCGGGGGCCTGCGGGCGGAAGCCACGCGCCGCCCCCGCGCGCTCCGGACGCGTGGGCGGGTCGCGGCCCGCATAATTCGGCTCCGCGCTCTCCGAGGGAGAGGAGGGGGCGGGGGGGGCGGAGGGCGTGACGCCTTTTGGCGCCGCCGCGTGTCGTGGAGTCATGGAAGGTGAAGTCATAAGCGCCGCTGGGTTTGAGGAGGGGCAGCCGGGACGCACGCCTGGAAAAGGAGAAGGCACTAGCTGCGTGCCGGTCGTAGTGACGCAGAGGATGGAATTAGCGTCTAACTGCACAGCCTCTCGTAATAATAATAATAATTATTAGTACTATTATTATTATTATTATTGTATAGTAATAATAACAACAATAACTAGAGTTCTCTAGAACCTAAAAATGCTGCTGAAGAAAACTACAGAAAATGATTTTACAAAAATTTGTTATTTTATATTAAGGTTAGCTTTAGCATAGGGTTAATACATTAATTTTATAAAATTGTATTCAGTAATGTTGTTTGATGTTCATTTTGTATATTTGTTGTATTTATGTAGTGGTTTGATGTTTGTTTTATGTAGATTAATTGACTAGAAAACGCTACCACCGGAATTATTTCATGTATCCTAAGTAGCGAAATAAATATTCTATTCTAAAAAGTAGCCTGTACACTGCTCGAAATACGCAAATAAATTATTCTCGTATAACTTCTGAAATAAATCAAATACTTCTTCGCGAGTAGTGCAGTAACATATCATAGAACCTCAGTTCCTTGCATTCCGAGAATACCCTAAATATCTTGCTGTTGCATAACGCAATAAGTAAAACGCTAAATTAATATTGGGTAGCCATTTCATGGAGCCTGACATGACGCTCATGCTTATAGCAGAGCTGTCGCATGTCATCAGCTCTGTTAAACAATGATGCACTGAGTATGAGAATCCCAGTCAGTGCGTGCCTGTATGAGTATAGGACGGAATAACCAATGATATATTGGCATTTTTTGAGAGAAAATCGAAACTATTTCAGTATTTTTGGATTTTCTGGAGTTCTTGGATAAATAACGAAACCACAGAAACCGCAGCTTCTCGCATAACCGAAGGCTGCATATTATTCTTTCAATTGTGTGCAGAATTAATTTAGTAATAAACACGATTATATTATACATTATATTATTAATTGGGTGTTTGGATTTCGTGTTTCGTAAGAAATTGATCAGCACTTCACACTCTACTTTCCATAACGTACAAAATAATTATCATTCCCATTTGTTTTCTGTTCTTTAAGTCTCTTGTCAATATAGTGAGAGCTACTACCTCTCCTTCATAAAAATCAATATTGATTTCACTGAAAATTTTCTATTTCACTCCAGAGTTTCGATATCCTCATGAGGCATTGATGCTTTCATCATTTGGTTCTGTATCCTAGATTTTCTCAGTATTAACACGCGATGTTCCATAGCATCGTATTATCCATCGTAATTCATTTGTTATAATTTTACATCACTGACGAACTCACGAATCACCCTACCATCCTCATACTGATGTTGATATTGCTAAAATCGATTACAAAAATATCTTTCATTTATCCAAATGTTTCTAAGTGCATCAGGTAATGAAAGCTTTATCCCCGTTTTCAGATCCGCAGCTAAGTCAGTTGAGATTATCTCAAATCACATTCAAATCACGTATATTTCTACTGTGACGTGAAGGAAACTGACATCGAAGTACTTGGAAGTTCCTTAAGATTTTATGCACTTCAGTTGTCTGAGGCGTTCATGCCAAACATGATAGAACTTTTTCCGCATACCTTTCACAGAATTTCGTTCGCGTAGTTGGCTGTCCCTTGGTATTAGAGATCCTCTGAAAGTTCATATTGGTAGAAAAAATTATAAAAGTTTCTCGAGTGGCCTTGCCAAAATCGGTGTGTGATCGTGTGTTTGACGTCATCCTTCTGGTTTGCATTCAAACCACAAGGATATTTAAAGTTGTGAAAGAAAGGTTGAAATTATATTTGTTTCCAATTTTTTATTTGATGGAAATTTCCAATGTATATAGGCGTTAAGACTGGTTAGGGTGAGTGGGCGGAATTAAGAGGCTGAATGGCACATTTACACAATACAATTTTTCATTCCTTTTTGTCCAATGGATTATAATAGTTTTTATTAGAGAATGAGATATAAAAACAGGATGTTGTTATGTATGTAAGAGCAAAACTCCGACACCGTTGGACCGATCTCCATGAAAGTTGGCACTTCTATGTGTTTTTTCACCGAGAAGGTTTGTGTTGCTAATTCTGTTGTAACTCCACTTCATGGTGCTACATATTCACTACATATCAACTACATATTCACGTCAAATGGAACCTGCAACACACTCGACAGCATTTTGAATCTGTATCGTTAAATAACTCCTAAACGAGGCGTTCTAGGGCCTTAAAAACTAACATTTTGAGGCCGATGGCCTCAAATAAACGTTTCTCACATCGTAATCTACAGGAATTAACTCTTCCTGAACATTCTATTACATTTTTGCTGGTCCGGCGCTTCCCGACATTACGTCACCTGCGCAGAGAATCTGCAAGTAAATGTCAATGAGAGGGACAGAGACAGACACAGTGACAGACAGGGACAGGGTGAGGGAGGGAGGGAGGGAGAGAGAGACAGTGAGAAACGGAGATGGAAGGAGAAAGAGGGAGATGAAGAGCAGAACAACGTCTGCCGGGTTTTCCTAGCAGGTATAAATAAGTTGAATACATGTCAGTTCTGGATGTTCTCAGTATTAGCCTTTTAAAGTAATGTTGCGAAAAGTAATTTTTGAATAACATTCCCTTTTTATCAATTATATTTATCTTTCTTGTAGAACATTTTTCAAAATGATTCTCATATCCTCTCACTTTCTTTACTCGAACTCTTACAAAGACTCGTTTACGTAGCATTGATGGCTTCTAACGCTCTCTACCGGGCAGGAATGTAATTACCTGAGCAGTCAGGTCACAGTCTTCGTGGATAATAAAAAATAGTATCTCTGTAAAGTTCGCAACCAGACTGAGCCCCTTCAGCACGTTTCACTAAATTTCTTACACTAACAAATGTTCTTATACACTTCAAAGATCTCGTGATATATCATTAAAATGTTAGTGAAAACTTATGAGTTATTATACGGTATTCAAGGGAAGGACTGAATTAATACTTGGAGAGGCTCAAAGCACGACCAAACGGTGGGACACTCTAACAATATTGAAAAATTAAACTTACTAGATGTTGAAAATGAATATCTTATAATCTATAAACTAATATTTTCAACGAAAAAACCTTTCAATTACAAAAATACATTTATGTGCTTTAATTATTTATGAACGAATATAAATTTTAGTTAAAACTTTGGGGGCGTATACCCGTGCTAAATCTGTTAATGCTTAATCCACCACTACCATTTACACATTTGCATGGAAGGACACGTGGACATACGAGTTATTTGATTGGACTGATTCGTTCGTGTTTCCGGGCGCGTCAACTACTTAGGTCATTAGCCTCGTCAGTGTGGTGCGTATTTTTTCTCGCAGTGCGTATTTTTTTCCCGCTGGATGGCGAGACCTGGCGCCGACCTACCATCGATTAGCGAGGTTTTCCCCCTCAACCCGGTATCTGCCACCAGCGTGGCACCGCTCCAGCCGGGACAAGCTGTAAGCTCCCGACCGGTCTCCCGGCATGCGTTGTAGTGTAGTGCATGTTAGTATAAGTGTGTGTGTAAGGGGAGAGGATAGGACAAGGACAAGGAAGAGGAAGGAAAGATCGCGCGCGGTCCGTGTCCCGTTTGTTAGGGCACTGCTCCGGCATTCGCGTGGTGTTGATCGGAGAAACCACGGATAACTACCGATGAGAGCCGCCGTCCGCTAGATTTCTCCTTCAGACAGCGACTGAATTCGGCCTAGCAGACAAGCTAGGCATGTGTTATTGGAGGAGAACCGGGCGGGGTCAGAGGTTGTGTCCACCTCCACTGTTCGCCCACCCGCCCTCCGCGAGGGGTGCCCGCTGCAGCGTCACGCCGATAGCATCGCCGGCAGAGGCGCCCGTGACGGGGCTTCATCTGAACGTTCCACCCTCTCGTCCAGCGGGTGGTCGGGGAGGGGTATCGGAGCGGCTTGTCGCTGCAGCACACGGTCGGAGTTAAGGCTTGGCAAGTTAATTATGGCCTATCTGATAAAACAACTGTTTGGTATGTGATGTTTTATCAGTTTTTTGTTTTGACTTTGGTCTTCTTCTTTCTCTACAATGCACTTGGTGTCCCTGAAGATTTCAATTTTTATTTCTAGCTAATTCTGGAGGATTTATTGGGACAGTATAATGCATCCTTGTTTCCAAGACAATGTTGTATAATGTGTGAAGTGTTCTTGTTGTGCTTAAGTAATTGTAGAGCTGCATAAGAATTCCATAAGCATTGCGTAAATTTGAATGTTTGCTCGAAAAGTGTGTGTCTCGGTATTAACATCTTGAACGGAGCCTTTTTGTTCGGTTGTCTTTTTTTTCTTACATAAAATCTCAAATAACTGTCGTGGTTTATGTAACTAAAATGTTCAGGAAAGTATCAGGACAATTGTGACTACATGTACTAATAAAATTGTATTCTTAACCACAAAGCATGTAATGCAAGCATAGTTACTGTTGAATGTTTTTAATGGAGTTGGAGAATAAAGAATTTCACAAAAAACGAACATGTTAGCATATTTAGAAGCTTTTTTGTCACCATTTCTCCTTTTTTTTCGCGAGTTTCGAGATTGTTTTTCTGCGAGGTAAAATGTCCGAGTAGACTGAAACATGCAATTTTACTGAGTACGGGCGCTCCTCCATTTGCTAGTGAGGCGTGTGTGTCGTGTTTTACTCGTGTAGGGTGGAGACGAAAAATTCCGTCATGCAACCAGTAACACACAACCACAGTGAATTCAGGCAACGCACAAGGCATTGACTGAAATACAAATTCTGAGAAAACATCGTCTGTGCGAAGGAATGCACTACCCGTCAGAAATTAACTGTTATTTTTATAATTTTCATCATCACATGCTTCGTTTGCATATTTTCTCTCATTAGTTTCAGAGCCTTATGCTTAAATTTTATTTATACGCATATTTTCTACGCATTTCCATGAGAGACCACGAACCACGATCGATGCGTATTAAAATCTAAAATTCAAAGGTAGAACGAGACCGAGAGATAATTAGGAGAGAGAAAGAGAGTGAAGAGAGAAAACGAAGAGGAGCGACACGGACCTAAAGTGAAAGAAAAAAGCCCTAGATACATGGAATGAGAGTGAAAATGATAAACATTGATTCAATCGTTTCGTATCAAGATAGTATGTTTACCAAATGATATTTGGTTTGAGATTCTCCCTAGTACACCATAATCTACATGTATTCTTATTTATTCGTAATGTACCTCTGGTCAAGTTGTCTGGAGGCTCCTGGAGGTAAAAGTTTTGGGGTACCTTTAACAACTCCAGTTAGAAATAGAAGTTGCAAGAAAACTCTTATTAATTTATTAAACAAAGAATAAATTTGATCAAACATTTAATTCCGTTACATAGTTTAAAAATTATATAAAAATTACATGCATTTCCTTCTTGCTTTATTTCTTGAAAATTTATCAGTTACTTTGGCAGTGTAAATGCGTTTCGAACTGTCCTGTTCTGCAGACAAAGTGACCAAGTTATTTGGACTTTCTTCTTCCACTGTATTCCTTAAATAATTTTTACTGTCATTAAAATAGAGAAAGATTTTCCCACGACGCATTAGGCAAGGGATTTATTAGAAAAATGTTAAAAAATATTTCAATATTAGGAAATGTACAAGACATTAGCGGATCGATGTATGTGTTATTCAACGATACCTCTATCACACGATATATATATATATATATATATATATATATATATATATATATATATATATACACACACACACCTATTTCAATTCCATTAGAGCCATGGAAAGTGTACGTTGCTTGGGAGCATCGCTGCCAATAAAGAGTTTAATTTTGTATTAACAAAAGAATTCTGCAAAATTCGGGACGTTCCGGGACGCAAAATTCCGGAGACACATGCGGCCGTTAGGGAGTTTATGCACGCCGCAGCGGACATCACTATCGCTCTTCTGCGCATGCGCAGAGGCACTAAAGTAATGCGAAACTTGAACTGCACTAGCGCAGTAGATCGAGAGTGCCTTAATTTTCGAGCGTGCACAAACTCCCTAATAAGTGACGGACTAAAAATAACTAGGCGGCGGTCGCAGCGAAGCCGATTTTGGACGATTTTTTTGGCGTCCGACGTCTGACGTTTCCATTCGATGTGCCGGATTCATTCAAACACGTGCTGGTAGGACACGCGCGGTTTAAACAAGTGTACAGAAATAATCACAGTGAACCAGAACGTACGTCTTCCGACAATATCCGAAAGCCGGTCATTGGCCCGGCTGTCGGACCAAGATGTATTTAGTTTGGTTCCGTCGGATCCATTCGTTCGAAATCAGTTGGAGAGTCAAGGCCGTCTGCAATACACGCAAATGGTCTTGAACAGTGATTCTCGCAAATGTTTCAAACAATGAGCTGAGGAATTAAAGAAATACTGTGGTGGATATTATGTGCAGCATTCAGAACTTGTTCAGATAAAATAAGTCGGATGATTTCGCTGACAGTCGTCAGGTAGCGAACGGCCGATATTCGCAATGCATTGTCCACTAGCTTTATCCTTCCTACGCATCACCACAACTCATGGAGCATAATAATAGCCTTCTGAGCCTAACAAACTCAATATCAAAAAATTGTGGAAAAATATTGTCGCTTATTAACCCATTAGTGTTAATGATTTTTCTCCGGACGCACATCACACGTGCTCATTGTCATCGGTTTGACCGCGAGGGCCATTGTTAGAGCTATTCCCCAACAATGTCGGAGGGGACCAATCCCCAGCCTCCTCCTCCGACTAAACCTCCCGCTAAGGATGACTTGAGAAAGTTAGAACCATTGCAAGCCAAGACGACGCCCTAAACGCAATTTCGGCTAAATCAAATACTAGCATTCAGGAATTCAAAACCTCGGTTTTATGTAAATAAATAAATAAATGTCTGTTATTTGTGGCGAGGCTCAGGCCACATGTATGTATCGTTTAGCATGTCTGATGCGGTTATAACTAGGGAGCGGATTTCTATGATTTTGCATATTTTTGTCCGTTGTTGCAGTGCATAGCTAAATGAAATTTCTTGACATTTGGTTAGAATATGATGCTTATATGGAGTAATATGTTAGTGCATATTTGTGCATATTTGGCCTAATTTTCCTGTTGGTGCATATTCGTGTACTTATAGGCGCATATTTTGCATATTTCGTTACAACAGAGACTATCTCTAAAACGTTTAATCGTTTCATACAATATCTTTATTTGTGAGCGTTCATTGATTCGAGAGAGCTTGTCACAAGGTTTTCTTCTATGGATGATAAAATACTTGTGCAAATGTAGGATATTTCTTGATAACATATTTTTTAAACCAGCCCGAAAAAATACAACAAGACATTCACTAAGTTGAGTATTTGCTTCAATTATTTATCTCGTGAAGTTGGGTATGTTATAATACATTTACCCAAAAATGTATCTTTTCATTCCAAGCACGCTTTTCCTGAATTTTATCAAGAAAGCTTTACAGAGGACACTAAATTTTGTTAATTTTAATTGCATATTCATGGTCATATTTAATAATTTTAGGGCATTTTTACAAGCATATTTCGAGATATTTTAGGGACATAAAAATCCTCTCCCTAGTTATAACTACTTAGAAAACACACACCTACTTAATGAAAATATAAGAAAGAAGTCGTTGTATCAAACGGTGTAATATCAAACGATGGGGTGTAACGCGTTAACAGATCCAAATTATTGAACCGGAACAAATCGTATTCCGCGCTGTCTGTCTCGAGCCGTATCTAGGCCGCCGTGCATCCGTGAGGGCGTGTGTGGGGGGGGGCGGGGGCGCGCGCCAGAGGAAGCGGGGGCGTCCCGGGCACCCGCGCTATTTGGGGCGCGCGCCGGCGGCGGCGCTGGCCCACATCTGCAACGGCGCCCCGACACTGGCGCTCGCAGTGGGCCCAGTCGGGAACTAATAACAGCGCGCTCGGGATGTTTGGCGTAACCTCACTTACTTCATTTCCTTGTCGAAGAACGAATTATGTGAATTAAAAAAAAAACGTCTTGGTTTTAAGAGGCGAGACTTCTGAAATAGGGCACACTGTTCTAAATATGTGATTTAGTATTTCGAAACATGTGCAGGATGTGGATGGTTACAAGACTTGAAAGCCAAAAATGTCTTCACAGCATTATGATTTGTTGAATGTTTCTTCTTGGTTAAATCCGTTTTGTTTCCTATATTAACAACGGTTCAATGAAAGTGCTTAAATAAAGATGTTCCGAATTAAAGATACACTGCTCAGAGGTGTGCAATTTTGAGAATCAGAAGTAAGTGATGTGGGGGAGGGGAGGGGCCTGTGACTAATTACCAAGCATCTTTTCCCAAAAAGTGGTACAATAAATATGTTTATTACAAAGAAGTTCGTTATTAAGACGAATCACTTAAATAAAATTAAATTCGAAGTAATTTAAAATCTTTATGAACCTATGGATTTACTCCTATCGGAGTTTTGAAAGAATTATATCAGGTACGGTGAACCAGAAGTTCGTGCTTAGGAAATGACAAATATTAGTAAATGTCACAAATGACCGGAAAACTCAAACAAGAGATAGTATACACTATTGAGAAAAATAAAATCGAATGAAGTCCTTCGATTTCAAAGGCAAATGATAAAACTATTTTAGTTCTAGCCAGTGATTCGCATTCTGAAGAGGAAAAAAATTAATACCATTTTTCCCTTTTTGCTTCAGCTTCTTCCGCGTAATGTATACAGGAGTGTCTGTTCCGAAGTGAACACGGTAGCTGCTAAGCACTGTGCCCACAAAAGCCTGTCGCGTCCATCGCCGGCGACGCAATCCCGCTTCGCTTTCACCCATGGTGCTCGGAGGGAGGGAGGGGGATCACCGCCAATGGGGGGGGGAAGTGGGAGGACGAGGTGGCGCAACGGCGGCTGACGTCACGGCCAAAGGCGGAGACAGCGCGGCGTCGCCGCTGCCGCGAGGTCACCCACCTCCGCACTCGCCGCACCTGCCCCCAGCGACCGGCCTGGACGCCGCCGTGCATGTGTGAAGTGTAAAGGATCTCAGGCGGAGGATTTGAGCTCAATGTAAGGATGCCTCTTGTCACGTGTAATGTACGATGTATGAAAGTTTTATGTTTGGCATCATCTTCTTCGCGTTCGGCTTCTTTCTTCTTCACCGTCCTTGTTATCATCTCCGCCTTGGTCGCTATCCTCCCATCTTCGTCGATTAATTTTATCGTTTTTTTCCCCTCCGTCGGTTTCTTTTTCTTCATCACCTTCTTTTAATACTATTTTGTCGTCTTCTTCGTCGATTTATTTTTTTAGCCTTCATTTTCTTCTTTTTCATCTTCCCCGTTTTCTTCATCATTATTCTACCATCATATTCTTCTTCTACTAATTTTTGTCGTCTGCGTTAATATATTCATGTTTTTTTTTTACTTCATCGACTTCATATTCTCCGACGTCACAACGGACAAGTTTCATGAAGGATATGACAGTCGCAAACCAACAATCGAGTCTAGAAATTTCAACCAGGCAACTGAATCGTCCGTTTCGGTTACTTAGCTGGTGTTGAAAATTCACCGGTCGGAGCTCGAATCTCCATTCAATGTCATACGATAGTGAAAAATCAAAACAAGGAAAGAGTTTGAAAATAGTTTCAGAATTTTTTCTGTGAATGAAATTGAGCTTTCATCATAAACATCATGTGAAGATATATCTAAGATTTTGAATGATTGGGCTAAAACAATAGTTTTTAATAATTTTTCATTTAATTAGTTAATGTTCTTTTCATATATTTCTTCTAATGTGTTATTTTTGTCCTCGTTTCTCGTTGTTAAATACGTATTTTAAATTACAAATGAAACATTCTTAATTTTTTGTACAACTTTCATGTCTCATGAAATCATTCCAAAGAGCAGTGATAGGCCTGTTAAGACACTTCTTGATGAATTGGTGTGTTCAAATTTGAATATTTTTATCCTATTTGTGACTTTTATGCTTTTATTTCAGTTTATTAACTTTTACGTGATATGTACATGCTAAATATCACTGTGTATTGGAAATTCTAAATAAATCCACCATCTTTTATAATTTTGTCTTGTTCAGCAATAAATATATGCGTTTTCTGAAATCCTGATTTACAGAGGATCACTTCTTTTATTGGTAGGATTGTTTATAAAAAGACCATTTATTGATTTCCATTCCGAACTTATGCTATTTTCAACGAACATGTGTACAAAGCAATCGTGAAGACCTGAATTCTGATCAGGTCGGGTTTCATTGCCCGTTTTATTTAAGCACGAAATTGAAATTCAAGTTACAGTAAATAAAGTAGATTATTTGACACATTTTGAGTGTTAGTTTCAAAGAATCCTATTACCTTTTGTGTGAAGTAATTGATGACGTACGACAAACACAAAATTACATCCGCTTCACAATTGTTAGGTAATTGATCAATTATTCAGAACACACTAAGTGTTTGTCCTGTTACTCCACTAACCTTCGTAAATGAAGTAGATCCGGAATAGTAGGTATTAACTGTATCACCGAAAATAGTATTTGAAATCAATTACGTCATACTGACCGGCATTCTTTACAAGCTTCATGTTTATTTTTATGTTAATATTACGTAACGTATAGAACCGGCGCGATCCAATAAATTTCATCTTTACTTCATTATGTAATTTAAAAAATATTTCACATATTCTTTGAATTGTTTAATGTTTATCTAGAGAATATTGCAAACGCTTACGCTTGTTAATTATTTCCATTCCTTGAATCTTCAAATACTTCTTTTGGAATAGTATTTCAACTGGAAGGAAGTCCAGTGAAACAGTTTGGTTCCCTTGCGATCCAACATTTACCAAATGTAATGTGCTGCGTTCAGAAACGATTGATAATCATTGCTTTAGTGATTGGTGTGGTCAAACCGGAAGAAAGCGCTATTAATTAGCATACAGGAAACGGCTGCACGATTATCAAACAATTGCCCGGTAACGAGCCCGCGGGCATTGTCTGGTCATGATGGAGCGAGGTGTAAGCAGAGGGGTGTACGGGAGGGTGCATACCGTAAAGGCCCCTTTTAGCCGCACGTGGAGCGAGGCGCGGTGGGGGGGGGGCGTGCAGTAGAGTCCCTCGATACAGAGTAGCGCAACCGCCGCCATTTAATATCCTCCCACCCCTCAGCCCCGCCAGACAGCAATCAGGAATTGGAGGAAAATTATAACAACTGGTGACATTATGAAGATATTCAAGAATATTAATTTTGGTCTGTGATACATTCATGGTTCTCATACCACGTAGTGCCAATTCTCCTGACTAGTGGACATAAAATGGCGGGATCGGTGGAACAATGGAAAGCGCTGCTCTCTGTGTATCTAGGGACTGTAGCGTGCAGGGGCGGGGCGTGGCAGCGCTTTGCGCCGCGGGGCGAGGCAAGTGGTTCGGGCAGTGGTCAAGTGTGTGCGGCGGAGCAGGGAGGGGAGGGGTTCCGGAGGGTGCGGCAGAGGGAGAGGCGGGGCGGGGGCATGGATTTGCGTGGAAAGCCAGTAGTCGGAACGGAGCGGATCGAGGCAGTGAAAGAAGGATGAGAACGAAGAACGAATTGAAGCGAGGCGGTGTAGGAATGTGAGGGAGTTGAGAGAATAAATAAAATAATGAAATTGTTAAAATAAATGAAATACAATGAATAAAACAAAAAATATAAGAATGAACAAATGAAGTAATGGATGTCTTAAATTGTGACGAGGCTCATTGGATCTACTCTTCTGTTTCAGTACACTGTAGAACATACACACATATTCTACAATGACGAGAGGGAACCATTGCTAAATGGACAGATTTTTGGGACGGTGTCGAACGGAATTGGAGAGAAGTGCAGAGACGTAGGGCGTGGTGCAACTGGCAGGGGGAAGAGTATTGGGAGGATGTGGTGAGAGACAGAGAAGCAATGGTAATGGGTAGAAGTGGGAAGATCGAAGAACGTGAGGAAATGGAGGGAAACAGAAACAGGGATATGTGTGGGTTGAGCAAGTGAAGAGGGAGAAGAGAAAACAGAAAAGATGAGAGGGATGTGAGCGAAATGTAAAATATTGAAACTTGCAGAAGCGTGTTGTGGATGATTCTCTGTTAGGCAAATAATAGGAAAGAAAAACAATGAGCAGGGGAAGGGTCAGTAATCACTGAGGTGAATGGTCGACAATGGACCTAGCGTAGCGGGTCATAAGAGAAGAGCAAAGTGAGGTGAAAGATGAAAATCAGAGAAACGTATAGAAACATTGGTCATATTCTGGCGCATTCGAAGAGATTTCGGGTACATGCCAAATACCAATGTACGATGAGTTGCCTACGAATAAGTTATAAATAACACATGTAACTTCGTTATATGAATTTCTCCACATGTTCATTAGCAATACGTGATCATATTCGACCCCCTAAATACCTCCGAAGTTGAACCGTTTTTTTTTTGTTTGAGACATTTTCATTATATACATGTGACATTTCCTCCTTTTTCGGGAACTTGTGAAACGCATCCGTTTGACAGACTAGCGACTATTTGTAGTAGTCAAAGAAATTTCAGCAAATTCCAGTACATAATTCTGCCCAACACTTGTGCATACGGGGATGCCTATCAATAAGGATCAGAATCACATGTATGAATGCATTCAACTCTGTTAAATGCATTTTTTGCTATATATTCACTTGCACAAGGTTATAATTTTGCTACCCCTTTACATCATGCCTTGAAAGAATGTAAAATGTATAAGTATGTATATGTATATATATATATATATATATATATATATATATATATATATATATATATATACTATATGCACACATTTGAAAATGTTAATACTCCTAATGTAGTGCGATCGATTTGTAGTAATTGATTTGAATACTTTGAACAAAATTACTAAAAACCTTGGCTTTTGGGACGGAAGTGTAGCACCCATCGTTCCCTAATGATAGAATGTGACGAGGCAAGCGTGCAGCGAACAAACAGGAATAGCCAGGCCGATGCAGTGGGACGGGATGGTGGGAGAGAAGCGGGGAGCAACTGGAGTGTCGGGTGGGGGGCGGTAGAGATAACCGACGGGAAGGTCCACCGCTGGCGTGCCAGCACGGGGCGTGGCGGGGCGCGGGGCGGGGCGCGGGGCGGGGCGCGGGGCGGGGCGCGGGGCGGGGCGCGGGGCGGGGTGCGGGGCGGGGCGCGGGGCGGGGCGCGGGGCGGGGCGCGGGGCGGGGCGCGGCGGCGTGTAGCGCAGCGGCCGCTTCCGGCTCGCGCCGGAAATGAAGGGCGTCGCTGGCGAGAGCGAAGAGCGGGGCCTCGAACCGAGCGCCCCCTGCCGCGCGCAAGGCCCCGTCCACCCCTCCGCCCTTCCTCCGTCCTCCTCTGCTCCCCTCCTCTCCCCTCCGCCTCCTCCGCCCCCTCCTTCCCTTCCGCCCCTCCACCCCTCCGCCGCCTCCACCCCTCCTCCCCTCGCCCCTTTCGCGCACTTCGCCCCTCCACTCCCTTCGCCCGACCGCTCGCCACACCGGCAATCCGCGCACATTGACCCTCCGATAATCCACCCCCTTCGCCCTCTCCGCCTCTTCATCCCCTCTTCGCCTTCCGCCCCCTTTGCCCTCCCCTCGCTCCACCTCCTTCATATCCTCCGCCCCTCCGTCCCCTCCGTCCCCTCTGTCCCCTCCGTCCCCTCCGTCCCCTCCGTCCCCCCGTTCCCACCGTCCGCTCCCTCGTGGGGCGAGATTGCGTTTGACCTACTACAGGCGCAGAGGGAGCGACGGCACGCTCCAGTAATTGCTTCGCTTGCTCTGCTACCTCCGCCTTATTCCATGGAGGTGTTTAGACAAGCACTATGCTGCTTTCTGCTTTTGAGCAAATTAGTAAACTGTCAATCTTGTATTTTCCTGGCCCTCGTGTTGAATAAAAGAAGAAAGGGAGAATAATTGTAAAGTTTTCACTTTCTGAGGAGAAAATTTAATTTAAATCTCGTCATAATAATAATTTGAGTACATGTCATTGTCATTTAGGTACAGGTGAACTTTAAATGAATTTCTTCTTAATGAAAAACTCCGTAAAACTTACTCATTACTAGAGTTGAGTTTCGCTGGTTTACATAGTAACCTCCATATTTATTCCCTCTCCTTAAGACAAAAATTCTTTATGATGAAATTCTCTGGAATTACGATAATTAAGTGTTTAGACTGCATTAGTATTTTCACAATTTTTTTAATGATTGTTTCATATGCATGCTACTTTATACAGCCACGCAACCTGTAACCCTGCGATCTGTTGCAGTGTGATGTCTGGACTTCTTAAGCAAGTTTTGATATTGCTGGATAACATTGATTAACAAATGTGAATAAGCTATTGTTAATAATCTCTAAATAAGCTATTGTTTCTATAGCCAGAACCCTTTGAAACTGATCCAATAGCCCCGATCACTGAGGTTGCAAAATTTGAAATTCCATAATCGATACCACTCACTGAGCTTCGTTTAGGGCCCATTAAAAAAACACGGTCCCAAAATATAGCTCTTTTCAACCACATTCTCCCTTTGAGGATTTTGTAATACCTTACCTTGTATGGGATGAGAAGTCCATTCCAAATCCTCTTCCACTCCATTTAGTGACTGAACAAATGTAATTTAATTAAAAAATTTTTAAAATGTCACACAGATTTTAAAAAAACCTTTTCAAATTTAATTTTATGATACATTTTAATTAATTGTAATATTAATTTCTGTGTATTTGAAGTAAACATGTACCTCTTAATGTAATAATTATCACAGAAATGGTGCGATAATGTTTACTTTTCATCAATCCCCTCCCCCTCTTTTGCATCACCCTTAAAATCGTACGTATTTTTTTATTTCCTTTTTTGAAATCTGATTATGGTGGGAATACACTCGAAATACTTGATTTTGTAAGCCAATTGACAAGTTTCATTAACATTTCGCAAGCATGTTATGCACAATGACGAACTTTTTTCTGTCGAAAACGCACCGCCCCCACCCGGATTTTGAAAGCTTGTATACTAAGTGTTTTAACCACTGGGTTTCAAGTTCAGCGTATTAATAACTCAATTTCCTCACCGACAAACATAAACCGTACAATTTTCTTAACCTCCTCCTGCCTTTTTTAGCGACTCAGAAAGATTTATTTTTGTGTCTCTCAGAACTTCATTCCAAGTGCGCACAATCCAACACATTTCTAAAGACAAGAGTTCTAGATTATCCAATAACACCTGAAGTAATCATATTAAATGTTAAATGATCCGATAATGAAAATTTAGCTATTTCGTGTTCCGGAACTTCCAGTCAAGTCAGCCCTTTTCGACTGTCTTCCGAATAGTGAAAATTTATTTTACTAATAAGCAAATCAATGTTCGACTAGCTTAATTCAGCCAAGAGGTATCGTGAAGATATTCTTTCACCAATAAATTAATTAAAACAATTTTTTAGAAAACTATCACAATTTATTTGCATACAGTACTCTAGAGATGAATATCCATCACATATAATTGGAGTTCAGAACCCAACTTAATAATATTTATGTACACTCACCAATTTCGTACTTGAACTACTAATACTCACTCTTCACATCTCAAACCGACAATACACATTGCTAATAACGGTTCGTTAGTTATAAATACAATATCAAGATATCTTCTATAAACCACGGCTATCATCTAGCTGAGCGAAATCAAATCAACCTAATCAACAAACATTTATTTTGTTAATTTACTTAATTATTTTCCTCATTTCTAACAACTATTGCAATTTCCATAAACGTATCAAACAATTTAAAATATCCAACAAATACAAAATAGTTAATTCTCCAATCTTCATGAACTAAACATTTAATATCGTAACAAAAGTAGTGAATGCAACCAGGGGTCGTGTAAACAACCTGGTCATGCTCGGAAGCGTCGAATGACCTCAGCGCAAGTGCATTTGTGGGTGTGCATGCCAGGCCGCAAAAGGATCAGTGGGTGCCGGCGCGGCGCGGCGTCAGCAGCGTCCGCCGTGCGCTGGGTGGGTGGGTGGGTGGGTGGGTGGGTGGGCGGCTGCGGTCGGCGCATTCCCCCGGCGCCCACACGCGACGTTCTTCCGCGTCGCGACGCCAACGCAGCGAATGCAGCGCCGGCGGCGGCGGCGGCGACGAGCGTTGCACCCGCTGCACTCTTTGGCGACGTCCGTGACTCAGACATACGCAGAGACGTTGCTCCCGGGTTACCAGTTCAGGAAGATCATGCACATGTAGGCTGCTGTCAAGGGGGGGATCCCGGCTTAGGTGGCTCAGGGAAGCAACTGATGTCACTGTAGTGCCTCCGACCGGAAGGTCCTAGAGTTCGAGGCCTGATGGTGGAAGGAGTTTCGACACTACCTATATATCCAGGTCGAATTCGGCAGCTGGCTGAAGAATTCTAAAGACCGGCTGCTCTTATCGGCAGTTTTCCGTGCTTTATCCGATTAATTCCGGGCGAATGCCGGAGCAGTAACCTAACAAACGAACCATGCGCCGCGCGCGATTTTCTTCGAAGTATGCTCCCTGATCGATCTGGCCGAACTCAAGAAATTGTGAATCTGAAACGGATATTTTCATTTTTGCTTTCTGACTCCGGAGTAGGGATACTGCGCGAAAACGGTGAATTTTCGGCAGAAAACTCGCATTCAGATCAGACCCTGGTAACGAAAATATGGACAAATCCAACTGCTAAATTTAGAAAAATATTCTCTAACTCGTTGTGTAGCCAGAATTCATGTTTTGTGAGTCCTTGATACCGAAAAATTGAATTCACGTTTTGTGGGTCCTTGATACCGAAAAATTGAATTGACGTTGTGTGGGTCCTTGATACCGAAAAATTGAATTGACGTTTTGTGGGTCCTCGATACCGAAAAATTGAATTGACGTTGTGTGGGTCCTTGATACCGAAAAATTGAATTGACGTTGTGTAGGTCCTTGATACCGAAAAATTGAATGTGGGAAAAACGTCTGTTCGTCCGTCTGTGAACAATGCTAGCGGCTAAACCGTTCTGCCGATCAATTTTCTCCAAAATTGATTTTGTGTAAACGATGTGGGTGATGTCGCGGCTTCTTGAATTTGAAACCGCCTTTTTAATTTTGGGAGTCCTTTACACGAAGCCTCTGAGACATTTTCTAAATGTTAGAAAAATAGCTCCATCGTTTTTTATGAAAGTTTGTTGTTGCATTGTGTAAATTCGTGTAATAGAATGGTACAGGTTTCATGCTCGTTAAAAACCCTGATTTTTCTAAAATTGCAAAAGTTAAAATTTTTTTCGACTTTCAGTTAATGCTAACAATTAAGTTAATTTCCAATTAAAGCAAGAAATACTTGCTGAGATAGCACACTTATATCTCTTTATTTTGTATTTATTTGTGTATTCATTACTTATAATGGTCATCCAGCTTATAATGGTCATCCAGCTTGGAAAGAAATTAATCGGCGGCTATGTATTCCTACATACATCAGTAGAGTGGATCACAGGCACAAAATAAATTTAAGACAGCAGAGAACGAATGTCGGGAAATTTTCTTTTACAAATCGAACGATTACGGAATGGAATAGATTGCCTGCAAAAACCTTTGAACCCTTTCCTCAAAGCGTTCAACAGTTTAGGAAATTAATTTAGGGTATTATTAAGTAAATGAGGGAGAATAGTGAGTTATATAGCGATGCATAAGTGTTCTATTGTGAAGTGAGGTGTCGTGCAGTGTATAGCAGAGAAATGAAGAAGCAAATGTTTTCAGGTCTTAGTGAAGTGAAGTGCAGTGAAGTGCAGTGTGATCCGGATTGTATAAACATTCAGTGCGGAGTTAGAGTATAGAAGTTTGTTAGTTTTTTTTTTTTTCTTCTCTCTCTTTCTTTTTTTCTTTCTTTTTATTTTCTCTCTTAATGTAATTTATTATTTAATGACTGTGTATTTTTATGTTTTTGTAATTAGCTGCCACCGGGTTATACCCATTTGCAGTTTAAATAAATCTATCTATCTATCATTAGCTTGGTTATTTAATTTTCGCATTTTATTCCGAAGATCAGAGATCATTACACCTGCCCTGTCACCTCACCGGCCTTGCTCTTGCACTGCCTGCGCTGTAATGCTACGCCGTAATGAGCCCCAGACCGCAGCGAAAGCACCGCCTCCATGACTCAGTCCGGGTGCCCCCGCGGTGGCAGCGGTCGCGAAGACGGCAGGAAATGCCGCGCTCACTGCAACACAACTGTACTCAGATCTGGAGTTCATCTTCCATTGGTCAGCGTGTTGCGGTGGTAAGAATTCTGAAGGAAGGGCGTTATATTCGTTTGCATGAACCTTTTAAAATCCTAGCTTTTTATTACTGTATTGTTTTTGTGATTCGTTTGTCGATTAATATTAAACTCTGTGATTGTGATCACCTCAGACCGTTGAATCTCTGTAATTAGCATCTTCTCCAATATCATTTTCATTATTTCAATCCACCCTTCTCTCAAGAGGGATGATACCGCTTGCCATAACCACACTCTGTAATCATTTCTTTGATAAATCTTCAGGGCATTTCATCTTCATATAGATTTCCCATTCTTATCTAAATCTAAATCTAAACAAACAAAATAAAACTCTTAGCAAAGTTTTATGATTTTTCTCAAGTGCCAGTAGTGAATGTACTCCTTTTTCTCTCGTCACTGTCTGTCTTCCCTCCCTTTTACTGTAACTGTTCCATTTCTTATCCATATTTGCCTTTGCTTTACGAAGGTCAAAAGGCTACAGAATTCTTTTAGCTTCTTTTCCTGAAAAAAAGTGTCGCGTGTTTGGGAGTTAAAGGGCTGTAGCACGGAGGTCGATTCAATTTATTCTTGTAAGCTTGTTGGAAGATCTATTATTGTAAAATGGGTTTTTCTTTTTGATATTTACAAGATATATAGTATCTCGCTGGTTAGACATAAATCCCTTACTAACCTTCCTACTGCTGCACATTCCAATATTTCTTAATTAATTCCTTCATAACAACTTAAAACATATCCGTTTCAATATACACTCAAGTAATATGGAAGGATAGTGCAGCAGAAAGAACCAGAATGATAACATTAAGAACAAAATCTTCAGTTTGGTGCAAGTGACAACCATCTCGCTTTTGGTGCATTGGAGGTTTGTGCACATGGTCTAGCCTATCTCGAGCACGTGGGGCAAACAGATTATCCTTGTGTCACTCTTTGAATTACAAAGAAAGAGAAATTACATGTTACAGAAGCACTATTTTAAGAAAAAAAGTTCTCGGATGTGTCGAGTGCTGGAGAACTCAGGATGAAAATACGAGGATTAATGTGATGAATGTCATTTGCATCATGTAAGATACGGTTTGACGGTCAAACAACTGCACATCCTCTACTAGTGTGATTAATATGTTTATTTTTGTTTCCCTTTTTAAGGAAGTGTACTGGGGAGATAAATAAAGTCATGATACGACACAAGTGGTCATCCTGAACTTTCGTTCAGTGAACAAAGTCTTCAGAATAGTTTGCTTGACGTCTGCAATCTGCGGATAGCCATAAAAGTCACTTTTCTAAATGTTTGCACTAAAATTGATTCTGTCATCTAACTACAATTTCCCCTGCACATACTCATTGTGCATCTGTCGATTACTACACACCCTTTCCCTCTTTCCACACATTTTACAAACTCCAAGCTTTTGTGTTGTTTTCAAAGATTTATATAGATTCACTTATGTTTTGAGTTCCTCGGCTTTCTTTTCTAATTCATAAGGAACGTTCATATCTACTTTTCTATTCATTTCGAACCAACTTAAACTTGCAAGAAAGTAAGATCTCATGTTTTCTTTTTATTTAGCAGTACTAGCAAGAAAACAAACGACGGTAGTCGTTCCCCTGGCCGAGATAGCTAAGGCAGTCGTGCCGTAGTGATCTTGGACTGTGGGTTCGCGGGTTCGAGTCCCGCCTCGGGCATGGTTGTATGAGTTCGTCCTTTCATTCCCTATTATCATCGTTTCATTCTCATACCATAACGTTACATCCAATATTGGTCGCTAAGTTGTAGCGACCTTAAATAACAACAACAAAAAAACGACGGTCAACACATCTGCTTTAAAACTTTGGTCTAATATATTTTTTACTTTACTGTAAGGAACAACATAAGTATTTACTTAATGAAAATAAAATAATTATTCCAAACAGATTACAATTATCAAACATAGTTTTTTATAATTAATATAATATCAATAGCTCATTTCGATTTTGAGAGAATTTTCACAAAATGGGCCATTTCCCAGATTCAGTGCAATTTATATTGGAATAGCTCATTTATTTCGTTTTATTAAGCAGCCGTACAGTGCCGGAGAGCTGAGAGAAGAAAAAGACAGCCAACCTTGTTTGTAAAAGAACAACCCTTTACGTCACATAATGGGTTGCATTATATTTTACAAACAATATATATGACTGTCTAGTAACATCAAATAAAGGTCGTATTATAATATAAAGTAGAAATCAAGACAAATTAAGCTGGTGAAAGGAACTTTAATAATAATTCAATAGTTAATTCTTTCATCACTTTACCTGGGAAATTATGAGTCATTTTTTTGCACATTGTAACACTTTGACTTTTTGCTGATGGGAACTTCAGCTGCAATCCGTTGTGGGGCCCAGCTGCCGTGAGTCATCGGCATGGGTCAGCTAGCGCACTCTCCTCGGAGAAATACCACCGGGGCGAACGTGTGCAAGCTCTATTCTGGCTGCTTTTCTCCTCTTTATGACCTTCTGCTACGAGCACTGGAAAGTTCACCATCGTTGTGGTGTTTCTTTATTTGCTATTCACGTTTGAAGTTGCTTTTTTTATAATAAATCGTTGGTTCACAAAGATGACACATCTCAGTCGTCATTTTTAGTGAAGTGGACTATGTTTTGAACAAAATATTTGAATTGAAAAAAACAACAACAATGTACGTACATTTCTGTAAAGACATAGTTTCTCTAAAGACGCTGGTAGGACATATCTCCGGTTGGAAGAGAAACTGCTTAGCTAAAATTGAAACCGTTCTGCAAAATGATTATTTTAGATATTTCACTTTTCTTATGTCCCTATGATAACGAAGTTTTAAAAGAAAAAGTTGGATCCATTCTTGGTAAGAGACTGTAACTACAGCTTATTCGCCATTCAGGTAAATAAAAGAAAATGAAGCATGGCTGCAAGTCAAATTAAATTCTAATACAAACTAGTTGAAACTTAAAAATCTGCATACACAATTCGCAGTTTTCCCTAAATATGAATAGCTTACTATATACTATTACTTACTATATTACTACTATATATTACTACTATATTATTACTACTATATTACTTACTATATTACTACTTATTTTTATTTGTCTTTTTATTTGTCACCTGATTCATTGGAATTTGAAAACTATTTGATGGATAATTTGTAATTCAGAGCCACAACTTGCGTGAATGAGAAATTAAACGGTAGGTGATGATTATCAATTTAATGAATCTTATGATATAATGTATGGATCATTCTGTCGTATGGAAGTGAAATGTAGATTCTAGGCGTATCGAGGGGCAAAAATATAGAAGCAGAATATGGGTATTTCTAGAGAAGAATTACAAGAACGTCCTGGATAAAAAGAAGCATGCTGAAAGGTTTAAGCGATCTCTGTTCAGTAACATTGGAAAATAGCAAAATGATATTTATTGAGTGCACTCTGTGAAAAATTATCTGTATCTCATGTCTAGTGTGGGCGGCCTACTACCACCTTGACAATGGGCGACAAAGGCAAAACACCACTGTGATTACTTGCCCAAAGAAGGTGAGAACACAAAAGGGTAACCTTCCTCCCTCACCTACATTCAGAAATAAGCATGGCGTTCATCGTAAACCTTATTGTAAAACAATGTGAAAGTCAATTAAGAAATTCTGGTGTTTCTGCTTTCGTGCGTTTGAATTTTGTGTGCTTTCAAATAACATATTCCATCATAACAGCTCTCCATATTTGTAATTCACCTTCAACATCATCATCATCATCATCATCATCATAATTCACTTAAGATCGCCCTACCATCTTTCTTAGAACGGAAGGGAACAGAAAACCACCTCTATGATTCGTGACCAGGACACAAAAATAACTTAAAGACGTTATCTTTCCCCTTCACTGATAAATTAATTAATAATTTAATATTTTTGAAATTGTATAGCAGGCCTTACCTGTTACATTTGCTGACATTAGGTTCGGCCATTTACAAAGTAATTCTCACAATTACTTCTGGTTGTTAGAATTAGAAAACATTACACTTTCAGAAGTTACGTGAACAATGCTAAATTAAAATTCGACTGATTAATAAGAGGCAGTCCATAAATTACGTAACACAAATTTCGAGTATTTTCAATACGCCTCTTCCCCTTGTAACGCACTTCCCTGTCTCTATGTAACGCAGCGGAACGATGCCTCAGACCCCCTCCCTTCCCCTTTAGCGTTTCCTAATTTACGGATGACCCCTAAGCTCACTGATTAATAAGTTAACTGATTAATACACTAACTGATTAATACGCTAATTGATTAATAAGCTAACTGATTAATACGTTCACTGATTAATAAGCATATCATTCATCGCATGGTACGTAAAATACTAAAAAATCTGCCAAGGACGTTGGGTGTCGCCGCGTCCGCGCGTTTGAAAAGCCCGCGCCGTTCGTCCGCCGGGCTGTGCGCAGTGCGCATGCGCGGGCGCGCGGCGCGGGGCGATCGGCAGCGCGGCCGGTGGCGGCGGCGCGCGGCGCGGCGCGGGCTCGCGGCAGTCGCGTTCGAGGCAGGGTCGACGGTGGTCGCTAGCACGTGTGAAGTGGCGGGCCGCTGGCAGTGTTGAGAGAAGCAGACAGGGTAGTTTCGAAGTTTCGTGTCTCCCGGTGGTGATTCTCTAGTGATGGCGATGGCGAGCGTGGTGCGTTGGGCGATGCTGGTTGTGCTGTTGGGAGTCTGTCTTTTGGCTGCTGAAGGTAGGTGGAGTGCGTTTGTTAATTGCGGGAGTTTCCTGAAAGTGCAAAGTTGGATGTGATCGTGTGATATGCTTATTAGATGTGTGGCAATCTGTGAGGTATAATAACACACCAGAAAATGATCTACGTTTGAAAATGTACATATAAACTAATCATTTGCTGCGTCATGTGATTATTTTTGAAGTTATGTGAATTTTCCACTCTTCTCTTTAGTTGTGTTAATTGTGAAACAGTTGCTCAAGCGACAGAAGTCAATTTCGTACGTCGTCTCAGTTGCGAAATCGTTGATTGTGACATTTTTTTATGCAGAAGAACTTCGATTCTATGCGTTTTGAACCGGTAAACTGTTCTTTTCGCATGGTTTGTTTCTCATGATTGGATCATTACTCTATTCTACGATTTGATTGAAAGACGCCTCTTGGGTTTGTGAGATTTTCCTGTTCATCTGTTCATTCATAATTCTCTCCGGATCGTCCAGCAGGGCATAAGTGTGTTTGTATACCCAGATATGAGTTCGTAGCGTACACAATAGGTCAGTAGCGTCTTTTGGAGAAGGCGGCGAACGTATCTATTCCTCTAGTGGGAGTCTCATTCAAATAAACCCCGAATTTGCTTTGCTTATCGCTTCCCAAACGGCGCTGTTCGCCTCTAAATGACGGAAGATACTACGTAAGTGTTATGGATCGTTAGTCATTATCTACCTGCACGTCCGGTTTCACCGCCTGTGGCCTGCTTAGCAATTCGTGCGACGATGTGCCTGAGGGGATCCTGTAATATCGCAGAGCGCGAGTTTGAGGGGACCCTGAACAGCTCAACAAGTAGCAACGGCGGATGCGGAGACTTTAACGAGAGAACCGGCGTTCATTCCGCATACGAGGCGCTTCGTCTGAATCGTTCTACTTGAAGCTACTAGAAAAGTGACATATTTAAAAAAATACTATTTTCTAAGAAAACTGTTTTAACCTTTTATTTCGCGAAGTGTTTTCTGTCTACATGTAAAGGCTATCTGGAGAATTATGTGTACGAAGTTTTTATTCGTCAAAATATTCTACGTTTCAAATATATTTCTTCACTTTGCAAAAACAGAATAAAAAATACGATTTTTGCGTCACTTTTCTTGCTCCCCAAGAAATACTAGTAAAGCAGGGATGGGCCGAAAGGGAAAAATCCTACCTCTTTTTTTGTTGTTATTATTTTATTAACTTTTCTATTAATACAGGATGTTGTTAAGAAAGGGTTTTTACATATTTCGAGATACATGATGGAAACTCGTCAAATCGTAAAGGTACACGGATGAAGCATGAAATTGATGAAATTTTAGTTCAGATCAGTATTAACCGATTAACTTTTAGAATTAATTTTAATGATAAGTATTTCGATATTTGTACTTCAGTTTGCGTAAATATCATGTGTCCCCTCGAATTCAGCAGTTTTTGCTACGAAAAGAATACTTACAACGAACTGACAGATACATTTATTTATTTCCGATATTAATTAGATTATCTTTGATTATTTTCTAAACCACATCCATTTTGCTTTCGAAGTAGCCCTATCAATAAAAAATATTAAGTTTCTTGTCTATAGAAATCAACGAACTGTTATATGGCGAGTATTTGACCATTTAGAAAACATCTTTCCCCATGTTTCTAAAAAAAACTAAAATGCTTTCTGTGATGATATCTAAGGGTGGAATAAATTAGCATCGTGGATATAGCGATTATGGACATATAAATCAGCGTTTATGGATGTATTTAAACTCATGAAAATTTGATGATTCATTCATTAGGTTTTGCAAATTACGAATAATTCCATTGAGCTGTAATCTAGATCAATAATGATTAGTGATTTCTGAAACGAGGCTTGATTTCTATCACTTCTACATTGATAATTTCTGAAGGAAGACACTCATAACGAGAAATTATGTCTAGTTTTAAACAAATATTTTTTTGTACACAGAAGCCGAAAGTGAGCAGTCAGTCTTGACGTACTAGTTGAAAGAAAATTGTATTATAATAGGACAGTGAGTAATGTCATTTTAATGTGCTTCAGAGAACACAGGTTTTTGTTGATTCTTTTCATTGCTATCGTTTGTTTCTGAATTAGGTCCTTTGTTACTTCTTTTTGGGAGATGTGTACTCTTGAATGTATTACTATTTCGTAGTTCATAATCTCTACATTTTTATTAAGTGCTTCAAATTTGAACACTAATATATATACTGTACATACAATAGGGCACTGTAACAAATTATAAAATATCCTGGATCTTGGAGAATTTGATAGGATTTCGAGGACTGGAATAAATGAAATTATACGTTTGATTTGCAGTTATCTTGTTAATTGCAATTGTATGAACAAAGAAAGAATCAGATATTAATTATATTAGTACATTTTGCTTTCTTATCATACATTTTAAGAATACTGGGACTTTAGTGTGATGAATAATGTACAAATTTATGAATTGCACAATTTGGGGAATGTGATTCCTAAAAGCACCTGCTTTCAGTATTTTTGTTATTACTCAATAGAATTGTAAGCGTTGGTTTAACAAGTTCGATCCGTTATCATCACGTTTGGTGATAAAAGTGGTGAAGAGTTAAGTTAAAAACTGGTGAACGATGATTAATTTAATATCTACGATTTGCCGGCTGGAAAATAACTGCACCTGGTGTCTATCGAATTTGCATTTTTTACAAGATCTTATTATTTGGCTGGTTTAGGACTACGTTAGAGAAAGGAACAATCTCTTGCAGAACGCGGTAGTAAAATACGAGCCCGGCGCCCTGAAAAATTTAGTGACCACCAGCACCTCGCCTCTTCACAGCCATTCATTCTAACACGTCAAAGTGGCCGTTTGTTCGGCAGCAGAATGGACTGGCTGCTCGCACCTGCCAGTGAAAGCAGTGAGGGGCCGCGCTCCTCCCACGGAGGGACCTCGCTGGCTCACCTGCGCGCAGGACGCCGCTGTGAGCGGGCGGCCGAATGAATGGACGGCACGAGCGGCCGGCCCGCCGCCCCCTTCCCCCTTCACCCTTCCCCGCCCACCGCCCCGCTGGCATTCTTTACTGCTCCCTTCCGCCTGGCTGTCCGCCTTCACGGCACCCGCCCGACACCCTATCCACTGGCTGATCTAGGCGGTGGGGCCATGGGGGCCATGCCCCCCCCCCAAAAAGGCGTAGAGTTTTCGTTTACCTTCCTTTATTTGGCAAAATTATTTTAAATATTTGTGTTAGAATTATGTTATTATTTAAACAATAATATTGTATAGTATATCTAGAGTACATCCACAATCTGCAACATAGTACATCCACAATCTAGAGTACATCCACAATCTACAACATAAAAAAATATGTTTATTATTTAACAAAAATCTATGATGGAGGTCATGCCCTCCCTCTCCAAATCATCGGCAGATCCACCCCTGACCATATCACATCGCGCGCCCGCCACCTCGCCAAACCACCCACTCCTCTCGCCCGCACCCGTACCATATCTCTCATCCATCTACCTACAGAAATACTCGCCCCCACTATACCGCACCATTTGCTCTTCACTGCACCACACCATCCGCCCACCTCCATACCACACCATCCGTCACCAAACCTCACCACTCGCCCACCACCATACAACACTAACCGTAACTGCCCACCACCATACTGCAGTAATCGCCCACCAACATATTACAGTATTCTCCCACCACCGTACTACACTAATCGCCCACCACCACACTACACTAATCGCCTACAACCGTACTACACTTTCCGCCCACCATCATAGTACGCTGTCCACCCGCCGCCTACAATCCACTAACATCCTGCCCAACCGCCGTCGAACCACTGACCAGCCAGCCACACCGACCCCATCGCACTACTCGCCACAAGATCTGCCATACAGTCCGCTAAGCCACACCACATGCCCCAAAACCCGGCACTTTACCTGCCGCACAACCCGCTACACCATGTGCCCCACCACCCACTTAAATGCTCGAGCCCGACGCCCGAGTCGTGGGGCGTCGCGGCCGGCTTATCGCTGCGGGCGCCGGGGCACCGGCCGAGGCAGCGCGCGGCAGCGGAGGGGGCAGTCGTTTCCCAACGCGTGACGCAACGGCCGCCGCCGCCGCCGCCGAGCCAGCAGCGGCCCACCAAGACTCTCTGCCTTCTTTGGGTGACCGCGACGAGAAGTGGGACAGGATGGGACGGGTTGGACCTGCGAGGTGTGAGTTTTGCTTGCGCGTGTGGAATCCACGTGTGTTTGTTTTATCTGATTCAGTCACAGAAGTCAATGAAAAACTGAAGTCATGTTGACTTCAGTTTTTTCCCCGTCTGGTTAAACAAATTTAGTGCCGTATGATATGCAACCTTCACGTAGAGGTGTTAATACGCATTTTCATACGGAGAGGAGGTAATAAGAAATGTCATACGGAATGATGGAATGTTTTCATAATTCAGACACACCTCTCAAATATTAATATTTTATCCCGATGTCTTAACTGTTTTATATTCCTTTAGCTTTTATGTACATGTGACCGGAAACTCAAACTTAGTTCAATCAAATCCTAGATTACTCAAACTTTCTTTTAACCTTCAAGATATGTGTTCTGTAAATAAAATTCACGTTACGTAGGCTTTACCTGTTTTACGGTTTTATTCAGATTACATTAGTACACTGCAGTGAAAGGAACCCAGACTGTGTATTGTGTGTGTTTGAATAAAATTTCTCTCACATGTTTAGACTTGTATGTTACATTTACGCAGAATACGCATGTGAATGAGATTTAATAATAAAGTACACGGAAGAAAATGTTTTTTAAAATTAGCTTTTGCGTTGTTATTTTTCCTGTAAACGCTCGTAATTAAAATTAATGTTTTAAAACATTTCTTAAAAGTATAACTTATTCAGCCAACAATTTTCCATTCCGTACATAGTTTAAATTCTTAACCATTTTATTTGAGAATTCTATTTTCCTGCATGTATGATGTTGCCCAAATAACTGGGAGATGAAATGTACAGAATAAGATCAAGTTCCGATTTATAATTTTACAACTATTTTGCTTGAAAGTTGATAAACTGTGTTAACGTGGTTTTTTCGTATTATATTATTGTATAATATGTTATTTAAGACAGTAATTTGCACTTTCCAAATAATATTTACTTTATTTCAGAATGTGTAATTCTTTAAAAGAAATTCTCTTTTCACAAGTAAAAGTTGTACGTAATGTAGTGCGGATTAAGAACGCACTGCCTCATTTAATATTGGCAATAGAGCTAAGAGAATGCCAGAAATTTTATCAGTGATTCGTATTTTCTGTTTTATTGGTTATTTCCTCGTGAATTTATAGGCTTTATAGGTCATAAATGCTTCAATGTTTCCTAAATCAAGACCATTTTGATCCTTCGTGTGTTAGCTACCTAGGAAGAACGAAGTAAATTTTGAAATCGCGTGTGTACAACAGCTTTTCCAAATGAGCGCAGAGGAGGGATCCAGACACGTTGGAGGTTGGACTCTGCCTTTGGGCTTCTGTTTGTATCTCCGCCGTCCGCACTTCCTGTTTTCGTTGGCTGCTCTTTCTTGCGACGGCGTGTGAGCTGCGGCGCCCTCCCGTCCCCGTCCTCCCCTCTCCCCCCTCCCTCTTTCCTCCACCCTCCACCCTAGCCCTCTTTCTCCGGCTGTAAAGCATCCAGTGGAATTTCATGGACAAGAATTCATTTTTTCCCCTCCCCTGTGTTTCGCCACCACTTATGCCGCATGGTTCCTCTTTCGACGGCGCCAGAATTGTTTTTAAGTGGTCCTAATTAAGTGGATTTTTTGGACGTTTGAGGGCTCGTGGTGTAATTTAAGTGATGTCGCCGATGTGCGTTCGCATTCTTTACTGTTTGATTCGATTCTTTTTCTCGTACAATTTCTTGCAGTTTTATGTGATAGCGTGTTCACGCGCCTTGTGAAAATGGTATTTATTTTTTCCACTTTGTCCAGTAATAATGCGAAAGCATAAGGAAGGAACCATCATCGTTAATGCGATAACAGTATCAATTATGAGGACTTCAATTTTAAAAATACTGTATATTTGATATAATTTAAGAAAAGTAATATAATTATATTTGTCCATTTCGTTGTGTACTCCGTTTACTTTTTTTGTGTTATTTTGTGATAGTTTTGATGACGTATTCAAACGTTCAAATTAGATGTTTCCAAACGTCCCAACGTCAAAAATTCCGAACGTCCAAATTTTCAAAACAAAATTTGCTCTGATATCACTCTTCTTTAATCAGTGTACTAGCAGTAAATAATCTCTATTCTTGGCATTTAAGAACAGCTGAACAACGGACAAAAAAACGAGTGTGTGGTGGGTCTCAAATTCTTGTTATGACACTTTCTTCTTTATCTTTGACCTTTATAGAGTATTTATTGTGAGTTTATCGAACGAGTTTTCAATGTATCTTCGCCGTAGTTGTTTTGTTTGTAAGTGTCGATATACAGCCTACTAATGGCGATCCAATTGCAGTGACGTGACATATCTGTCCTTTAGGAAGTATTGAAGTTACATATTCATTTCGGATTTGAATTGCAAAGTGATCTGCGCGTTCATTCAATATGAATGCATTCTCCGGATTTTTGTGGCGTATTGAGTAGGGTTTACATGTACGCCATAGGAAAAGCCTTTTCATATTATAAAAGAATAGTGAAATTACGACCGATGTCCTTTGTCACGAGAACTGAGCTTCGCCAAAACGAATATAAAATCATTAGAAGCATATGGTGCATTAATATACAATGCATGTCTTCACTAAGCCTCTTGAATGCTTGGTCAATCGATTCTCGATGAAAGAGAACTTTTTGTCTCTTAATTCTTCCTAAATTAATCAAGGCTACATTTAATTACTGTTCTTATAGTCAGATAGTATGCCACAACAATATTCACTGTTCTTTTATGGTTAAGCTATACTTTTATGTATTGTTTCACTAGTAATGTTCTATCTTGCAGGGTCCTGTTATCCAAAGGAACAATACCATCCACATTATTGTCTTTGCCATGCTGTACCAATTGGAGGGCTCGACGATAAAAGACGATAACCCACAAAGTTATATTTTTTGTGATATTAAAATTTTCATACGGTTATATTTGGCGCTCATGCGCTATGATTTTCAAATAGTCGAAACGATGGCGCATGGTTGTCTCTCGACTGTTGTCATCATTATGTGCCCTATTTGTGTGCCTCATTATTCCAGCAAAAATGTTCACCTGCTTACAACTCGCAAACGTTCCCACGTGCGTTACCATATTTTACAGCCGAATTCAGTTGTTAAATAAAGTTGGGATTACCAATACAGAAAATGAGAAATCAGTTTTCTCCTACGCGTTGTGGAAAATGAAAATTCCATATGGCCAATAATTATTATTGGGCAACACAATTAAATATTCTCGTCTCATTACGTCCGTAGCTACACCGTGAGCGCTGGCGAATATTTCTCGTTCCGTGCTTTGTGCGTCGAGGCTCGCGAATGCAGCCGTGGGCGCATGT
Source organism: Acheta domesticus (assembly GCA_031308135.1). Classification (NCBI taxonomy): domain Eukaryota; kingdom Metazoa; phylum Arthropoda; class Insecta; order Orthoptera; family Gryllidae; genus Acheta; species Acheta domesticus. Next base: position 9,954,360 of record JAHLJT010008756.1, read on the forward strand.
AAATGGCGGGGCCGTTGCCTCGCCCAGGTCGTTCGCAGCGCGGCGCCGAGTTCCGCGTAACTCTGGCGGGCCATTCAGACCCCGCTCTGCCTCCGGGCGCGCGGCAACGCGCCGCGCCGCTCTGCGCTTCGGCCTCACCGCACGCCGGTGGCGGTGGCGTGGGCTCGGCTCTTGGCCACGTGCCCGGAGTCGTCGCCGCCCCACCCGCCACCGCCATCGTCTCCGCCCCACCCGCCCCCGCCGCCGCTGCCACCCCCCATCCGCCCCACCCGCCACCGTCACCGCTCCGCCCGCCACCGTCACCGCCCCACCCGCCATTGTCACCGCCCCACCCGCCATCGTCACCGCCCCACCCGCCACCGTCACCGCCCCACCCGCCACCGTTCACCGCCACACCCGCTATCGTCACCGTCCCACCCGCCACCCTCACCGCCCCTCCCGCCACCGTCACCGCCACACCCGCTATCGTCACCGTCCCACCCGCCACCGTCTCCGCCCCACCCATCACCGTCACCACCTCACCCGCCACCGCCCCATCCCACCCGCCACCGCCCCATCCCACCCGCCACCGCCACCGTCAACGCCTCCTTGCGCCACCGTCATAGTCTCCCCCCCCCCACTGCCGTCCCTTGCGGCGCCACTACCATTCTTCCAGCACGCGACCATCCGCCACACCACCGCCGAACTCTGGTCTCGAGTGTCCCCGCCCCATCCACCCTAGATCCGCCCGATACGCCCATCTTAGCCTCATTCCACCCCTTCTTATCTCCTTCCCCTAATCCCGTTCTCAGCCAAGCCAATGTCCGCCCCGTCTCAACCCGACTTTTTCTATCCTGCCTCAACCCACATCCTTTCGTCTCATCTTCGTCACGTTTCGTCCCGTCCTACATTTCGCCGTCTCATCCCACTCTGCCACGTTCCATCCTGCTCAGTTCCCTGCCTCGCCCTATCCTGTCCTCCTCGCTCTATCCTTGCCCTGCCCTGCTCTACCCAGCTCTATCCTGCCGTCCTCTTTTTCACCCTTTCCCACCCTTCTCCACCCCTTCCCGCCTCTACCTGACCCACCCCGCCCTACCCGTCCCACCCCGCCATGCGCCCGACCCTTTTCACCTCGCCCCGCCTTGGTGCCCGTCACACCCTGTCCCTCGCCGTAATCGTTGTTGTAGCTCTTGAGTTGACTTGATCATCTTGGTCCCTTCGACGCCAGTGCTGTCATCATTGGTTTCGGCATTTCCCTCGTTCTGTTCCTTTGCTTCACGTACATTGGCGGCGGCGGCGGCGAAGCGACGGCGTCTTCTTCGCTTACGTTGTCTTCTTCGTCTTTGTCATCTTCATCGTTGTAATATTCGCTTTAGCCGTTACTGTTTGCATCAGTCCCTAGGTTTCTACCGCAGCCCCAGAATTCGTTCTCAATGTATTGTAACGGTTGAATCTGCAAAGAGGCCTTTTTGTTGCGTTATGTTCCGCGGATCTTTGGTCAGGAATTTTCGTAAAGGCCGCTTTTTATTAGGAGATGGCTTATTTTGCCTAAGTTGTGTTTTCGAGGTGTCTTTTTTCGCGTCTTTATTTTATGAGAAAGTGAACTGTTTTACTTCAAATATATAACATTTTCAAATTCTCTAATGAAAGCCTCCATACTTTTCGTTACATTACTAGCAACAAATGAGAAGCTAATAGGTCACTTGGTGCTTGACTGTGAATTTGGAGTGTTTGCGACGAATATGGATATTGGAGGACCTTTATTACATTTAATTCGGTTAATTACTACATTACGTGAACTAAATTAGTTAACATTTTGTAATTTAATTGTGTTCGTTAATTATTATACGACCTTATTTTACTGTAATATATTATGATGCAGATATGAATATTCTCTTATAACGAGGTAACCCTGTTTGTTCCAACAAACGAGATTGCCCCATCAATAGCCCTGCGCTTAATGCAATTAAATGATGCGGGTAACGTGATGAATTTTTAAATATACATGATCCCTTGCAACCCCCCAAAAAATCTCATGTTGTGTGTATGTGGATGATAATGTTAAACTATTTGAAACTTCCTTGCCAATCAGCGTAATATAAACTGATAAATGTTTTCTAATAAATCAATTATTAAAATTTTATGCTTATCACACAATTGTGAAGAATGATAAAATTATTACTTCAATGTATAGTTATAGCGAGAGAACATCTTGAAATGACAAGGAAAAGTAAAAGCAATCTTGAGGCACTTCAATATTTAAATTTATGAGCCCCTACATATTTCTTTCTATCTTCTGTTCTTTTCTGGCCTCTTGGCTCGTGCGTTTGAGAAGGCACCGTTCCAGCTGTGATGCCGAATCCCGCTTTCGCCTCCCCCTCTCCTCTGTCTCCGTTTCTCCCTGTCCTAGGTTTTCGCCTTGTACTTTCGCTTTACCTTCTTTCGCCTCCGTCTCCGCTCTCGTCTCCGATTCTAATCTACGACTCTTTCGCCCCCTCCATTCCGCATTCATTTTCTGTCTCTATTCTACCTCTCATCCGCTGTCGCACCTTCCTCAGCCTCCACATGTTTGCTTTTATATCGATCTTCCCTTTCTTCTTCCCTAGCTTGCCTTTCAACAACACCTCCGCCTCTCAGCCGCTTCCGCCACCGTCGTTCACAACTATACCCCACCTCCATACCCACCACAACACTCAGCAGCCCCATGCTTCCACCGCCACCCTCACCGCCAACTTCACCCCACCCACCCCACCCCACCCCAACCGCCTCACTAAGCAGCCTTTGCATCATCGACACTTCCACCGCCACCACCCCCGCCAACCCCACCATCCCCGCGCCACCCCATGCCCCCCTGCCTCTCCCACTGCCACTGCTAGACACCGCCACTCCCATCATCACTGTCATCCCTATTGCCACCCCCTTACGTCACTCCACGACATCCCTACCGTCACACCCACCGCCACCGCTACGCCAATCGCCACCCTCACCCCCCACCCCACCCCACCGCACACCCACCGCCTCCGCCACCTTCACTGCCTTCCTCCCGCCTCCGCCTCCCGCGTATTTTTAGCGTGCGATGCTCGCCCGTGTGCGCCTTTGCCCTTGCCGCCGGCCTTGGCCGCCTCCCTCCCTGCCCCAGCGCTACAGCGAGAGAGGCGGCTGTTGTGAAGATTACGCAGACGTTCGCTCTCTTGAAGGAAGTGGATTGTTTTGGGGAATATTTGATTCGTCAGCGAGTTGCCAAGTTTCCGTTTCGCTCTTTCGAATCTACGTAGTTCGCCTTCACCCGGGAGCTGTCTTCGCTCCGCTTTTTCTTCTTTTTCTGTCTCAGAAAACGTCGGGCGTGTGGAGTGGAACGTGGCGAGATAGAAATATCGTATTCTCGCAATGTTTTTCCTCAGAGAAGTGCGAGAGATTGTGTTTTCTTGTCCGGAGAATTTTAACTAGTTTGGAGACCCCATTCTTTCTTCAATAATCTTGAAGATCTCGACAGAAGTTTAATCGGGTTTTCGTAATCATTATCTCCTGAATATGACAGCTCGCTCTAAACCAAAACGGATGGAAAATTTTTAATATGCCTTAATATGAAATCAGAAACGATCAAACTGTGTCGTCCCTTGAAAATTACTTTCATAAATGCTTTTTCTAGGAGAATGATGTACTATTTGTTTCTGGAAATATATATTTTTGTTGACTTGTTTGTTGTCCAATAAACAAAACAAATTTATTGGATTTGCAGTTGCACCAGCGTTTTCCATTTGATGTTGAAAGAGTACTGACGTGCTGGTTTTAAAAATATATCAAGAAATATATTTTAAAATTTGTTGTTATACGTAAGTACTGCGGAAAGGGTTTTCCTTTTATGATTTTCCTTTTTATCTCTAGAATTTATCGAACATTTCTTAAAAATTATTTCGTATTTAAAGTAATTAATCTTAATTTTTTTCATACTCTCTCCGAGTATAATATAGCAGAACGCTGAGACTACTTACTGTCAATAAACAAAATATGTGGAATATATTTAATTGAGATGGCATCTCTAGGGTGTTAATATTGCAATTGTTTCCTTACAGTAAGAGAATGTCTGGATGAATATGAGTAAAATTTACTCACCACTAGGGGACCCCGAGCCAGCAAGGCTCCGACCGCTAGTCTCTTAATAAACTTGTTAATCGATACTCATGCTTTAAGTTGCTACAGTGTTTCATTAGTATTTCTGGCGAGTTTTAGTAAAGTTGTTTAGTGATAATTGTTCACTTTCGAAGTGAGTAAAGTTTATTCAGCACTAGCAACAAACGATAAATTTCAACACTAGTACTGAAGGGTTAAGCTTGCTTCAACGAACTTCAACTTGCTTCGTGGCTGCTGGTCTCAACAGGCGCTGAACAGGATTGTTCACCTGAGGGAGCAGGTGGGTAGTGAGTGGATGGGTGAGTGAGTGGATGGGTGGTGAGTGAGTGGGTGGGGGTGAGTGGTGAGTGAGTGGGTGAGTGAGTGGGTGGGTGAGTGAGAATGAATGAAGGAATGAATGTGAGTATTTTATTACTCCGAGCACGTCAAATACTACGCTCTTTAGTCTCTTGAGTGTTGTGCATATTATAACCCGTGATGTGGCGATGATGCATCTCCGCTGAGCACGTGAAAACGATACCGACCTACACTTTGTCTAGCTGGGTTTCTCCTCCCCAGGTATCACCCACCAACAGGGCACCGCCCCAGCCGGCCAAGCTCTGAGCTCCCGACCGGTCTCCCGGCATGTGTAGTAGCATAGACTAAGACTACATAAAATAATTAAGGTAACTTAGAGTTAAATAAATAATTAAGGTTAAGTCGGTATGCCCAACAAGTACAGTAGCAATGATTTAAAAAACTAAAATATACTTAAAATGTTTACACAAATATATTTTTCAAGATTTTTTGAAGATTTCGGTCAATTTCTACTCTAAGACTACCTAAGACTACTCTATGGTAGTAGTGTAGGGCTTGTGAGTATAAACGTAAGTGTAAGGGGTGAGGCTAGGTCAAGGAAGAGGAAGGAAAGATCACACGCGATCGTTGTTAAGGTGCTCCCCTCGCCTAGTATCGACCGGAGAAAACCACTGAGAGGAAACCTTCGGTTGGGAGCGGCCGGCCGCTCGAGTTCTCCCGCTGGCTGGGGATGCGGGTGCGGCGCGTCCCCGCGCGGGCCCCAACTGTCGCGGCGAGGGGGTGGGGCGCCGGGGTGCGTTGGCCCAGCGGCAAGAGGGCGGCGACCGGGCGGTGGGGACGCGCGCGCGCGGATAGGGGTGAGGCGTGGCGGTGCCGGAGGCGACGCTATTTCACTGGTTGCGGGATTGGTGTCGAGGGATAGTGTTAGTGGTAAATATTGTTATTGGGAGTTATTTATTGTTGTTGGGGGGGGTGATGATCGTTCTCATTGTGTTGGTGACAATGGTTGTAGTAGTAGTTACGGTGGGTTCCAGTTATTGGTGTTAAGCTGGTGATTGTGGTCGTTCTTATAATGTTAGTGACAATAGTGGTGGTTGTTGTGGAAGTAATGTATAGCTATAGAAATTGAAGTATTAGCGGTAGTATTAACAATAAGTGCTGTGTTGACTCTGAATCTGCTAGTGTAATGACTGTCATGGAATTGGTACAACAAAATTTATATATACCAGATTCCATAATAAATGACCACCGTCATAAAACACGACACAAAATACACTCTGACGATCAATGAGGTAATCACACTAGTAAATATATTGACAACGAGCTATAGTGAGAATCACACTTTCTTTTCCTTTAAAGAAGTCAAAAGGAAAACTCTTTTTGACTTCCTTAAAGGAAAAAAGGTGTCTGTTAAATGGGATATATGTGTGGGTGGGGGGCTGTAACTTAGTTTTTTGTTTCATTTTTTCAGGCTATCGTCCAAAAATATATGATTCACAATCCACAAAATTGACCGAAATCTTCAAAAAATCTTGAAAAATATATTTCATTGTGTAAACATTTTAAGTATATTTTAGTTTTTTAAATCATTGCTACTGTACTTGTTGGACTTACCAACTTAACCTTAATTATTTAATTAACTTTAAGTTACCTTAATTATTTTATTAACCCATTCAACGAGCAGCTATGCTGAAATGTTTCCAAGTTTCTAAAAAGGTTTAATTTTCGCTTTCATTTGAGGTGCCGGAGTATACGATATTCAAACGGGCGAGCGAGGAGATCATTTAGGGATGGTGGTTAAGGTTGTGTTGACGATGAAGTTCCTGGACGGGGCGGTAACGGTTGGGGCAAAACCCAACTCACACCTGATTATACCAATTTCTTATAGGTTGCCGGCCTTGAAAGGAATAAGATAGTCAAGTCTTTAAAGGACCACTCGCGCTGTCGTGGTCAGATTGCTCTCTATCCACCTCTTGTCAATTTGATGTGACAAAGCGAGTTCGCGGTTGGTTTTCTCGAGATTTTTCCCGTTTGCTGTGCCACACTTTGCACCATTGCTCGATTATCATATCATAACTTCACCAGTCCATGAAAATAATGCGGTCTGTTTAGGTGCGGCTACAAGGCAGAGGAACTGGTAACATAATAAAAGTGACATTTTAAAAGTCACTAAAATTTTAAAACAGTCAGAAAATATTTATCAGATTGACTTTATATACGACAGATCAGCTTGGTAACTAAGCACAGCACAACGATCGAGTCTCATGTACATTAGAAATTAGGATGTATTTAACCTGCATTTTGGCATTACCTACTGCAGTGGGTCTAATTGGGGTATAACCTAGAACCTCTGGAATGAAATGGTCCAGTTTCACGGAACCATTTCAGCCGGTCTCACATCGCCAGAAAATAAAAAGCCACATGTGAGTGGTTTCCAAGTTTAGGACTTCCTCCCTTTGGCCGGGGAAGCAACGGGGCCGTGGAAGGGTGGCGGGGGGCGGGGGCGGGGGCGGGGGCGGCGACGCGTGGAATGCGGCGGCAAAAACCATGACGCGCCCTTCCACGCGAGGGAGCGGAGCGGCCCCGCCGCCGCCCGCCGCGCGCTGCGGGCATCGGCCCGGCGGTCCCTGCGGCCCCCCGCCCGCCCCCGCCCGCCCCCTCGCGCCCGCGGAGGTCCCCGTAGGCGGTGTCGCCCCCGCGGGGGCCGCTGTCGCCCAGCTGTCCCGCCCCGCGCCCCGCCCCGCGCCCCGCGCCCGCGACGCCATCGCCGGCTACTGTTACAACTGCCACCAGCATTGTCTCACACCCGAAGCCAAGCGTATACAAGGCATTGGTGGAGCCAAGGGGAGGAGACGTGGGGGCCATGCCCCTCCCAAAAGGCCTAAAGTTTTCGTTTACTTTCCTTTATTTGGCAAAACTGTTTTAAATATTTATGTTAGAATTATTAATTATTTAAACAGTAATATTCTGTAGAATCATATTTGCAATGCATAAATAATATACAATATAATAACAAATATGTTTATTATGTTTCAAAAATCTACGATGTGATCCCTAAAACGATCGGCTGGATCCGCCCTTGATCCTGGTGAGTCATTTCAGGTGAAACTATTGGTCATAAACAGCACGTACTCTCTCGCCCCGACTTTCACGCAAAATTACGCAAAAAGTGCTCACATTTTCGAAAAATTGTATATGACCTTATTTTAAAATATATCCTTAATGAGCAGATTACTTTAAAGGAAAAATCTCTATCTTTACTATTTTATTTGTATGAAGACACCGAAAAAATTTTTCAACTTATGCAATTTTTGAAAAAGTTGGGTTTTCAGCGAAAATGCGACAGTAACCATTCTCTTAAACGTTCTTCTCACTAGACAACAACAAACATTAATAAAAACGACGGAGCAGTATTTTTAAAATTGAAAAAAGTTCCGGGTAAAGTACCCTCCCTTCAATTAAAATACCGACTTCAAATTCAAGGGGCCGCAACACCAGCCACATCAATTGTACTATATCAATTTTTGGAGAAAATCGGCTGAACGATTTGGATTCGATTTTTTCGGTATCAAGGACCAACAAAACATGGATTCTGACTTCTCCACGTGTTAGAGGATTTTTTTTCTAATTTAGCAACTGAATTTAGCCACTTTTTCGTTACCAGGGTTCTGTAATAAGAGTTTTTTCTGCCGAAAATTCACCGGTTCTTCGCACAGCATTACATTACTTTCTCTATATTGCGTAAGCGGTAGAGAGAAAGTGAAAGCAACACCAGCGCGCTCCTCGTCACATTAGCAGTAAATAATTCTTTTACCGTTTTGGCCTCACAAGAATCGATTCCCAGAGAAACTGTTATTTTGTATTTTTTCTATTTTGTCGCAGCTTTATCATAACTTTATGCGCGTTTCCTATACTCGAGTTGTTCTAGACTCGGGAGGTCATTAGCAATTCTAGTTAACAGCGAGTGTATCAGAATTCAGCATCCGGATGGGAGAGTTAGATTTTTACGGCCAAAAATGGTGTGCATACGTCGTAATAAGTGCCCCAATTCCGTCTGTTCAGATGTTCGTATTTCTCAACAAAATGGATAATTTGTTCATGTAATTGAGAAGAAGACGGTGGTGATTACCTGAAATGATTCATCCTAAATGTGTGAAATGATTCATCCTAAATTTCTTCTACGGAAAATGTTTGTTACAGAAGCTTTGTACTTACTATACTCGATACTAATTGATAGAATATTTTATTTCGGCTTTTCGAATAAATATTTATAGAAATGTATGTAATTAAATCCAGTAATTGAAAGAAATTGAAGAGAGCAATTGCAACTACAAGGCTGCGAGATGTCACTTATATTCCCATCAAAAGTGCAAAACACTGTACCGGCTTTAATTGCTTGTAACATCCACATACAACTAATGTAAGTAAGTTTTATATCGTTTGAATATGATAATCATATTCGATTTTTTAAATTTACTTGAGCAGGTGTTGAGCTTTTAATTTTGTCAAAGCATTGATAATTTTATTTCATGTTTAATAAAACGAACCACACCGTTGACTGTTTTCGTGAGTCTTGTGCGAGGAATTTATAATGGTATAAATATCGCCCAATATATGCTTACTTTTATGAGACGGTATTTGAGGGAATATGTATTTTTCTTTGGTTTGCTTGCGATTTTTAATTATTCGTATTAAATAACCTGTTAATTGTGAGACCGTGGTGTACAGAAGTGGTGCATGCTTTTAATGTTCAGTCGTTGTAAAGTTTTTGCTCTCGTCGACATAGTCCAGACTAATCCAGCCACTTATTTGTACGTAGTTGATGAGGATTCACTCAGTCATTATTGCTGTAATCTGAAGCTCCGGCAGATTTGTCACGTGTCACCGTCATCAGCGCCCCCTGCTCCAAAACCGGTCACGCTCAGCCGCGCTTTTTTTTTGTCAACTGTCTTACCAGGCTCGAATTCGATCAGAGGCAACATTATTTTCATCTCCTATCCATTTCCTATATCTTAAGTTCATACTTTCTTCTATTAAGAGTTTCTCTCGCGATCTCGCCCGTAATTCAGCAGTTTTAGTGCCCATTCCAGAAGTTTCTCATTGTAATCTCGTGAACTTGTGTCTCTCGAACTCTGTGATCTCCTACCGTGTTTTCACGCTGCAATCGGGAACGTTTTATTTTTTCACAGAACGGTCTTTCCTTTTTATTGTTCTTGTTTCGTAGTTTGTGTTGTTCACTCTTCCACTTGTCAGTGCACTTCGCCTTGACTTAAATATTATTTCCACCGCCTGCCGCAACATCTCTCGCCCAACGTCTTCCCAATCGCCTCGGGCGCTCTCGCTTGCCCCCCCCTCTGCCTCTGCTCCCTCGCTGCACCCCTGCTGCCGAAGCTGACGACGCTCTCGCGTTGACAGCGGGCGATTCTACCTGCCTTGCGGCTGCAGAAGACAGTGGTTCGAGATTTTTCAAAATGCGGCGAAAATTCAATGTTTTCTAGGTGTTGTGTAAATACGGTTTCAGTGACACGTTCACACGTTTTGAATTCATTTCAATTTGAAAATGTCAGATTTCAAAATTCAAATTCTACCTTTATTCTGCTAGTCGATTATCCCCCAGGACCAGATGTACCTACAAGTAGTTCCTTACGGGCTCAAACCTTGGATGGCCCGGCGTCCCCAAGAAATGTCATAAACTCTTGAAAAAATCATAAATATGTAAAATAAATTTTAAGTAGTTTTAAAAGCTTCTATTTAAAAATTAAAAATTGTTTTAATATTTGATTTTCTAGTAAATTTAGAAGACTTAGATTAGAACTGGGAGGATTCGATTGTGTCGCTGGAGACCCCATAGTACTTAAATCCGCTCCCGATCCTGCGCCATAACACGGGGGTTTTGCGGTTTATTGCTGCATTCAGTGGCTCCAGTGGAAGTTTCCTGATTCAACGGGGGGAGCGGTTCTACGGATGGGAATGAGAACGGAATGGGGCGGAAAAATCGGGACATTTGTTTACGAAATGTCGCAATAGGCTCTTAACCGGGAGACGTGGCTCAAGGCAACGAAATAATGTCACTGCAGTGCCTCTGACCGGGAGGTCCTAGGTTCGAGGCCTGACGATGCCAGGAGTTTCGAAACTAGCTTGGCAGCTAGGTCGAATTCAGTAGCTGTCTGGAGGAGAATTCTAGCGGTCGGCTGCTCTGATCGGTAGTTTTCTGTGCTTTCTCTGATGAACTTGAGGTGACTGCAGGAGCAGTACCCTAGCAAACAGGCCATGGACCGCATGCGAGATTTCCTTTATCGTTCTTGTCCTACGCCTCGCCCTTCAATTACACACGCTAATACTTACCTACACTACACTATCCACACATGCCGGGAGACCGGTCGGGAGCTTAGAGCTTGTCGCGGCTGGGGCGGTGCCCCGCTGATGGGAGATACCTGGTTGGAGAAACCCCCACTAGTCGACGGTATGTCGGCGCCAGATCTCGCCATCCAGCGGAAGATCATCGACACATATCGAGGGAAAACATGCACTACACTTTCGGCACTAATGACTTTAGCCGTTGACACCCATCACTAACAACCAATCAATCAATAATAACCTCTTGAAATTGATCGATGGAAACCATGGATTAGAGGAATAACATATTACAGAAACCATGTAGTAGAGATCATGCCAAATACATAGAAGTCCCTTCAAGGCACTCACTTGGTTACGTTGCTGTCGAAATACGCCACTGAAGACTCTTAAACCTAGAAACTTTTTGCCTTTGGAGTTGTTCTTACTATAACACTATCTTGATTTCAACTATTGTGGATGTTATTTACACATGATTTACATCATTACAAAATTAATCTCATCAGTGTCACAATTTTCAAATTGTCTGTAATGCAAAGCGAAAATGTAAATTATTCATAGAGTTGTCATCGGTTTATGAACTTGCGAACGTTTGAACTGCAGAACAGAACCTCGAAAATGTTCTCAAAGTGTTCTCAAACAGGAAAAAAATCTTAGGATTCCAAAAAGCCGCATCATTGACATCAGTGGGGGATCCAGGGGGGTCATGAGAGCTTCCCCCCCCAAAGGACCTGGATTTTCGTTTGTTACCTTCCTTTATATGGCACAATTGATTTAAATATTTATTTATATTAAAATTATGTAATGATTGAAACAATCATATTGTATATTATCATACATACACTACAAAAATAATATACAATATAATAACATATATGTTTATTATTTAACAAAAATCTATGATAGCTTCCCTCCGAATGATCGGTTGGATCCGCCGCTGATTGACATCCATACAGCTTTTGGATGTCTGTCAATTTTTCGTGCATCGTGAGCCACTGTGCGGCGGGCGCGGGCGCCGCGTTCTGGGCCGGCGGGATTTTCCTTTGGCTGGCGGCGGGGGCGAGGGCGAGGGCGGAAGCTGCGGCGGTGATGAACGACGTCGACAGCCCGTCCCGAGGTGCGCCGCCGCCCGCTCGCAGCCCCGAGCTGCGCCACTCTGCTTCCCCTCGCCGCGGCCGCTTTTTTGGAAAGCGGGAAAAGAAATACAACCAGCTAGTTAGGGCTGATTCACTTTATATATAGAAACGTGTAATTAAGGTGGTCTATATGAATGGGGAAATGTGCGATGATATTTAACGAGGAAATGGTAAATTGTTTGAGACATTGATGTTTCTACCAATGAATATTTAATTTATTTATTAAAATGTGTTTTTATTTATTATGTATTGATTTATTCTATCCTCTCTCCGTGTAATCTCATTGTTTCCGAATCCATGGTTGCTAGTATGTTTAATATTTTGGTCAACACAATAGCTCTCATCGTTCTAGGCGCTATCGACACTCCTATTCTTTCCTTACTCATGTGAGTGGGTTTTTGGACACTCATTATTGCCAAATCAAGTAAGAGGCGTGGTCGGTGAGTAACAAGACAGTCGTTTCACAATCATTGACTGGGAGGAGGACAAGGTGATTGTCGACGACGGATCGCGATGATGGATTTTCGACATTAGCTGGCTCAAATTCAGCCGGTGTGTACAGAAAAAATTTTCGGCAATTTTCTTTTCTTTTCTTTTCTTTTCTCTCTCTTTTTTTCTTTTTCTTCCAGATCAACACTAGGCGAATGACGGTACTGTACCCGAATAGAGAAAGATAGATCGTGCGTGATCTATCTTTCGTCATACAATACCGTGTCACGCCAGCATTTTAGCTGCAGTGGTTTTAGTTTATAAACCATTTTCTCATATAAAGTACTGGCTTATAAAATGAGTTCTATAACAAACATTTTCATGGAATCTCTTCGAAGAGAAGAACAAAAGATAATTGTTCAAAAAGTAATGTTCGATATGAATTTATTGACCTCTGCAATCGTTCGTATCGTCGCCAAGATATGCACCTCATCTCACGTCTGGTGAGTGACTCGCCGCCTCCCCCCTGTACCTCTGCCAACGTCGTCCTCATTCTCCCTCCCCGAGGGAGTCGATCCACGGGACTTTTCTTCCCTGCAGGCGTGGGCGTAGGGGGTGGAGGCCGTTGGTGTCAGGGAGAGGGAGTGGGGGGTGGAGGGCGTGTGGGGGCAGGGACGAGGGAGTAGGGGATCGAGGAGTGAAGGGCGTGAGTAAGGGAGAAGGCGTGAGTGGGAGCGGGGGCAAGGGCGTAGGGGTGGAATGGGGGGCGAGGGCGAGGGCGTAAGGGTGGAAGGTGCGGGCGAGGGTATAGGGGATCGAGGGCGTTAGTGGTGGCGGAGGCTTGGACGTGGGCGTCGAGAATGGAGGACGTGAGTGGGGGCGAAGGCCAGGGCGAAGGTGTGAAGGGCGAGATTCCGAGTGGGGGCGAGGGCGAAGGGGTGGATGGCATGAGTGGGAGCGAGGCTTGGGCTTTGGGTGTGAAGGGCGTGAGTGGTGGCGCGGCGAAGGCGGAGGGGTGGATGGTCGTGAGTGGGAGTGGAGGCGTGGACGTGGGCGATGTGAGTGGGGGCGGGGATGATGACCAAGGCGAAGGTGTGAGGGGCGTAATTACGAGTGGGGGCGAGGACATAGGTGGTGTAGAGCGTGAGGGGGCGGGGACGTGGGCTTTGGATGTGAAGGGAGGGAGCGGGTGCGGGGCGAGGGCGAAGGGGTGGATGGCGTCAGTGGGAGCGAGGACTTGAGCTTTAGGTGTGAAGGGCGGGAGTGGGGGCGGGACGAGGGCGAAGGGGTGGTTGGCGTGAGCGGGGGCGAGGGCGACGAACGGTGTTGGCAGCCGCTTTCGCCGCTCGCATCGGCCGCGCCGCGGAGCAGTGAGCCCGGGCGAGAGAGTTCGGCGCTTGTAGCAGCAGGATGCCGCCGCTCGTTTACAAGTTCCTCTATGTTCTGCGAGGGAGTCAACAGGCCGAAGAAAAGTCGTTTGTGTCGTGGAACAACTCGACGCGTAACGACTATGGGCGTCTTCAAGTTTTTCCCAGATTTTGATCCTTTTGTCGTAGTTTGCGCGACGTGGTGTTGGGGCTATAAGGTAAATTAGTGCTCTCGAAGTGGGAACGGAGATTTGGTTTGCTACTAACACGAAACTTGTAACAGGGGATTCTCGAAAATGATGTAGACCTGTGCTACACCGAATTTCTTTGCACCTTTCTCACCGAAACCTGAAAAATGGTACATCATAAGTACTGTGCGTTTTCGAGAAAAATCTTACAACAGGTGCTATTTTAAAATTACCTTGTCATTTTGAAACAAAAACTTTTACTTGAAAAAAGATTTTTTAATTACGTTTTATGGAGCATCATAAATACAAGTGTTTGTTGTTAATTCAATATTACACGTTCTAAAATGTTACACTAACATTGCTGGGACTGCTATAAGCTCGTATTAAAGTTGGTACTCGAAGTGCGTAAGTTACAGAACAGTTGCACTAAAATTTATCTCTCGGAGACGTCTCTTGCTCTTGTTACTTATCAGGTGTCTAACACGGAAAGCCCGACGTCAACTTGTGACAAGTTTGATTTATATTATTTTGAGAGCTCGCTACGCAGTATTTTTTCAGGTGACTGAAACAAGTTCCCCATATTTTCTTATCTTTTGATATATTGATGGGAAACTGGAAGCACGCATTCCAGCTATGTCACCGCGGTTCCGTACATTCCTTCTTGCTCGACGGCCGTGAAAATAAATACTTCTCAGTTCTAGCACCCACGGAAGTGTAATATATCTCTTGTGACAATTTCCAGACAGCCCTCTCGCACGGTTGGTGGAGCAAAGAGAAATTGTGAGGTTCTGTTTCTTTATTTATTGCCTAAAGATACCCAGACGATGATGACGAGCAGTAATTTATATCTATTTTATTATTTTAAATAATCATCATTTAATCACAAATTGCTTTTTGTATCAATATGTGCAGTCGTGAACCATTGTGCTGTTGTACGGTATTCCCTGAAGTCCTACGTCGCTAAGGGAATAACATGATATAAATATGATATTCTTGTTATTATGGAATACTTGTTGTGGCCAAGCCTCACTTGAGACGTAGTCGGCTGTAATGTAATATTAAGAAAATGTTTAATGCCTTGACTTTAACGAAGCATATTCATGGTAAAGATGCTTAATGTCTCTCAGAAATAATTGTCGACAACCAAATTTGTTCGTGGCAATTTGATGAGTAAACATTTTAATTACGAATAATGACATATACTGAAACTCTTTTTAAATAATGACAACTATTTTCTTCGTACTTCTCTTACAACTCCAAGGGAAATTAATATTCACACTCTTGGAAGTGCAATCAGCTCACCCATTTTTCCATTCACCTATGGAAGCTAGTATACTCATATTTCACGCCGTCCAGTGATCCAACAGCCACGACTGCAGGGAAACGGTTGCCAAATGCAATAACAGATACGAGCTCTCGCATTATTCAGCGTAGAAGCGTACCAAAATGTATGAAACGACCCAGGTTTTACAGGTCGTGCACTAAAAAAGGTAGGTATCATAACGTTTGAGCTCGTTGGAGTGGCGGCTACCCCGACAATTTACCAGCGGTGGCGCCTCGCCTCGCCTCGCCGCAGCGGTGCCAGGCTATCAGCGCTCGTCCGTTTCTACGGAAGCGTTGAGGACGCGGCGGCGTGGGCGGCGCTGGCTAGCGCGCAGGCGCGGGCGAGAGGCGGGGGCGGGGAGAGGAGGGGAGGGGCGATAAGCGCGGGTCAGCGCGGCGCCCCCCGGCCTTGGGCCCCGCGCGGCCGAAGGGCGGGCGTCTTGCCAGCGCCCGCTCACCCGACGAGACGCCCGCTCCTTTCTTCACTGCATTCGCACCCTCCTCCGCCCTCCTGTCCCCGCCCTTCTCCATCCCCAACCCCGCCGATTCCACCGCAGCTCGTCGCCACCCGTCGTCGTGTCCGCTCCGTCTGCGCCCACTTCTCCATCCCCTCACCGGGAGAGATGGCTCTGTGCATCAACCTGATGTCACTGCAGTCCCTCTGATCGGGAGGTCCTAGGTTCGAGTCCCGACGGCGACGGGATTTTCGACACTAGCTTGTCAGCTAGGTCGAATTCAGTCTCTGCCTGGAGGAGAATTCCAGCGGCCGGCTGCTCTGATCGGTAGTTTTCCGTGGTTTCTCCGATCAACACCAGGCGAATGCCGGAGCAGTACCCTAACAAACGGGCCACGGACCGCGCGCGATCTTTCCTTCCTCTTCCTTGTCCTCTCCTCTCCTCTTAAACATACATACTAACACTACCACACATGTCGGGAGACCGGTCGGGTGCTTACAACTTGTCCCGGCTGGGGCGGTGCCCCGCTTAGCGGGTTGATACCTGGTTGAGGGGAAACCCCCGCTAGTCGACTGTATGACGGCGCCAGATCTCGCCATCCAGTGGGGAAAAGATCATCGCCACCTCCCGAGAAAAAACACGCACTGCACTTACGGGACTAATGACCAAAGTAGTTGACGCGCCGGAAACACGAATCAATCAATCAATCCTCCGCTCTCCTGTCCCCGCCCTTCTCCATCCCCAACCCCGCCGATTCCACCCTATCTCGTCGCTATATTCCGTTGTCGTGTCCGCTCCGTCTGCGCCCACTTCTCCATCTCATCCCCTCCGACACCTCTCCCGTCTCGTCTTCACCCTTGTCGCGACCATCCCTTTCTTCACTCCTGCCGGCTACGCCCCATCTGCGTTCCCGTCTCCGTCCCCGTCTTCACCTCCTACCGGCTCGTCCCCGTCTCGTCTTCATCCCTTGTCCTCTCGACTTGTCCGCTCTATCCTCTCCGACCCCGTCTCGTCTCCGTCTCCTACTCGTCTCCGCCTCACATCTCGTCTACTCCCCCTACTCGTCTCGTCCTCTCAGCTCCAATCTCCTCCTCCGATTCATCTGGATTCATTACAAAAGTGAAACAGCAACCTCTGTCCAGTCCACGAGTGTAAGCGTCTAAAATGTAATTAGGTTTTTGATAAGTTGAACTAGAAATGTGTGTAACCCTAGTACGTAATAAATGATGTATTTTCAGAAACTACTATTGTTTCCCGTTATCGTATCGATGCGGCAACATCCGTGTCGGCGACATCGCGTACTCCATTTCCGAGTCCTCGCCTCTTTTCGCGGTCCCGCGCTTCCTTGGGCGCCGCTGACCGCGCCGTGGCCGTCGCGCGCCGCGTGGCCGCCGGCCCTGTCGTCGCCTCTCGCGGGGGTCAAGGCAGAGCGCACTCGGCCGCTGCCTCCCACGGGGTCAGGAGAGCGGTCTCCTCCTTCAGAAAGCGCGCTCGCTCAATGAGGTTTGTTTTGGGGCTGTGGAGAACCGCTCTTCCGCCTTGTGTATTTTGGTCCCTTCGTCTTGCATTCTCTCACCAATTGTTTCATCTATCTGTCTTTCTCCCTTTTTTCTCTCTCCCTTTTTTCTCTCTCTCCCATTTCTCTCTCCCATTTCTCTCCCCCTTTCTCTCTCTCCCTTTTCTCTATCTCTTTTCTCTCTGTCCCTTTTTTCTCTCTTTTCCTTTTTTCTCTCTTTACCTTTTTTCTCTCTTTACCTTGTGCTCTCTCCCTTTTCTCCCTTTCTCCTTCTCAATTCTCTCTCCCCCTCTCCATTCTCACCCCCGTGTATCTTCCTATCTCTCTCACACCCACACATGCGCACATCTTATCTTTCTTTTGTTATTTTCATATTTTGAAGTACCGTTTCACATCACTTACACAAATTGTGAATACGATGTCGAAATTCATGCGATTTAAATACGTGGTTAAATAAGATGGTAAATGGTTCTGAAAAACAATACTGTATCGTTTTTGTGAATTTATTACTAACATACTTAATGTAATTATTTGTTGTTCTCATCAAGCAATAATACACATGTGTATTATTTCATAAGTGTAACATGCAAGCATATAATTGACAAAGTATGTCCTTAATGGTCGTAGAGAAACTCGCACCTTAATACTATCGACATAATTATTTTACTCTTGGTAGTCTTGGTGGACGTATAACTCGGAAGTTTGGATGCAGTTAGGGAAAAATAGAGCTTGGAATTTGTGTGCTTGGAAATGAAATGCAGTTTGGAGACAGATAAAGAATGGTAATAATGGTAATAACAAACTCCGTTTTATACATCGCGTCACCAAGGTTTGTTTATTGGTTTATGTTAATTGAGAACTACCTGCTATTAAATATCTTTATTGTTCCCGGTAGGTTATCGTGTCTTTGGATGGAATCTTACTACGAATTCTTCTTTTATATCCCATTTCAGAAAGCTATTGTTTTCATTCTCTGCCGTATTACAATCGTTCATTAGATGCAATCAATGTTTATGGCGTCAATGACCTGCAATCTCTTATCTCAATGTTTTGAATTCCTATTGCATGCCCGTGTTATTCGTCATGAGATGGACATTAAACATTTGATTAAAGATGAATTATTGTTTAAATTTTTAGTGATTCACTTTAAATTTGCGATTAGGCACGTTATAACTTCCTTATTGTGGCAGATCACAAGTTTATACTAAGCACTGTCAGAATAGCTAGGATAATTTTACAAGAAATCTCGTTATTTTCATTATATTTATTTCATCATAGTGAATTACATTCAACAGGGAGAAAAATATTTGAAATATGAGCTTTAAACTTCTTTGATTAAAATTTCGTAATATGAGGATCTGTAATAAGTGAGATTCAAGAAGCGTTTATTTTGTACCCCGGCGGTAAACAATTGCCGAAATCGTACGAGGAATTATCCTGTTTATTAATTTTAAATGTTTTATTTATATTTGTTTTACCTTATAATTTTTATTGTACAATTAAGTAGTTTCTCGTAACTCCAGTATCTTATACATTAGTTTCTATAATCAGTCACGCCAAGGCGAGGACTGGAATATCAGTTCTGGGGAAGTAAAATTTTTTCTGGAAGTAAATAAACAAACAAACAAACAAAAAAATTCTCACTTTAACGCACTTTCATGGTTATACATGTATTTTGGCGACGGAATTTATTAAGTGAAAATATATTTAAAATATTTTTAGTTTAAAATCACAGTGACGAAAATGTTTTACATTTGAGGTGAAAATATATTTAAATACTGTAACAGAGGTTTCCGAAATGTTGCGTGAACGTTTTCCAGTAGTTACGCCTTACAATTTTGTAGGTCAAATGATCATTTCTCGTGCTTCCCGAATTTCAAAAAATAATCAGGCTGCATTTGTGGGTACTGTTGGTTCGTGTTTTGTATTTGAGCCACATTTTTACAGTTAAATCATTTCACACACCAATTTTGTTTTCACCAAACGTGTTGCTTTGGTATAACTCCCCATATTACTCATGCTACCGATGACACATTTAAGGTCATGGGTCTCCGCGGTTGAAGTCAGAGCGTGCTCGCGGTAGTTCAGACATTTCAAATCTGAACAAGACCACGATAGTACGACTGGAACAGTATCCTACACGTATTACTGCATCGTCGCAAACACCTTTTAGAAGACGTCTGTATCCAAGAGGTAAAATGAATGAAATTTCATAGTAGAAATAGTGTGAAATTTCATAAATGAGAAGAAACTAGCACTATTTAGTACTGAGACAACGTAGATTTATTTCATTTCAGAATTCTCTGAAGGAACAACTTTAGAAACACCATTAACTGCGAAAAATTACAGAATAAAAGTAGTAGACTTCATTAAAGAAGTCAGTCAACAAAGGTCATGCAACTTGTAAATAATGGACTTGTTTTCCTCCCAGTGTCTGAACTGATGATGCTCGTTTGATGGCTCGATTAATGGTGCTCTGACGCAGGTATTTTGCTGAAGTTTGGTCTGTCGTTCCTCAAAACTGAAGTGCAGGATTGACGAAGTGTCGTTGACAGAGGTTGCGATGCGACCTCTCCCGGGGAGCTAAGATCATTAAAAGCTTTCGCCTCGCTTCGTAGACATCATAGCCCTGTTGAAGTGTTCGGGGTTTGAGATTATTGGTGTTTATGAAGGAAACCAAGTAGCTTTCTCTCTCTCTCTCTCTCTCTCTCTCTCTCTGTATCTTTCTCCCTCCCTTCCTGACTTTCTCTTTCTCTCTCCCACCCTGTCTGTCTCTCTCAATCTGTTCGTTTATCATCAATCTCTCCCTGTCCCTCTCCCTCTCTCTCTCTGTCTGTCTCTCTCAATTTGTTCCTTTATCATCAATCTCTCCCTCTCCCTCTCTCCCTCCGGTCTCTCTCAATCTGTTCCTTTATCATCAACCTCTCCCTGTCCCGCTATCTCTCTCTGTTCCTCTATCTCTCTCTCTGCTCCTCCATCTCTCTCTGTTTCCTCTATCTCTCTCATCTTCTATCTCTCTCGTCTTCTATCTCTCTCTGCTCCCCCATCTCTCTCTGTTCCTCTATCTCTCTCTGCTCCTCTATCTCTCTGTGTTCCTCTATCTCTCTCATTTTCTATCTCTCTCGTCTTCCATCTCTCTCTGCTCCTCTATCTCTCTCTGCTCCTCTATCTCTCTCTGCTCCTCTATCTCTCTCTGTTCCTATACATCTCTCTGTTTTGCACTATCTTTTCTCCTTCCTTCCTCTCTCTCTCGTCTCACTCCACTTCTCTTCTCTCTACTCTCTTTTTCCTCTCCTCTCTCAACCCTTCCCTCCACTCCTCTCTCTCTCTCTCTCTCTCTCTCTTTCTCTCTCCCTCTCTCAATTGCAAGTGATTTCAGGAACGGCCAACGAATGGCAACGATAATTTGCTTGTACGTTATGGCCCGTGTTTCTCGTCACGTTTAAAACCGCGGTTTCTCTGCTAAACGTGAAATCTCTGCTACCATTATTTACCTAGGAACGTTTCACCGGCCGCGCGCGGAGCAGGCGCAAATTCGCCCACAGCATCGGCATGTGTCGCCGCGCCGCGCCGTCCGTATCGCGATGGGGCGGGCTGTTGGCAGACGACGCGCGCGCGCGCGGCGCGGCCGAGCGCGACTCGCCGAGAGCGCATGGGCGGGCTGCCGCGGTCCTTCACCCGCGCCTCCGCCCGCCCGCCCGCCCGCCCGCGCGTCACGACCGCCATCGGCACGCCGCGCCGCGTGCGCGGGCCCGCGCGCGTGTTGACACGGCGCGCGGCCGCTGCCAGCGGCGCCGCTGGGGAGGACGACCCGGCACCTGAGTTTATAGTGCGATTTTTCTGTACTGCGATTTCTCTAACAGCGTCCCTCAAGGCCACTGAAATCCTATCTTCGCGATGGAATATGTCACGGTATTTCGCGTCTTTCTCAGTCGTTCCGCTAGAATTCGCACGATCGCGACCGTACCGGCAATCATGCGACTTCTACTGGCAAGACCGAGAAAATACGCGAAATGCCGTGACATATTCCATCCCGAAGATGAGATTTGAGTGGCCTTGAGGGACGCAGTTAGAAAAATCGCAGTATAACTCTGCCCCTCAAGCCCCTATGGCCACGATGGAATATCACTCGGCATTTCGCGCCTGAAGTCGCATGATCGCGAGTACTGCTTGATATGGTGGCGATCATGCGATGCCTGGCGGCACGACCGAAACGTCGCGAAATACCGTAACATATTCCATTGCGATGACGGGCCTTGAGGGGCGAAGTTAGAAAAATCGCAGTATAGCTTACAGCCAGCACTCTGTAGCGACGGGAGGTTGTAGGATTCGTGTCTCGGCGGGAGCGGATTTTCGACACTAGCTTCTTGGTTTGGTCGAAGTCAGTTTCTGTCTGCGAGAGAACTCTAGCAGTCGGATGCTGTGGTCGGTAGTTTTCCGTGGTGTATCCGATGAATTCCAGGTGAATGCCGAAGCAGTACCCTAACATATGGGCCTCGGGCCACGTATGATCTTTTTTTTTGTTCCGTCCACTCTCCTTACGCTCACACACTTTTATGCGTTGTACTACCACATCTCAGGAGACCGGACGAGAGCTTGGAGCTTGTTCCGCTAGTGCGGAGCCCCCTAGGAAGATGTCTGTAGAGGAAAAGTCCCCGCAAACCGACTTATAAGTCGACGTCGCGTCTCACCATTCAGCGGGTGAGGAACACTGCCACTTCCAAGCATAAAAACACTACATTAACGGGACTAATGACCACAGTAGTTGACGAGCCCGGAAACATCAATAAACCAATCACGGACCTGGCACGCATTTGTGTTAAATATTGTGTCGAAGGGCAATCCCGAATATACTGAGTTTTACACATCAGCGAGGATTTTACTGTTTCCAAAGTTGGTTTCTGCTGTTGAGGTCTGTGCTCACGACCTTCCAATTGTGCAGCATCGCATTCACCGGAACGCATCGTTCTTCCGGCACTGCTTCCTAATTGATCCTGGCTGGGACCGCGCTGCCAGTTCAGAGCTAACAGTTTTCCGAGTTGGTACTGGAGTGGAATTAATGCATAGAATGTCCCGTGACCACGTTCTACTCAATTTCTCGCGAGTGTGTGTGCGCGCGGGAGGGGTGGGAGCGGGTTAATAGGACAAATCCAGTCCCATCTGGAGGCTATTCGGTGCGAGAAGTAGGCGTCTCCTTTCTGATCTCATCTTAACAGTGATGACCATCGGCAGAGATCCGGGCTCCCGGGTAGGAGAAGAGATTCGTGGTGGGTGTGGGAGCGAATGTGTCGAATGAGGCGAATTCGCTATAGGTTGCTTTCCTCCTGCAACGCTTTTCTGGAGCATTGCCTGAGAATGAACTACCAGAAATTGTGGAATATTATTCTTCAGTTAAAATAAAACTATAGTCGCGTTTTGTTGATTCAATGAATGAAAATTGCAAATGAGCCTAGAGAGGGGTGATTTTCATTGAAATGCATTCCTTTTTCTTGCATATTGTGTCAATCTTATTCGGGTTTAAACGGGACTCTGAATAGCGATAATCCGTATTTAGTCCAGCAGACGATTCCACGGGCTTTTATGTTCGTTTTCGTTTCTGGTTACACGACAGAATCTTCTCTCTCACTTGCAAACACTGCCTCATTCCAACTGCATAATTGACAGTATGAGCGACAGTAGCATAACAAGTGTCAGTAATCCTTCTGACGTTTCACTTACCAACGACTGTCAACAGTATTTCGCTTCCAACATGATGAGTTTACCGGCCGGCGTAGTTGTTGGCTTTAAGAAGTTTCGTGAATGAACGGGTGAGAACCGTTGTAGAAAATCTTCTTAAGTTTATGATTTTAATTCACCCATTAACCGTTGTTTATTGCCACTAAAGGAAAATGTTTTGCGATTATGTCAGTTTTTTCACATCAAGTGGAAAGAACCAGATAATTGTGCTACATAATTGCGTAGTGCATCGTATATTTCATGTGATGGTGGTATGATTTTGTGTCTAATTATATATTTATATAATTATGTGTGTGTTCCATTTCATTAATTTTATTGCCCTGAACTAATTTTTCTCGGCGGTTTGCTGCTTTTAACTCAGTGGTAGGGAGAATATATGAAGTTCTAGGATATAGAACCAAATATACCGCAAAGTTAATTCCATACCAACTTACTACGCTGTACTTATTTGAAAATTCAATAACCCTACAAATACCACAAACCACCTTATTATTCTTTATTAACATTCTCAACTTTTATACCACGTTAATGAATACGACGAATTATCGGGATATTGCTGTTATATTCTTTGAACATGCTACAACGATGAGTTCACCTTCTACAGATACAATGTGTGTTCCCTAGGATTGGTAAAACATTTATGAAGTCTGTGTCTGAACAGAAGATGAACGTATTATTTTCGGTTTTCATTCTGTTCTCCATTTCATTTTCAGTTTCGGCTGAACTATGATACGATATAGTAAATAATCTCCAACCCGAATAGGCGTTTCTGTTTTCTTCCTATACTTAAAATGAATGTTAAGACTTGCATATTTGGGACTCTAAAAGACTTCTCATT
The DNA here is from genome assembly GCA_031308135.1 of Acheta domesticus. NCBI lineage: Eukaryota > Metazoa > Arthropoda > Insecta > Orthoptera > Gryllidae > Acheta > Acheta domesticus. Next base: position 9,978,109 of record JAHLJT010008756.1, read on the forward strand.
TACGATCTATTCTAATGTTTTGACGAAATATTTAAACAAAAACATTTCGCATGCAGCTGAAAAGCTTTAATTGTCATTCAGGAACGGAGGTTTCGGTTTCAACCAGGGTTAAAAAAAAAGTTTTTTTTTTAAATTATCAGAGCCAGTGGATATTTTTGCGTTTAATTGCGATTATTTTTTATTTTATTTATTGGGGAATATTGTTATCTAAAGTTTAGTTCACATAGAATACTAACTTTTATCATTCGAACGGTAAAACGGAAATATATTTAGAATTGTCAAGTACACATGTGATGCATCAATTGATCCCCCTCTAACCCCGTGGTTTTAAGATTCCATAAAATCATTATCACGTTGCGAATATTTCGATTCATAAAATTGTAAATTTTGTTAAATTATTTAAAACAATTCTGTAAAATCTCGTTAAATTAAAGCCCTCGCGGCTGGCTCGTCAGTTGTCATTGCACAGCGCAACCCCGGGTTCGATTTCCGGGCAAAATAATACCTGCGCGCTTCCCTTACAAATGCCCCAGTATCTATTGTATGACGATGAGAAAGCTCACCCTAAGGTTATGGAGACCAGTACATACGGTGAAGGGATGTCTTCGTGCTAACCACAAGAACCCCTTATCCCATGGCCGAGAGGATGGGTCACCGCTGGTCGGCCAAGGCGCGTAGCGGGCTGTCGAGCCACAGAACAGGACAGGACATTCAATTTTTTGTTGCTATTTTTGAACGATTTTTACTTTACAAAGAACTTTAAATGCCCCTGGTTCATTCCTAACACCCAGATTCGCAGAGAATTAAAAGTGTCTTCATTGAGCGACCACATAACTCAAATAGCCCAAAACTTTTACTAAAACCTACCACATTTCCCCACGCTCCTTAATCATCAGCCTAGGTCGTAATGCTGCATACCCACGTATTAAATCCAGGTATTCCAAAGACCGATTCAAACCACCGCAATCCCCCGTAAAGGTCAATTGATCAAACTGAAACAGTCTTCAACCTCGTTTCATTTACTTTAACACCATATTTTCGTTCTTCCGAGTAATAAAAAACACTGCTTATGGATGGCCATTCCCAAAAAGTCAAAAACTATGTACTGCATAATAAAACCTCCTCAAAAGAAAAGTATGTCGAACGAGAAGAAATAAATTTAAAAAAAGAAGGTTCACTTTTTTAAAATTTATTTTATTTAAAGTCGCATCAACGACAAGGTTATTAGCGACTGCAAAAATATATGTTATACTATATTTAATACATGATTGGATAACATAATGAAAATACAATTTAAGCAAGAGTGAAACAGTAATTTACAAATGACATACTTATAAATCGTCATACACTTTTAAAAATTTACACAATGTTAATATTTTTTCTTGACAATCACTGGAGTATAAAATATTTTTAAGATTATCAGTCTGTAGGGTTGATTGGAATTCACTGATATATTTTGTACATGTCTGAAGGATATGGACAATTGACAGTTGTTCGTTGCATGATTCGCATTTTAAGGGAGCTGTGGAATTTTACAGATGTGAGTGAGTTAGCTTGGTATGTTCAGATCTGATTCGAGAGAGTGTCACTTGATCTTTGCGACTGAGTTTTTTGTTGGTTCGTAGTTTATGGAAATCATGAATCATTTTACGTATGCTGCTTATTTTGCACTCTTTCCAAATCGTATTCCATTGCTTTTTTATGATCTTCATTACGTAACTCCAAGTATCTTTGGTGGAGTGGACAATATTGTGGACCTTTTTTCCTGACTTGAGATCCACGAGAGAAGTCGTGATGAGGCTTACTTTTATTTAACACCGGGCGGTGTTTAATGGATTGGGGGAAAATGTAGCCAACCCTGGCCTCAATATTCCTCGCTCTGCGCTGTGCTGTCGTCCCGCACCAGGCGTCAGGTGCTGAGCGCTGGCTTCGCGCTCCTCGAAACGACGCGACGCCCTCTGCCAGGCACGCGCGCAGCGAGGGACGGAGGGAGGGGGGAGGGAGGGGAGGGCGTGTGAGCCCTGCGAGGCGAGGAGCAACGCACCGTTTGGCGCTCGCAGTGCCCCGCACCATTCCCCTCCCTGCCCTGCCGTCCCGTCCGCACGAAATGGGCCAAAAGACGATAATAATGCTGATGGTAAAAAATGTGACCTAAAGTGGGTTTTTCTTACTAATGGCATTAAGCTTTTCTTCATAATTTCTTCTGTGCTATTCATTTAAGCATTTTTCTTTGTTTCTTTCGCCTTTTACGTATTCTCACAGTGTTTACTGCTTTTTGACGAAATAATTCCAATTCTTCTTCTTCTTCTTCTTGGTATTATTGTTATTAAAAATGTCTCTCATTGTGTATAATTTCTCGAGGGTCTTCTGGATGTTGCGGATATTGGATTTTCGGTATCAAAGGACCCTACGAGGGAGGGCCATCGCTATCCTCTAAAGGAGGGAATGACAGCGGATTGAGGAAGCAGCGCGCTCGCCCCAGTCCCTTCGTTCAGGGCGCTGTTCCGCCATTCCTCTGAAAGGGATCAGGGAACCAATGGAAACATGAGAACTATCGCTCTGCGAATTCGCTTCCGGCTGCCACCATAAACTCGCCGATTTTATACTCAGTTAAATATTTGGCACCTTGCCGGGTTCGCACTTGCGTCCTCCCATTCTTTTGAGAAATCTACACAAACATCAGAGTCCTCGTTACCGAAAGTGAAGCCTTTCGATCTGTACTGAAAAAAGGACACATTTGTGGTGACACAAAAAAAGATGAAAAATTGTGGGAGGAACGTTTGAAACAACCCGGTAAATTAATGGAGTCTGTGGGAAAGAGGATATAGCGAAAGCCTCCAAGCAAGCAATCGCGTTTCAACGTCCTCTTTGAATATATAAAGCAATGAAAACAATGAAAATATAATAATAAGAAGAAGAGAGAAGAGGAAGAAGAAGAATATGAAGTTCATTTAAGATATCTCCTCAATCTGCTTGTCACACCTTGTTAGGATGAAGTTCTTTTTCTGGAGGTGGAAACAGCAGATAAAAAATACATTCTTTGGTTAATTAGAACTCGCTATAATTAGAATTTGTCGAGCTTTCCTTAGACTTCAAATTATAACGTTCATTCGTGCAAAAATATCAACCGGATAAAATGTTAGTGAGGAAATTTTCGTCCGACGCTTATGTGCATTTGTATGTGTGCGCATGGGCGTGTCTGTGTGTCCGTGTGTGTATGTGTGTGTGCTCGCGCGAGTAGGTGCTAAAATCGCGAGGAATGTGCCAAGGGCTTCTTGCGGTGTCATTTGGGCCCACTGAGCGGCGCTGCCCTCCCCCTCATCTGCGCAGGCGCCGCAGATCCAAGGTCGCGACACGGCGGCGCCTGCGGTGTTTGCTTGCCAGGGAGGGGGAGGGAACATAAGGGCCATGCGTGAGAGGGGAAATGGGCCAATTTCGGAAATGGAGATCGGTTTCTAAGTTCGATAAAGATGTTCTTTGGGCTACTCATGTTTTGATCTGAGACTGAGAGATTTTGTAAACAGCTCGACTTTGGTAAGTGGTGGAGATAATTCAGTTCGACTATCACTTTCCTCTATGATGACGGGAATTCGTGGGCGAGAAGCGTAGCTGAAACTATAGAAAAAGAAATCATAATTGATTAATGTACACACCGCTATATCATTTGATTTTAGGATTAAATTTAGAAGTAACATATTAAATAGGAAAAATATGGTTTCATTTATATTTTCAGAATTTGTATGTAAAGAAAGTGGAAATAGTTTGGCGACATTAGATAATTTCTTCAATGCAGTTCGCTTTAGTATTTTACTACATAACATCTAAAAATACTTTTCAAAAGAACCCTCTAATAGATATTTTGGCATTTGTCTATAATTGGCTGATCGGATTTTGTTGTTGGAGTGATTTGTGAACGTCCTATTATTTTACCTATATTTTCATGATTTTAGAGAATGTATTCATGAATATAACGGTTTTGATACCACACACCCGAGAATAAAATATTTGCATTTACAGTGGAAGATTTAGGGAGTGAATGTGAAACAATTGCAGGCATGTTCAAAAATGTTACAAATTTGCTCTTTACGAAATGTTATGAATGAAATGTTATCGTTATGTTGTATAACATAGTATAAACTTAAACTAAATTCCATGAGAAAGAGAGGTTGCATGATAAATATAAAAGAAGGTGAACAATGCATTAATAGATAATTGATATTTTAGAGTACTCTAATGACTCGCTTTTATAAGGAGAATTGCATCATTCAATTACATTTGAACATTACATTCTCACGAAGAGATTATCTGATTCGATGCATAAAATTCTATAAAAGCTCACAAAACACAATCTTAGGGAGGAGCTGTAGACGTTAACGACATCTCGTTATAACCCTCCTTTTTTCTTTCCCTTCTTCGTTTAGTAGCAACACGTACCATCCAGGGGCAATGGGGGCGGCGGTAACCCCTCGTTCAACGAGCACGAGAGGTCCCCACGCGCTCTGCCACTTCAAGTGAACGAAAGCGAACAGGAGGGGGGAGGGGGAGGGGCGGAGCCACAAAAAAGCGACGCGTCTCGTTCTCGTAAACAAGCGACTGCCGCGCCGCGCCGCGCCGCGCCTCCCCGCTGAGGAGGACAACGCCTTGCCTTCTCCTCGCGCGCCGCCTCCTTCCAGACGCCAGCCGTGCGTCGAGAGAGCGCGCCTCCCGGCCTGTGCGCGTGGTGTCTGCGCCGTCTGGTTCATAAGCGTAGTTTCGTTTGACGCGCGGTGATCGTATCGCGGAGTTGAGAAGGTGATGACTTGCATCTGAAGTCGTGCAGGTGCATGATTCTAAATGCATGGAGACTAAACGTTACTGATTGTAAGCGAGGTGAAAAAATCAGAATTTCAGATTTATCTTAAGTATACAACATTTATTAATTTTTAAGTTTTGGAGACTGTTTGTTAGGGTGGTGACGGACGCGTGTAGGTGAGGCTTGTATATAGAAATTTACCCTTATCTTATGTATATGTATCTTATGTACTTTCAATAATTCAAATTCACTTATCTTTGGCGCAGATTTCAAGACGTCAGCCGTATTTCAAGAATGCGCTCCACTCGATCTAAAACAATGCTACTTTTAGACCAATGCCAAATTAAGTAAAATCAAAACACAAATCCATCCGAAAATGGTATTTTAAGATTCAAGACATTTGGTGTCAGAAATTGAACATATACTAGTTTAGCCTTTGTGTATACTTAATTACTAGTCTAAAAGTATAATCTGAATATTGCTTAAATTGTTGTATTGGCCCCTACAAGGTTATTATTTGTTAATCATTACGCTTGTTTAGGGCATCGTCTTGTCCTTTCATTGGTGCGTCCTTTCCACACCTGTCTCCCTTCGAAGATAAGTATACACGACCTGTAAGAGCGAAACTGCGCCGCATGGTTGAAAATAGTCTCTTATGCGTGACCTAGCCGCGTCCTTTGCGCGCCGTGTCGCATGGGTAACAACACTTGACATACACGTAAAATAGAGTTGTCATGCACGTTGAAAGTGTCGTTCATAAGGGAAAATTTCAAAACGGCAAGTTGAAAATCATATGAAAAATTAATCGTGAGTCAAAAATGACTTAATTCGTTGTCCGTTGTCGAGTGACGTACAAAAATGATACCTACAAAAGATCAGTAAATCTTAAATAATATAATGCGATAAGAATTTAGATGACAAACAGCGATAACCAATGTGTGTGGAAAACGTAGTCGGTTGAATCTACCTCACTCAACGAAACGAGAGACATCTTCGGCAGACTTCTTTATAAATAAGTAGTATTGTACCTAACGTCCATGACAATGAAGTGTATGTTTTGTCAGACTGATATATTTTGTTCATTTTATCTACGACGATAGCTTAACAGCAAAATCGTAGTCTCTGTGGCATCGTTGGCGGGGAGGTTCTAGGGTTCGAGTCCTGAGTGGCGGAATGTCGACACGCAGATGAGTCGAATTCAACCGCTACAGAGGTTGTCTGGAAGACAGAGCTCTGTCTGGAAGACAATTCTAGAGGCCGGCTGCTCTGATCGGCTCTGTGGGTTCTCCGATACCCGCGAGGCAATTGCCAGATCAGTACCCTATCAAACGGGTAGTTCGTGCGATCTTTCATTCTTTAACCTTGTTCTCACGTCTCGCGTTCCAGGGGGAAGGAACACCATCTCCTCCCGAAATACATGCACCACACTTACGGGAATTATGTCGTTAATGCGTCCGGGACCAATACTCAAACACGGATGACGACATTCGTATAATTCGTCATTCGCGCGTAACATTGTCCCTTTCTAAGACTTCATTCTTGGGACTTTCCACCCAAGGGCAATGGCAGGTCTGTGACCAGAGGAAGCCACCAGAGGATGTCACGTCACCCGGGCGAGCGCTGTGAGGTTTTGGCACGCGAACTGGCTTTTCAGCTCCTGTGCTCCGGATAATGAGTCATTCCGCACGTGCGTGCTTAGTTTTCTCGTTTACATATTTCGTTTACATAATGCATGTCGCATGCTTTACCGACTAGGTGGACGTTTCTTTCTTATGTCCTACCTCGTCACCTTACTGCTTGTGCTGATAAAATGTTATTTTTGAAAATGAATCTTCAGATCTCAGTGATTCTCCAAAAAGACGGACATTTACCTCACGATTGTTCTGTCCCACTTCGTGAGGTAACCTGGTACCAGCAAATCTACGTAACGCTTGTCACTGTCTTTTATAAAGTATTCAAATACTCGTAATAATAGGCACAATTGTTAATTGCCTCAAATTCGTACTTAGTGTATGTGACAAATTTTGAAATGTTTCTAATGAAAAGGACTAGGTCCACGTATTCAGTATGTATATGAAATCTTGAGTGGGGTGGTCGAGTTGATTGGTCAAATTATCGGATTTCACTAAAGATGAAATCAATGCGAATACTGTGACTGCTTTGAGTCATAATGTATGTATCTGCGGATATTCATGTGTATATCTGTGGATCTCAGATATCTCGAATGTCCGGTAGGAAGACTAATTGTTGCCAATGCACTTGCGCTCTTGACTTGCATACAAATTTTGCTAATCTGGTTTGCGATTGAAAGTAATGTTTCTAGGAATTGAGGTAATCACCGAGGATGAAAAAAGGAAATGAACATATCAGTTGGCATTATACAATGAAAGTTACACTGAAAGCTTATATTACGTGCATTTACACGCATATGCAAATGCACTTGAGGTATTTGAATGTATGTATTTGCCGCCTTTATCTTCTCGTTATTCTTCCGTCTCATGAACGCCGTACCGTGCCGTTTATTGGTTCTCTTTTGCATATTGTTTCATTAAGGTTATGATGCGTAATACTCGTACACGCAAGATAATCTAATTCTGGTGCTAAATTTAAAAAAAATAATTTTATTCAAACGACCATTTAAAATTAAGAATCCGTAAATAATTTTTGAGTTCTATTATTTCTAAATAACATCTTCATTAGTGATAATCACCAAGTAAACCCTCCAAAATATGAAGAGAATGTTGTAAAGAGTCATTTTTCACAATTTATCAAAAAATTAAAGCCCTATGTTCTATTGTACTAAAGAAAATGGCTTAATTCGTCTTCTGCAGTCTCATGTTTGGCGTTTCTTCCATGTTTGAATGCAGATAGAACAAAACTAGACGCCGCGCCAAGGTGTATGTTGTGGAGCAGAGGCAGTTCAGTGGTCAGCGAAAAGAGAGAGCGTGAAGACTGACGCATGTAAGTTACGTGCAGGGTGGGGGTGTGAGGGTGAAGCGGGGAATGATGTGGGGGGGGGGAGAGTGAAGGAGAAACAGAGAAGACGTCAGAGCAAGAAGGGATCAGTGCAAAGGGAAGATATATGGAGAGACGGGGGATGAGGTATGTGCAGAAAGGGGCAATGTGAGAGAGAAGCAGAGAAGAGGGGAGGGTTGAAGGATAAACCAGCGTTGGGGCCAAGAAGAAATGGAGAGGATAAAGCAGGGAAGGTTTATAAGGGAGAAGCAGAGGCGGGCATGGTGGCGCGGCGGGATGCGTGAAAGGCGGGGCTGGGTGAGCGGGTGAGTGGGCGGGGCGGGAAGACCCAGCGCGTGGACGCCGCCGTGGCGCCGGCGCGGCGTCGCCCATTGTGACGCGGGCAGAGAACGGGGGCGTGTCCTTTGTTTCGGCGGGTCACGCGCCGGCAAACGAAACCGTCTCTGCGATCGACTCTCAACGTAAGGGCCTTCAAGTGTGCTTTGGCGTAATTGTAAATGCTACTCCAATATGTGAAATAAATCGTATTTTATTCTCCTTCTCATTTTTGTCATTCGTACTGTTTCTCTTTCTCTTCATATTCCTCATCTTATTGCTGCATTTTCTTCATCAGCATTGTTACATTATGTAAGTTCGTTTTTTTCAATTCTTCGCAACGAATTGCTTTGCGCAATATTCATTTTCCTGTTAACGAAATTCGCTACAATATGAGCTAATAAATGAGTGTGCTAAATCTCATTTAAAGTTTTGTCTTTTTTTTTTTTTTAATTTTGACTGCTTGAGGTGGTGCTCAGTCATAGTTGGGGTTAGCTTAATGTAAACTCGTAACTTCACCATAATAATTATTGTAGTACTTTTTACACATATTTTTACGTTGTGGAAAACCGTATTTGAATAGCGATACGGCAGCAACATGTGAAGAAGAAAATGGATCCAGAAAACAAAATAAATCGTTTGTTATATTAATTGACCTATGAAACTTGTTTACAAAGTTGCTGGAACGAAGCAAATGTTCTCGCCCACGAAATTGGTAGGATATTATCTGGCGATGACGTACTCCGAAATAAAACGAATGGCGCGTTCCGGTAAAGCTGCGTTGGTCCCCTTTAAAGGCGAATACGGAAATGGTAGTTGCGTCAGACCATTTAAAGATAATCTAATAAAAAAAAAGAAGAAATATTCCCAGTGTTCCTTCCATCAAATGCCAGGCAGCGTTGCCGCGCATTTGTTGAGCGGCGGCGGCAGTCGCAGACAGGGGTAGTTTGTATGGAAATGCGATGGAAATTTGTCCGTCTCTCCGGAGCATTGCGCGGCGCCCCCGCGCGTGCCCCGCCTGGGCGAGGCAGCCCTCGCGCTCCGGAGGCCAAGACGGAAGGCGCGGGTGCCTGCGGTCACGGCTCGCAGTGCCGGTTTGGAGTAACGCCTGTAATGATTGTTTGCAGTGACGCTTGTTTAAGTAATGCTCATTTGGGTAACGCTTCATTAGGTAACACCTAATTCGTGTAATGTCTCATTAGTAACACCTGTTTGGAGTAACGCTTGTTTTGGCAACGCTTGTTTTGGCAACGCTTGATTGGAATTATGCCAGTTTCGATTAACACCGGTTTGGGTATCACTGGTTTGGGAATACACAAGTTTGGAGTAACGCGTGTTTGGTGTAATGCCTGTTTGAAGAAACGTTTGTTTGGGTCTCGCTTGATCGGAGTAGCGCTTGATTGGCGTAACGCTTGATTGGCGTAACGCTTGATTGGCGTAACGCTTTATTGGTATAACGCTTTATTGGCGGAACGCTTGATTGGCAGAACGCTTGCTTGGAGTAACGCTTGATTGGCGTAACACTTGATTGGCGTAACGCTTTATTGACATAACGCTTGTTTGGCGTGACGCTTGATTGGAGTAACGCTTGATTGGAGAACGCTTGATTGGCGTAACGTTTTATTGGTATAACGCGTGATTGGCGGAACGCTTGCTTAGAGTAAACGCTTGATTGGCGTGATGCATTATTGGCGTAAACGCTTGATTGGCGTAACGCTTGCTTGGAGTAACGCTTGATTGGCGTAACGTTTGATTGGCGTAACGCTTTATTGACATAACGCTTGGTTGGAGTAACGCCTGGTTTTGAGGGGCACCTCCAGCACCATCACCACCGTGGAGGGTATGCTTTCACCGCATGTTCAGGACCAACGTCGTCGTTGATGGTGATGGCAATGGCGACGGCGAGGGGACGGCGTCGACCGAGGCAGCGCGGGGTGGGGGATGGGGGCACGATGTGAAGCCGCCTGCCGCGGCCGTCGCGCTGTGGGCGTCGATTTCGCCGGCGCCACGGCGCCGCTGATGCCCATCGCAGACCGCGAGATCTCGTCCGCGGCTGGCGTCGCGCTTTGGCCCTTTGATCCTCCAGCCCTTTGAGGACTTTGACTCGGGAGCCGACGCCCTCGATGCCCTTCCGGTGCCGCCCTTCGTCAACCCCCTCCCACTCCACTCGCCGCTACCAACGCCCCCTTCATCCTCCCCCATCCATGCTCTTGCGATGCTGGACTGTGCGAAAGGGGATTCTGACGATGCAGTCGATGCAATAAAAGGAGATATCAAATGGTGTTCGGAGGAAAGGCGGCGTAGTATCTCCATAAATGAAGGCCATTGCCATGGAGGCCAATTTCCCCGTTGGGGAAAAGGCGCATTGAATATTGAATTCATGTGGTCGTTATCGTTCTAATGTTTTTTGGCTCGGATGTAATGGCCGCACAACAAAATATTGATACGTGATGAAGGACAGTGGAATTTCTGATTTCCAGCGATCGTTCCATGATGTCTGTCACAGAACTGCTAATCGAGTACATAAGTTGTCTGAAAATGTCGTCAACTTTAATTTCTACAGAATTCATAGGCTCAGTTCCATCGAAGATGGAGCATTGTTCAACAATTAAAATTTCTATTCCTGGCTTCGGATTTGTGTTTCGTGCTTGTCACCGGGAAAACAAAAACAAACAAGAATATATTCGGTATGAAATGATCCTATTGGATACATACCGTAAAGAAATCGCACGCTGTCCTTGGTACGTTTCTTAAGCTGCTGCTCTGGCTGTTGCTTGGTTTTAATTACAGAAACCACGGAAAACTACCATAATAACCCGAGGACTTCCCCGTGAAAAGTCGCTGCTATGGCCAGTTGCTGCCTCGGCCAGTGTACGTGCGAAAGAAACCAACGACTCAAAGGGAACGACAATCGGGCGAAATTAAAAAATAGAAGTAGTAGGCAACCAAGGCGTGGGAGTATTCGGAAGTACATTGAGAGGTAGACGAGCTTCGAAAATCGCACCATCGTCAACACTCGAACCCTAGGACCTCCCCTTCAAAACTCGCTGCTGTGGCCAGTTGCTGCCTCAGCCGGTGGGCGTGCGAAAGAAACCAACGACACAAAAGGAACGACATTGCACGAAATTAAAAATGGAGGTGGTAGGTATGTGAGGCGTGGGAGTAGTGGGAAGGACTTTGAGGAGGAGGAGGAAGACGTACGTCGAAAATCCCACTTTCGTCAAGACTCGTACCCTAGGACTTCGTCAAAACTCACTACTACGGCAACAGTTGCTGCCTCAGCCGGTGGGCGTGCCACAAAAACCAACGACACAAAGGGAACGGCAATCGGGCGAAATTTAAAAAATGGAGGCGCTAGGCAAGTGAGGCGTGATAGTATTTGGACGGACACTAAGGAGGAGATTGACGCGCGTCGAAAACCCGTCATCGCCGTGACTCGAGCCCTAGGACCTCCCCGTCAAAACTCGCTGCTACGGCAACAGTTGCTGCCTCAGCCGGTGGGCGTGCCAAAGAAACCAACGGCACAAAGGGAACGACAATTGCGCGAAATCAAATGGAGGCGGTGGAAGCCGAGGCGTGGGCGGGGGCTGGAAGGGCGTTGAGGAAGAGGAAGGCGGACGAGGCGGCGGCCAAGGCGGCAAAGCAAAGGCGGCGGCGGCGTTCGCCCTTTGTTCTCGCGGGTCGCGCCGCCCGAGGGGGATTGTTCGGATAAACAAAGGACGCGCGCCGGGCGACGCAGCGACGACGGTCGGGATTGGAGCTTCGCCGTCGCGCGCGCGGCGTCGGAGTGGCGTGCCTGCCTTTATTGCTGCGGAATAACTGGCATTAGGGGGCCTCACGATGATTTAGCCCGGGTGATGGTATCGTGGGGCCTACCCGACCCGGGTGACGACGGGCCCCGATTGTGCGCGGGCTGCGAAGAAGACAAGAGGCTGGTGAAGATGTGGGGGAAATGCTCTTGGAATTGGGCGAGGAAGAATTTGAACGCTGTAATGAAGACTTGTTGTCCATAATCGACATGTTTCGAGTTTGTTTAAAGAGGCAAGGTCTAAGGTTATTTTGGTAAGGGTTTTTGTGGGCCAACAATTAATGAAAGTGGTGGGGATTGTTCGTGGAGGAGTAAATCAGCTTACTTAAGACTACTGTTTTTATTAAGTAAGATACACTAAATAAATTCTTCAATCATAACTGTGAGAGGGAGATAAAATTTAATGAGCAAGAATAATGGTTATTGCATGACAAAGCATACTTTCTTCTATGTGAGAAAAGTATAACCTTTTATCAATATATGCACCCAATAGTATTCATAAAACATGTGTCAAATGCTGAAAATGCTGATTAGGTTCGATATGAACGTAAGTTGTATCTGTATTGGGAATTTGAATCTCTCTCTCTCTCTCTCTCTCTCTCTTATGTTCTATCAAGTGGATAAATCGTTTATAGAAATGTAGCATTTAAAGAAATTCCTATTTACTTGTACATGAAAGCAATCGAGCGGCGACGTTGGTCTTCTAATAAAGACTGTCCCTTTTGAGTTGTCTATAAATGCATCGGGTTGACATTCCGTGCAGTTCTCATACTGCAAATTGTCGTTGAACTGGTAATTATTCTAAAATGTATTTTGACGTTGCGTATAAAGGCTTCTGACTGAAGTGTTCGTGAATATAATCAAAAATATTGGGGAACTGAAAACTTTCTATTGGAATAAAGCGTGATAATTCTGAGAATATTCAAGGCACAAGTCAGAGATGAAAAAAAACTGACTCCTCATTTGTCAAAAATGTTTGAATACCCTTCTGTGTAGTGGTTCAATCGATACGTTCTCTTCCTCCATAACCTCCCTTAATCTCAAACCGGGTGATGTGTGATATTACTCTCCCGATATATCTGAGAAGCAGGACGTAAACCCCTAGCATATTGCTCTCTTATCTCTTAAATAAACATCGGGAACGTTTCGAACATCTGTCCCCCTTTTCCATTACAAGCAGTATGTGTTCGCTGTCTAACCATATAATCTAACTGATGGAGCGGTTCCAGGATACACAGTTATTGTGCATGTATTTATCAGACTATTAATACTTAGTGTAGCGTATACACAAGGTGTTGTCCTTTTTCAACTTTGTGCGTTTTATTGTTTTGACCATTTTATTGTTTATTATTGTGCATTTTATTGTTTTCATTGTTTGAGTCCCAACGCAAAAAATGCGTGGAACAATAAACTTCTTGTATTCGTTTTGATATCTGATGGAAGAGTCGTAGATCATAAATTATTTTTGTCATTAAGAATAGAAACTTCAGTTAGTCGACTGGGATCTAAAAATTAAAAATGCTACCATTTGGGCTGAGTTCGAACCCCGCGCAATGGAAGTTTTCACATTGTGTTTGCGGCGTATTGGGGAAAGGGAAAGCAGCACATTTAACCATCTGAAGATAAACTTTTTAATTTGTTAGGAGAGAAAAATAGTTCTACGCACTTGGTTGGAAACATCTCTTGGAGAAGGTCTGAGTGGAACAGAAGACGCCACATGTCCTGAGGTAATCAATGAGTAGGGAGTGGATTTTAATGACGTAGAAAACGCCAAATTGATCAATAAAATGCTCCTACAGTGTTTTTAAAATGCTCTAAAAGTAAAGAAAAATGACGTAAAATATTTTATCCAAAACCAGTTCGGATGAACAATTCATGATGTTAGATGTGTTGCAGACTTGATCGAGGCGTCTTCCTTTCATTCAAGTGAATTCACCTTGCATTTTTTTTTGAACTGGAAATCTCAAAAAATCTCGGCCTTTACATAGTGATCACGAAATTGGCCAAACCGACAGTTGCACTGATTGGCGTCACAGGAACCTTAGATTACATACAATGGCTGACATTTCACGTTCTGAGCGAATAAATGGAATGGGCTACTCAGGAATTCTGTGAAGAACGTTTTATTGCATCTCGTAAATATTATTTCAAACAAGTACCGTCAAAATGATATTAAAATCAATGAATTTAGCGAAAGTGTTTTAAAAATGACGGGAAAAGGTAAAAAGTACTTATTAGTCGAAATGAACAAAAAATGCAATAACAAAAAAACAGCATCTTATAAAATGGGTCATTTTCTTTTGTCGTAACTTAACATTAATAGTCTACACTAAAAGACATTCTTTTAAAGTAAAAAGAAAAATGACATTTCTGTAAAATCCGCCCCCTATTAATGTGTATCAAAAAATTTGGTCCCTTTGAATTTGTCCTGCTTGACTTGATGTTCGATGGAACAAGCTACAAATTGACATTTTTGGGGGAGGGGAGAATTGACGATTTGACGAGTGAAACAAGAACTGTCTCCACTTAAGCAGCTCAATCTCAATGTAATGTATTAATACTCTTTCCTAAAGTTTTGTTATACATTTTCCTTGTTTCCGATTTCTTGATTTGACCATTTGTATATGTGCAAATCATAGATGACATACCTATTAAGTGTTGGGTCTCTAGCAGAGACATTGCTTTTTAATATTTTTTTTCAATTCTGCAAAGTTACAATCTGTTCATTTTGAAACATTTAGCAAATTGTATAAAAGATCAAAGAAATAATTCGTATCAATTACCTTTTTTATGTGAGGGAAATCTAAAATGTTTTTCCTGTTCTGTATATATGTTGGACTGTTGTAAAGCAAGTTAGTATATAATTGATTAGTGTGCTTGTTCAATTTTTTCTGGTATATTTATCTTCTCTTAGTGATGAGATCGTGAATCTGAGTTATGTCGAGTCTTTATAAAGCTTCTTATTTCTCACGAACCACGGAGCGTTGCCGAGACTTCTTTAATTTTTAGTTTCGAATCGTCGCAGCATAGTTCTTAATACTTTTCTCAACAATGATCTTCAAAGGTGGGTTACATCTGCATCCGCCTCAAATTCCCACCACGTCACCGAGAAGATTGCACTCGAGACCGCGTAGAACGCTGTGACAGGGCCAGCGATGACAGATTGCGTGGTGAGCAGGTGGAGTGTAGAGTCTCTAGATACAGAGAGTAGCACAACCGCTGCCATTTAATACCATCTCACTCAACAGTGCCGCGAAGCAGCATTTAGAAGTTGAAGGAAAATTATAACAATTGGTGACGTTAGGAAGATTTTTAAGGTTATCAATATTGATTTGAGATAGATTCATGGTTCTCAACACACACAATATCTCACAGTTCCCATTCTTTTGATAACTGGATATAAAATGGCGAGATCGGTGGAACAGTGGAATGCACTACTCTCTGCATCTAGGGACTCGTAGTGGAGTGCGAGCGAGAAGACGGAGGTGTGAGGGTGACAGCAATTCAGGGAGCAGAGGAAGCGATCGAGTTTAGAGAGGGAGTGATGGGGAGGGGAGGTTACGACTAATTTCTTTGAAAGGAAATGGGTCTCCTTAATTAGTATAACAGTACGATTGATCTCGGAAATTTTATTAATATCGCAAAAAATTTACAGTAATGTCCGAGCTTATTTATCGATCCCTCTGCATTTTTCCACATTTTGCGAAACGTACTTACTTGGTCAGCATTGAAAGGAGGAAATAACCCTAGGACAGACATTGAAAAGATTGCGATGGCTGTTATATGCTTGAAAGGCAGGCAGGACAGTTCGGGGCGAAGAGAGAAGTGGGAAAGAAGAGATATTCTTTATTATGATTCCTTTATCTATGCATGTGGCCACGTTTGGAATGGGCGAGGGATTTGAAGGACGTATTTATTACTGATGCCAGAGCCTGCAGCCAAGGTGTGGTTACCACACCACGGGCGGGATTGGCAGTCATGGCCTTGAGTTGTGGTCCTACACATCAAAGTCCGGTGGACAACTACCATACCCTACTAGAATTCCGGTGATACATCATGAGGATGCCTGCAGTGAGGAGGCGTTTTGGGGAGCTCTGTGCTTCCCGATAGGCCTCCAGTTCCAGTTCCAGTCTTGTCTTCGCGGTGGCTGTGCCCGATACTCATGGGTTCTTAGAAGTTTCTTGTCATGGTGCAGTGGGTGACGTTATCAAGCCGAGAAGCTGTAAACCTTGAGCTGACGCGGTGGCTCCACGGAGGTTGTAGGTCTAGATTCTATTTCGCGTTCCGGCGAAATGCGGATACGAGACCAACGGTCTATTTCCATGGGGAGGGGAATAAGAGCTACGCTTACGAGACATGAAAACTCATGTAAATTACAAGTGTGCGGGATATTGTACTGCGAGAGGCACGATTGACATTGATGTCACTATAACAATGATAGAGTAAATGTAGAGCAAAGTCTAGGGACAGAGGGAAACATACCGCAAACGTGGTTTGTCCACCAGAATGTCGGTTGGGTCGACTGGAATTTGAATACCCACACGTCGTGGGGGAGCCAACCTCGTGGCCACGCTACGAGTTGACCGATTAGAAAGAACTGAACAGAACAAAAAGGGACAAAGGGAAAAGAGAACAGACTTGGTTTGTCCATCCAGAAGGATCCATTGGACTGACTGGAACTTGACCTCGGTACATCGCGGGGAGTCATTCTTGTGGCCACGTGCGAGTTGCCCGATTAGAAAGGGCTGGGCAGAACGAAAAGCGGCAGAGGGAAAAGGGAGAAAAGGGAAAAGAGGGAAATCATACCATGAATGTGGTTTGTCCATTCACAATGGGCCGTTGGTTCGACTGGGAATTGAATCTCGGTATGGCGTGCCAACCTTCTAGCCACGGTACGAGTAGCCCGATTAGGAAAGAGGAAAAGAAGAATAGATCCGACTAGAGACAAAGGGGTATGGTGCTTGTAAACGACAGGCGGGGCGAGCGGCGCCGCGGGGGCGCTGGCCGGGGCCGGGCCAGCTGGGGCGGCTGCGGTGACGCGACGCGGGCGGCGAAGGCAGAGGGCGACCGCAGGCGACAGGTGTCGCGGCCGCGCGGGGGCGGCGGCGGCGGCGGCGGCGGCGGCGGCGGCGCTGATCCTCTTAGGGCGCATTAGAGCCAGTAATTGGCCCCGCGCGCCCGGCCCTCCCCTCTCCTGCCACCTCTGTGGCCTCGGTGCGGCACCGCCGCCCTCACCGCGGCTCACCCGGTTCTCACTCATTGTCCACCATCACTCTTCCCTCCACTTTGTGGCCCCGCTCCACCCCCTTCACCCCGCCATGCCTCACCCCGGCACGCCCCACCTCATCCAGTTCCCGGGTCGCTCTCCAGTCCTCGCCACCGCCCCCTTCCCCCGCCTCAGCTTCCCCGCTGCTCGTGCTGCCCTCGCTCGCCCCAAACTATCCCTCCAACGTAGACTATTGCCTTCACCTCCGCGGCCACATCCGTCATCCCGACGGACACCTATGCCGCCACATTCACTGCGACCTTCGCCTTCACCTCCATCACCTTCCCGCCGTCACTTCCGTGCACACCTCTGCCATCGCCTCCTTGGCCACCTTCTCTGCCGTCCAATTCCATCTCCAATCTCTCCCGCCAACGAACCCCTTCCACCTCCGACCCCCCGCCCTCTTAAACCCACCAAGCCCCACCCTGTCTCACCGCCGAAGCTCCCCGCCGTCGTTTCGCCGTTGACGAGTTCTCCTTCCCTCCGCTGATCGCCTCTTGCGCACCGCCCTTTGCGGCGACCTCTAACCGTAGTCTCCCTTTTCAAGGGCAAGGGCCCTTCCCTCACAAGTACAACGCGCACTTCATTAAACATTCTATCATCAGTCGATCTGGGCGATCGCTAATGGAGTTTGCCGAACGTGAAGCTGCCTTGCACGAAATTCTACGGAAGCGAGGCATTTTGGAGTCTCGTGACGAGATCGGTAAATATTAAGAAGTTATTTAAATGACACGAATACCACTTGTCACATATCGCTCATGACTGAAATTAATTCGAAAAATGTATCCTGTTGGACCTTGTATGTTAGGTTTTAGGAAAGACGTGTAGAAAGGACAGAATGGGCACCATTTTTTTACGCTCTCAATATATTTTTAATATCTGAATGTCGTAAAACTTGATTACATCTTACAATGGCAACATGCCATTTTAAGTCTGTGCCTTGCCTGAGATTCGAACTCACGACTCTGCGATCATTGCACAACCTTGTGCGCAATTTGCGTCTCCTATACAATAATGTGTGGATTACAAACAAGACAACAAACGGAAACTTTATAAAACGTCTCAAGAGACGGAACCCGAACCAGTTATTTTTCAAGAAATATATTCCTGGAACAGTAACGGAAACGGTTTTAGTTTTCAAAAGCTGTTTCGTGCAACTTGTTAAGCTAGCTTGACGTTTCGAGAAGTGATTCACAGTGTGGAATATATTTACGCTTCGTACCCTCGTAATAATAAAATTAACTGCGTTTTATAAAAGGGGATGACTTTCTTGACCCAAAACAAAGAACTAACTAGAGAGAAAAATCGTTTTAGAACTTCTTCAAAATTGAAATAGGAACCGAAACGTTTTGATATAGATAATCGAAATCGGACCCGATATATTTCATTAACTGAGAATGAACGTTATTTGATGCAGATTGAAGCCTGGATTACTAGTCGCACTCAAATTACATGACTTAATTGTTATGAGCTAATATTTTAAATTCTTCATTGCAATATTTGAATAATATGTTTGCGTACTGCGAATAATATGTACTAAATGTGTTAAATCAAAAATTATTACTCTCATCAGATATATCCAAATCTAAGTAATGAACTCCAGAGTTGGAACTTGGAAATTTGATTTTAATTAATGAAGTCGGGTTAAAGTTATATTAAGTTAATTTTGGAGAAAAATGTTCATTCGTTTTTCTTGTTGCGTTGTCTGATTATCAATTGGTATTTGAGAACTAAAATCCTATTCAACTTGTCGAATTTCTATTGACGGAACGAGTTCAAAAAAAGAAAAGAGTTTGATTATTGATAGGATATATTTAAAAAAAACAGGTAACACATTTTTAAGTGTAGCTGTACTTGTGATGTATTTCCTGACTAATGGGACTTTTTTGTTTCAGGTGAGTAACTGTTATCTGAATGTTGGACTATGGAATGGTGATTATTGTTGGTGAGTTTCCTAAAGTTACATTATTCTATGTCTTTCTCCAGTATTTTGCGTAGTCAAATAGCTTCTTGTTTCTAACATCTCGATCATGTTCTCGATCTCGCCCATTCGATCAGGTTTTTGCCCAGTTTCCCTGATCCATTGAGCAAATGCTGAGATGGGATCTTGTTTTGCTTCTTTAACATAAATGCAGCTTCACTATGTGCACATTTTCTTGACCACTCATTTCGCTTGTAGTGGTTGGAATAGAGCTGAGGGCGAGTTACTGTTTTGTTAGCAATCCAGAAAAATCAAATCTGCAGTTCGTTGACCGTTGCAAATATGTTTTCTAGAATTCTGTAACGAAAATGTCTAGTTTTTCAAATGTTGCTAATCTTCCACTTTTTAAATTTTATTATTATTTGGTTTGTTTTTTATCTATTAATGATATTTCAACTATCGCATTTATGGTTAAAATATTGGAAAGGGATTCTAGACCTCAAGAAAATATGCGCAGATAATCTTCTCCGCCATATGTCACAAACCGATTTTACTTTTTTCGACCAAAGAAACAAAAATTAACAAAACATCTTTTAATAATTTTCATTATCATCTTAATTTCATCGTGTTTCAGCTCTTTATTAAATTATTCCTGAAGTAGGTAAATTTTGCTAATGCGACATACTCGTATCATTTTTGACAAAAATCTCTAATGATTTTACAAAGATGAGGTGTACAATTTGGGGCAATATTCAAATGTGATGCTGAAAAACGTTACTTCTAATGAATTTATGATGACCGTTGTAGTGCGTTTTGGAAGTTAACTGGATAGTAATAAAGATTTGATTTATTTGTTTGAGTTTAGTCAAAGAATTGTAAAAGCTGTGTGTGACGTATTCTTTGCACACATCATTTCTTATTTAGTTTTTCATTTTTCTTCATTATCACGTGCCTTCTAAAGTCACTTGATTTACTCTGTATTTTATTTTGACCTTCCAAAGGCAAGTTCCTGTGCCCTTGTGCCTCTCATGATCCATTGCACTTTACAATCAGACAGAAATTAAACCTTTCTTATTCCGATAGCCGCCTTATTTTCGCAGAATCCATTTCTGCCGTCTTTTTTCTCGGCTGTTTCTTATGGATCCTCTAATTTCCCTGACGGCGTGGCGTGAAGTTAGCCGTTTCTTTCTAGTCAAGCGTCGTTTCATTATTCTTTGAACGCTGAGATAAGACATTTACTCCAGGAACCGCGAAAACCCGAGAAAACTGAGGTAGATATCGTCATCCGTGTTTTCTGCATTAAAAAGTGCAGGCATTTAAAGACACTCTGACCGTTTTTGCACCAATGTTCCACGTTTGATGTGATTTTATCTTTATTGTGATCGACCTATTTTACGGCTGACAGCTCGATTTAAAATTCCCTTGTTGCGGTTTTTGCGATATCTCGCCAGAAATATACGACATGGGAATGTCGATATTAGTCCTCATTCGAAGCAGCTGTCATAACATTCGTTAAATGTATTGCGGAATGTGCACTTGCGGAACGAGGGAGATATTTTTAATGACTGGAACAAAACAAGCAGGAGTAGTCTGTGTATGTTGAAACGCATAGAATTGACGGTGGTCTTTCGTCAGAGTTGAAGAACCGCAGAAAATTCAGATCCTGTTATTGAACGTACGTTAGTCAGAAAAACTAGTCGTACATCTGCCATTCGAAGTGTTGGCTGTAGAAGTAGGGTAACAGAATACTCTCCGAATTCTCAATGTTGCTCATTGAATTTTGAACATTATCTTCTTTCACCAGAAGTTAATGGTTGTGTATTGTTTATGATCATACGTATTTTAAAGCAGAAAATGCAAATTTACTCGGTAAATATCTTGTATTAAATTTTAAAAGCATGTGTCGTTGGGAAACAGATACATTATTCTGCATGAAATGAAAATATCCCAAGACAATATATTGTATCAGTGCTTATAAGATATTGGTTTCTTGCAACGAAAGGTAATTATTGAAAGAAATATACGGCTTCGTGTAAAATGCGTCAGTAAAGCTTTCTTCGCAAAGTTTGGTTGAATTGTAAGTGATAATTTTAGGACATGAACTTCGGTATCGAAGTTAAGTTAAGAAGAGCGTGTATTTTTTGTGAGTCCTTTATCCTTTGTGGGCACTTCTATAAAAGAAACAAGATTACCATAGTCATATGGCAAATATGATGAGGTAACTAACTTTATGTATCGTGTTTCCTCATAAAGCGTGCACAGAATTTTATATTGTAGACGCAGAAGTTGCATATGCGGATCTTCTTGTAGTACGGTATTGAAAGCATTGCTGTGTTGCAGCGTTTGCCTAAACATATAACCGTCTACGACAAGGTAATTACCGAACGCCGCAGTGAGCGTACACGAAATTCCACTTGTGGCGGTTCGGCAGCGGCTGAGCTCCTCTTCCCTCAAACCCTCGGGGGCGGGAGGCGTGCAAGGCGCGACACTGCGCGGAGCTCAAGAGATTCAGCCGCCGATGCGATTGCGCATTGAAGTGTCCGGTATCGTCTCCTGTATTATTTCAGTAGTATACCTTCCCTTTGTGGCTCTCACACGCAACCAATATTTATAAATGAGGTATCTAAAGAAAGAAAATTTTACAGAGACGTGACGAATTGCACTTTGACAAAAAATATGAAGGATTTGTTTAAAAAACATCTAAATATTTATGCAAAATGCAACCCGCAATGCACGCCAGAATTTTTTTTAAAAATCTATATCGTTAAATAACTCCTAAATAAAGCTTGTTAGGGCCTTAAAAACTAAAATTTTGAGGTAATGGCCTCTAAGAAGTGTTTCTCACATCGTAATCTACAGGACGAGATCTTCTTGACCATTCTATTACATTTTTGCTGGTTCGACGCTTCTCGATACTACCCCACCTGTTCTGAGCCTGCAAAATCTGCAACTGTATGAGAATTTACCAATTACTTCGTATGATTGCGGAGGCTTCCGCCGCCGGAATTCATGTTGTCCAGGCTATCCGGGATGAAATCGATGACGCGGCTCATCGCGGATAGCCTGGACAACAATTACTTCATATTCTACGTGACTGAATTACACGGTTGTACCTCTTTGCTCGATAATAGGGTTAAATAAGAATAGTTTGCATTGACAAGGGTAAATTATATTTTTATCAATTACAAGATGACACATAGAACAAGTGGCGGAGGATAAGAGGGTCTTGAAGAAAAATATACATTACAGGCTTAATATGGACATGGAAACATAAGGAAGAGGTTGGGGTGTGGCATACGAGAGTTCTCGCGAGGGTACGCTAGTTCTTAACAAATCAACACATTTTCTTATAGGTTGGAGAAAACAATGAAGGTCAACAATGGAAATGCAAGTTTCCGAGTTTCAAACATAATTTCATTGAACGTATATACTTCGATTTTTCTATAGTGTTCGATGATATTAAATGTTTGTTACACCTCCTGCCTTATAAAATAAAAGTTTTTAATTAATTTCCGAACGTTCTTCTAAACGGAGCTCGTGGCCTCAGAAATGTACTTATCAGTCTTAAAAAGATTCATTTCATAAGGCAGCAGTTGTAACAATGACCTAATGTCATCGGCCACTTAGAAAAGTCACAGTATATTTCTTTGTTTGGTATTCATTCTGTCTGCTAACTCTTGTCAGGAAAATATTGACCTAAGATGTGGCCAGGTGTGATTCGACAAAAACCGTTATGGAGAAGAATGGCAGAAGTGAGATAGCCTTTCAAGGTGGGTGGTAACTGTGATAGAAGCAGTTAAACGTAATTTTACGTACGAATGAATTGGTATGAGCTTGTGCGGAGTTATTAGAAATGAAATAGAGTCAAAAGATTTGGTTCTTGAGAGCCTTCTGTGGAAGGGAGGCCAAGTGCTGACGAAAATTGCTCGTTCAAATGGTCGTCCAAATGCTCGGCCGAATGCTTCCAGGAGCGGAATCAGTGGTATCTTGGCTGTCTTCCAGGAATCCTCCATGCTTGAGTTTCAGTCTTTCTGGGACACTCTTCGGGACTAATTTCCAGATTTCCTTCCGATGCTGGGCAGATGCGATCTGCTGTGATGGATCCACTCGTGTGGAAATGTGTAGAAGACGTTTTAGCTCCGACACAGGTTGTCTGAAACGTTGGCAAACATGCCTTGGACGTCTCGCCTAAGGGGTAGGTTCTTTCACCAATGATTCTATTAAACTGATGTTCATCATTGCACTGTGTCAAAGAGATGAAGAAGAGATAGATTGGAAATTTGTAACGCATAACCTTAACACATTTCTAAGTTTCGATTCGGAAACTTTGGATTCCAGTTTTTTTTTAACTATGTGCAAATCCAATGAGAAATCGGGCAGTTAACAGTACTAACAACGTTTTAAATGTGAATTCAACTTACGTGTAGTTTCTTGCGTTATAATAATTCTGTTAGTTCGGCCAGGAAAATGTACAATATGTATAGAGCAATACTACTGTACATTACTTTTAAAAAACCTAACATTTATGGTTTTTGGATGTTCCTACTTAATTAGTTCGTGTCATGAAAACGAAGTTCGCATTTTGAATTGAAAACCAACTTCAAGTAATCAATGCATTATAGGCAACATTATTTAGGAATCTGGTTAGAATTCGTTCCATGTTTAATTAATCATCAGGTTTCACGGATTTTGTGGCCTTTTAATATTGCTCTCTGAATTTTGGCGACTCCTATATTCCATTTCGCGATACATGTGCAGTTGCGACGCAGAATTTAGGAAGCTTGCCTCCAGTTAAGCTGCTTTGAAGCTCAAAGGAGATTGTATTGGCAGATTTTAACGCACGAGGGGCGTCGCTGATCATGAACAGAATGGAGGGTAGTGTCCGTCACCATTCTTTCACAGGCCAGATAAACATACCAGAACGTAACGTTTATTTTCTTTATTTTATGATATCTTTATAATGAATTACGCATAGTGTAAAAGGATTCTGTGAATTCCAGTATGATTTGTAACTATTACTAGCGAACTTTGGGGAAATACGACCAATTCGACCACATCCACACAAAATTTCATGTAGATTTGGAGTAAGTGGACTAGCCCAGTCCAGGCTTTATCGTTATAATTTCAACATCTCTTCCGACATAGACTAAGAATGAATTTGAGAAGAACATAACATACTTTGTGCATGAAATATAAGTTCGTAACTAACGAAAGTAAACAGCATTCATACACTCCCAATGAAGCCTTGTTTTTCCCAAGCCTTTGCGTTTGAAGCAACGTCTGGGTGTTAGTAATTACGAGTGCACCCTACGGCAGAGGCGTAAACGTTGTTGCTTGCGCCTCCCCGAAAGAGCAGGTCCCCTGCGGCTGTTTCGGGTGCGCTTCCTAGTTACAGCGCCAAACAAACTGCGCTCCGCCTGCGTTTGCGTTCCGCCGCCGCGGGGCCCGCCCACGCCCGGCTCGTCGGCCGGGCCGCGAGGCAGACAGGTGTTTCGCCCGCCCCACGCCGCCCCACGTCGCCCGCGCCGCGCCGCTCGTTTAGCGCCATTAAGGCGGCGGCCGCGTAATTGCGCTGTCTGGCGGCGCCGGCGGCAGACGCCGCTTCCGGCCGCTTCCCCCCCCCCCGTGCCATCGCATCGCGAAGCGCATCGCGCTTCGTGTACTGCCCCGCCACGCCCCGTCCTGCTCTTGCCGACTGGCTCGTTTCGCCTCGCCCTGCCCCCCAAACTGCGTTGCTCCGTACCACCTCTCCTCCCCATCCTGGCTCACAGCAGCCTCTCACTTCATCCCGTTTGTGTTATTCCACCTCACTCCGTCCCGCTTCGCCCCATCCCACTTCGCCCCATTCCGCTTCGCCCCATCGCACTTCGCCCCATCCCACTTCGCCCCATCCCGCTTCGCCCCATCCCGCCTCGGCCCATCCCACTTCCCTCATCCCGTCTCGCCCCATCCCGCTTCGCCCATCCCGCCTCGCCCAATCTCACCTCGACTCACTCCATCCCGCCTCGCCCCATATCTTCTCGCTATCCCGCCTCGCATAGTCCCATCTCGCCTCATCTCACCACACTCCCAACCTCCCTCGCCTCCTACGACCTCCGTCCCACTCACCTGACACTGCCCACCCAAGCCCATCCCACGTTTCCTCTACCTGCATCATTCCCTCTTCCCCAATCCGCGTCTTCCAGTCCAGTTATCCCGTTCCGCGCCAGTCTGCTTCTCCCAACCCTCGCCGCTCTTTCCTCTCTGGCCGTGTTGTCTCACTTCGCATCGTCCCACTTGTCTCCTCCTCAATCCCGCTCGTTCGATACCATCTCTTTTTCGTCACCGGACTCGCCTTCTTATGTCCCTCGCACACAACACTGACCTGCGTTCTCCGCCCCTACTCGCGTCCCTGCTACTGTCTCTTCTCCCGCCTTCGCGCTGAAAGTACCTTTGTTTTTCTGTATCAGGTGAAGAATCCGTCCTCTTTGTCTTACGTGCCTCGCATCAATAATCCCAGTCCAATGTTCATCCATTCCTTTCTCCCTCTCTACTGTAACTCCCTCTCATCCGTGACCCAGAATTTGTTTCTACATTCGCACTTCCTTTTCTCTTCTTCTCACTATTATTGCTTCATATTACCATCCCTCTCGATTACTTCAACCCATCACTCCTTTAGCATTCCTACCTCTTCAATTACATGCCACTCTGTCATCAGTTAACTCAATTCTTTCAGGTTTCTTCACGCCTATATCTTTTCGATGTTCGCCCCCCCCCCGCCCAATTGTCTTCCACCATTCTAATTCCTCTTCGCTTGTCTCTCTTGCATTTGCTCCTCCAGTATCTCCTATCCTCCGTCCCCATCACGCTAGACGTGACGCGAGCTCCTGCATTCTGTTTCCGTTTGTTGCATCTGCCGGTGGTGCCCGCAGGGATCAAAACATGGTCCTTTTCAACATTCCTCTCGTAAGTTCATTGCGCTAGTTTAGGTGATGTATTATCGCAGTGTATATGTCCCGTTACTATCTCTTGATTCCCGGTCTCAAGTTCTTGCAGCGGGCTATAATGCTGCACCGTGCCACAGTTTGCAAAGCATATGGCTGCTCTTCTTTCCGAGCTTGACATGTACATAGATACCATTGGCGTGTGCTCGCAGTGACGCATTTCCAAGAACAAAACTGTGCTTTAGTGTATTCACCTTTCCTATTCCCTCTTTATGTTGGGCTCTTATCATTTCTTGGATAATCAATACTCTAGAGTAGTTCACGTAGTTTCGCATGCTTAAAGTGAAAACAGAAACTCTGAAGGCGCACTCTTTTACTGTTTATACGCGCATAAAAATAATAAACATTAATAAATTTCCTTTTCCTGAGATATATTCGCAAGTTGGGTTACAAACAATCAAGATATCTGTATATTACACTGCAGAGATATTGCCCGATTCCACATAAATTATCATATTTCAATTAATCTCATACACTCGCTCATTCGACTCAACTGATCTGCTGGTGATAGGAAGCTTATCTCTTTCCTCGAATCTCTTCCTTTACACGTCTTCCAATTTTCTTGCATCTCTTTTCCCTTAAATCTCATTCCATTTCCTCAGATTGCTTCTCCCACACCCCTTCTCCGTTCCTAGCATATCTTTCTTTCCATACCTCATCCTCTTTCTTCGAATCTCTTCCTTCACCACTCTTCCACTTCTGTTGCATCTCTTTATCTCAAAATCCAATCCCATTTCGTCGCGTCTTCTCCCGCACGCTTCCCATTTCTCCCGTACGCTTCCCATTCTTCTCAAAACTCATCCCATTTCCTCAGATTGCTTTTTCACTTTTCCTAAAGTATCTCTACCTCCATCTCTCATCCTCTTTCTTTGACTATCTTTCTCTAACGTCTTCCACTTCCCTTGTATCTCTTTTTCTCCAAATCTCATCCCATTTTCTCAGATTCCTTCTTCCACACCTCTACCCTTCCCTTCCTACGCGGACCGCGTACGCGGAGGCTAGGGCCAGCAATCGTGATGCAGAGAGGCTCAAGTGACGAGTTGTGTAGGAATTCTGCGGTGCTTCACACGATCGGATTTGTTGGATAATTAAGTAGAGGGTGTGGTAGCCGTAGAATCAATAGCACTCCTTATAGTGGGGTCGATTTATGTAACTATTGCACATAAAATTTATTTCAGTGGTGGATTTATTTAATACTAAGCTAGCAATAAGTTAAACCCACTCTCGTCTGTGTTTTATTGCAACCTGCCACATTATCTCTTCTTCTACATCTCATGCTCTATGTTTCTTCCTCATCTCTTCCTCCGCGCGTCGTCTATTTCTCTAGTATCTCTTTTCCTCCTAATCTCCTCCCATTTCCTCGCCCCTCCTGCCGCTTCGCCCCCGCTCCGTTCCGTCGCGGCGACACGGGATCCGCGCGCCCTGGCTCTCGAGCGGGTAAACAGCGATGCGGGTGCGCTGGCGCCGGTTCCCCTGCGCGCCGCTTGGGTGCGTGATTCAAACACGGGCCTCGTGTGCACGCGCTTCAAGGTGCGTGTACACACACACGCTCGTGATGGCGCATGTACACTTGTGCTCAAACACCGGCCCTTGCCCTCACCCTCATCCCCTCCTCCGTCGACTTACGGGCCTCGTTGCTTGTTTGCCTGTCACGTTCCCCCCGGGAACTTCTACCTGGCTTCGTTGGTTTTGCTCATGCGGACGCTGTTCTTCACGATGTGAAGATTAGAAGGTATTCTGATATGTAGTGCGAATTTTCGGGTTGGCGTGGAACCAGGCAGTATATCATCAGTTGACTGTGTTAGCTGAAGGTTTGATACGCAAACAGTAGATACGCTGAATAACAGTTTGGTGATTGGGGCAGTGTAATGGTGGATCATTGTAAGAGGTATCTGAAAAATAAATTGATTTGCAGCCGATGTTTAATACAGTGTTCCAAAATGTCTTTAATAATGTTGCAATTAGACTACTACCGAATCTTCTTCCTCATCTCTTTCCCTTTGTTTCTTTCCTCAGCCATCTTCTTATAATTTTCTTCACGACTCGTCCCCTTTCCTCGAATTAATCCCTGACATTCATTAATCATTTACTTCACACCTCTCTTTTCTTCGCACTCTTTTCTTGCTCCCCCTGACCACTTGACTCCCAACAACGCCTCATGCATGTCCTTAAGTACTTATTATATGTTCTTCTGGGAGAAGCGCAATATTACACCCTTGATTTTACGCGCTTCTTCAATTCATGCGAATTTAAACCTTCTACATCTGTCGTTCTCGATTACAGGTCTCCGATGTACTTTCTAAGAATGAAATATGAACCGTATAAAATGAAAATAATGACCTTCAAATGCACAACTGCTGCTGAACAAATTCACACTAAATGGATTTCTAAAAATCAGCACACATTCTGCTCATGAACAACAAGTAAAATACTCTTGTATAATACTGAAATAAATTGAATGTTTTAACAAAAACTGGATTCAATACTACAATAATAGTATAGTGTATCAGTGCAATATTTCTTTACAAACCTAGAATATCAGAAAAGTTGTTCCATAACGTAACACGTGAAGAGCAAACATTTAATGTTGCGCGGCCTCTTAAAGCTTGGCATGACGTTATCTGTACCATCAGCAATAACGCATTGAGTATAAGAATTCAAACGAGATCCGCAGTATTAAGAATTGACGGAATAACCCAAATATTTGAACTTTCCAATCAAAATCGAAGCTTCATTTTTTTTTACCCGCTTGTTCCTGTAATATTTAACGAAACCATAGATATCCCTCAAAAGGCTGTAGGATGCATGGTAATCTAATCGTTATTATTCTGGATCAATTCCTACATAAGAGCTACGCTTTGTACCTCTGGTCTTTACTGTGATATTCCACTTCTAGTGTAACTGAAGTGTTTCAGATGATTTGATGGGCTACACCAACGGTGATTTGATTATAATAAGAATACGCTTTTGAAATCCGTCATTGCTTTTTGAATTGTCTGCCTCTTTCTCATTTGCGTGGCCGGATTTACATAATTTCATATCCATTTTAACTAATATGTGCGCTCCTCTTAACTATGTTTACTCTATTTCTCATCATTCGACGCGCCAGTACAGTTGGTATTTAGTACTATTTCTCAGATATTTTTATGAATCCGTATGCGTATCAAAAGCAAGTTAATTTCTGGCGGGGAATGAGAATCGATTTTCGAAACTCGCCTCTGCGGTGTACTGTAATGCAATTAAACGAGTCCTTTTAAATAATAGATTAGATACGATTGACTATGTAAATATTTTAATGCTCGTTAATGAAATTACCATATTATCGACGTCTGGCTTTGATACTCGGAAATTATTCATGGAGAGGAGGATGATAATTTACTCAGTTTATAAATGGTTTAATATGTAGGACAACGGATATGTCATGCTTTTGTTAGCATTTGTCTTTTTTCTTTTCAGCATTTCTGATTTCGATGAAAGTTGTTGAAGTGAACGGAGGACTCCTGGGTATTGTTCAATGAATATCATGTCTTGATTCGTAAAGAAATCTGTGTGTGCTGCGTTTGTCTGATGTCATTCTTTGGATGATCGCCTGACTCCCGAACACTTGAACATGAGCAGGGTTTAGTTGAAGAGTCCATCGTTTACTGCTACACAACACTCCGCTCACTGTTGACCTTTAACCCTCCCGTTTAGTGGACAGCCTGCAGTATTCCCACAGCGGCCGAAGATCAGAGAGCTTATCTTAGAACGAATCTGAATTAGCCCAGACGGAGCCATTAAGAGGTGCCAAGATTACTTGGAGGAGTACGGAGGTGATTTGAAACTCATGTAATCACTTTCCGACCTCTCTGACCCTACAAAACACTGCAGTGTGAATGGTTTCTTGCTGTACAGAAAAGTACGTGTCCTTGTGGGGAAGCGGTTCTCGTGTCCTAAATGTGTATTCCCGTGGTCAAAAAGTAATTGTTTTAAAAAATTATAAAAATAATCGGTTTGATCTCTTGTAAAATATCTTGAATATAGAATTTAATCGGGGATAATTCAAACTCCATGCGTTCCTTGAAAAAAAATGCTATTTTGGTTTGTTGTATATGTATTCAAGTAAGTGAATATTTTCAATCATTCACTTAGTAATGTTGAATTTATAAAATGAAAATGTGTGTTATCATCACTGCTATTCTTTGAGCTTTTTTATCTCAGCATTTACCATTTAATGTTCCCGATAGAATTATAAATAACTACTTGTTATGTTTCTACCTTAATCTTGAATTTTTTCATTTGTTGTGCGAATAACTTACTTGTTATTCTTCCTCTCAAATATTTATATTTGCATTTAAATACTTCTGTAAGGAAACTTACTTCAAAAAGTTAGTTTTCGAAAGCTCGCAGACATGTCACAAAGACTACAAATGGTACTGCGAGAAAACCTTGCAATTGAAATTGAAATCTTTCTCGGTAAGTTTGGAGCCCAATGCCAATTAAAATTGAACAAGGCCACCAAGCAAGGCGTGAAGTTGCCCGACACGAAGAGCGTCGTCGCCTTCCGAACGCGCCCGCAGCCTCGGCGCAGAGCGCGCGCTTCGGATGCGATGCGATAAGCCACGGGCCGCCTCCGAGGCGCTTTCAGACTTGTCCAACTCGTTCCTCTTCCTCTGCTGCTGGTCTTTCGCCCGGCTTCGCCCGGCTGTCCCTCAAGGAGCGCCTCCTCCTCCTCCACGCGGCTCGGCTCGCCCCGCCCCGGCCCCGCCCACAGCCCCGCCCACAGCCCCGCCCACAGCCCCGCCCACAGCCCCGCCCACAGCCGCGCCCACAGCCCCGCCCACAGCCGCGCCCACAGCCCCGCCCACAGCCCCGCCCACAGCCCCGCCCCACAGCCCTGCTTCCAGCCCCGACCCCGGCCCCTGCCCCCTCCTTCCGGCCCGCCCTCCCAGCAAACCTCCGTCCCATCTCCTGGCCCCGCCCCGCCCACCGCCCCGCCCCCCGCCCCGCCCACCGCCACGCCCCACGACCCACCCCCCGACCCGCCCCCCGACCCGCCCCCCGACCCGCCCCTCGGCCCGCCACCCGCCCCGCCCACCGCCCCGCCCCCCCGCCCCGCCCCCCGCCACGCCCCACGACCCGCCCCCTGACCCGCCCCCCGACCCGGCCCCCCGTGGCTCGCTCCCCAACCCCCCCACCGGCCAGCCCCCGGCTCGCCACCAGCCGCCGCCCCCTCCGCCCCCACGGCCTCGCTCCCCGCCCTGCCCCTGGCCCGTTCCCCGGCCTGTCCCCCGGTCCGCCCCCGGCCCTCCCCACGGCCTCCCTTCGGGCCACCCCTGGCCCAACTCTGGCTAGCCTCCGGCCCGCCCCCTGGACCGCAGTCCGGCACCCCCACCCGCCCCGCACCATCACCCACTCTCCGGCCCGCCCCACGGTCTCCCGCCGCCCCAGGTCGCCCCCTGCATTGCTCGTGTTTGCCACGGCTTGAACCTCCCCCTCCCAAGACACTTCCCCCGCTGTCCCGCTGGCCCCGATCCGTTCATCCCCGCTCCGCCAGTCCCCGCTCCTCCCCAGCAGCTCGCCCGCCCGCCCGCCCGCCCGCCCGCCCGCCCGCCCGCCCGCCCGCCCGCCCGCCCGCCCGCCCGCCCGCCCGCCTCGTTATTCGCCGCGGAGTTCGTTTGCCTCTCTTCCTCTGGCTTGCTGCTGCCCTCGTTATCTGATGCCTCCAAAAATGAGGGAATTCCGAGGAAATTATATTTCAACGCGTGTTATATCCGTTTAATTTTCGTGGATTCTTCCAGCTGCCAATACAACACATTTTTCTAAATTACACGACTGGGTACCGTAATTGCGACTCGTGTACGCGTACTTCGACTTGTGTACCGTTAGCGTTTACATTCATTTTTTGCCTCACGAAGCATATATTAAAGACAAGTTTCGCTGCCAACAAAAGGTTTTAGTTGCACGAAAACAAACGAAATCTTAGGTAGATATTTCCACACAGGAATGTGAGTTGTTGCGTGGATATGCATTAAAAGGAACGTATTACTCCTTGTATGTTTGTTTTGGTGATATGATTCGACTTCCGTCCTGTACTGTTATTATTTCTTGTTGTCTGCTAGCTGATTTAAAGAGGTTTTGTAGGTACATAATTCGTAGTTTTGTATTCTTTTGTGATTCTGTCTTTAGATGCATAAAAGAAAAAAGGTCATGGAGAACAGCCGCAAAGGAATGTTTAAATTAAATAAAATTACATCTTGGTGCTTGTGGTTAGATTTGAAATGTGATTATGCTTATAAGTAGTGATGTGTTGATCCGCCTGCGCTCTTGTCATTTGCAAGCAATTCATCACGATTCACTTGCGTTGCTGGTATTCACTTCAGAGATCGCCTGCCTCTCTGTGTGCCGTCTTGGCAGTCTTGGTGTGTGGGCTTCGTTTTAAAATAGCTGATGTTTCAAAGCTGAAAATTAGGAGAATATCTGATTAGAATCTTTGATTAGACACCATAAGTCTCATAAATGAGAAATGAATTTGTGTTTGTGTTATTACGAGAAACATTGAAGGAATTGCTGTGCCATCTGATGCCTGTGAGGTGAAGTGTCATCTGGGATAAAGGATGAAGAGGGGATGAAGTACAGTGCGAAATGCCCTCGTACGTTGTGCTTCGAATTTTCACTTGATTTGTTACTACGTCTGTTCGTTATCATCTGCTCACCAGAAGCTTGTTAAAGGAGAAGAAACACAAGGGGTGTACGTGTGGAATCAAGATTATTGTAATGGTAAAAGTTAGGCCTGTTGGCAAGTGTTAATGAAAACTCTGTGCAAGCATTAAAGATTAATAATACTTAAAGAAACAACACCCGCATTAAACATTATTTTTTGTTTAGTATTAATGTTTGCAAAAGTGTCAGTATCTTTTATATTTATTTCATCCTACGTTTTATCGAACATGCGAATATCCTAACTAGCTAAATTCAGGCGATGCGCGGGGTGTGTTTATTTTAGTAATTGCGCTTTTAAATTTGATCGTTTAACAAAACTTGATTTAAATAGTAATTTTTTTTTTCTCCGTGAAAACAGTGTTTTTGAGTTTTCACTTGGAATAATCTACGGATTAATTCTATTTAAGTAACAAAGTTTCTGACTGCAGTGTAAATTATCAGTAGTTGAAATAATTTAGCCATGTTCCAGTAAAGGCAAGAGGTTTCTCATAAAGTATTACCAATGCAACGCAGGGGGATTCAGAAATTATTTCGGGTTGGAGGTGGCGGGGTGGGACAGTTTCTGTTCGCATCCTCCCTCTGTACTTTCTAAATAATAAATTATGGCACTTTTTAGAATGAGAAAGTCTTCATGTGCTGTCCACTTGGGTTCAATGATAACGTACACACCCGACTAATTTGGTTTGTGATTCTATCAATGTGGTAATAAGTTGATCCTTTCAAAGATCATGTTAGTGTAATCATTAGAGTTGAGCTTTGAAACACTTACAATGTTAGTATCCGCCTACACAGTCTTTGTCGCTCCCACGCCGAAAATATATCGTTCGTTTCTTCGGTCATCGGTTGACTGTTCGTTACTTTTAAAGTTCAATAGAGAACAAGGTTTAAAACTTCAATAGAGAACAAGATTCACAGTGACAAAGTGACCATCGTTTCTTCGCGCTGTCGGCTAAAAAGTTTTCAACATGGCGGGCTCGGGAATAACGCATTACTAATTTGACAACGCTACAAAACATTCATTCGGTTTCGTCCCGGACTGTTCATTACTTTGGCGCCCTGTTATCGTTATGCTATAGTAATGCGTTGGCTTTAAAGCATTTTAATAGACGGTTAATTCGCCCGAGCTGGAGGTCGCCAGATGAAGATTGGTGGGAGCAAACAATTAACGCTTCCATTACCCGCGATTGCGTGATGAATGAAGCCCAGGGAAGTGGGTGCTACGGGTGCGGCGGTAATCACAACGCTACACGCAGCTACCAACGCATCAGCGTAGTGGTGCAGTGTGCACTGAGCGCGGGGCAGTCAGGGAAATGGATTATTGTTGAACCACAGTAGGCAACCTTTGGAACCCGACGAGTTATGCTGCATTACAGTACATGGTGATATACTTGATTACGTCGGTTACGGCGGGGGCCCACAATTTTGTAATTTACTGTGAATATCAAATGCGTTGAGATCTGTATTCATATAGGTTTTGAAATTTTATAATTACACGGAGTTGCGGAGTTATGGATTGAATAACAGAATTGACCAGATGAAGACAAACATTCATTTTCCCTCTTATAATATTGGAGATTGATTATTTTGCTCTTCTGCCCAAAATGCAGGTTTTTTCCACTGAAGTCTTTTAACATAAATGATTAACTGTAATGTAAACACTGAATCCAAGTATGCAGCATTGAGTCCCACTGTAGTGGAAATAGGAAGGTGACGTAAACTAGTTAGGAGTGGGAACCGAGAAAACACGCGTCGATCTTTCCAAGGCCTTTTGCCATATCGTTTCTAGACTGTTTTCTTTTGCATTTTTACACGTGTTGCAAACAAGCACTAGGTCGTGTTCGTCACGTTTTGCACACAATAAACTGTTGCTTGTAAGAGATTTCCTCTTGACTGGCGATGTTGATCTAGTACGACAAACAAACGCAGTCTGCCACTTACGTGTTTTCGACTCACGAAGGTCTTCGGCTGTTGAGTCGCCAAGAAATTGAACGACGGCTTACCACTGTGGCATAGTGACGCTTGCATACGTAAAAGACAGGATGTGCCTTTGTCTATGGAAGCCACAAATAGACAGACTATTAAGTTGAGCAGGAAGGGGGCGTGTCTAAGATGGGTTTAGGCTGAGCCAGGAAGTAGAAAGAGCTGCAGGTACCGCCAGGGGGCGGCCAGACACGTCACAGTGGTCGGTTGTATACGTCACAGACGTCGCCTACCGAGCTCTGGGGGAGGGAGGTCACGTGGGGCACCAACGTCACTTTAGGCACGGAGTGGAAGTATCGATGTGATCGGTCGGTCATGTGACCGAATCGATTTAAAGTGAGGTGAGGGCATATTAGCCAGGATACATTGGCGGCACGGGGCCGAATTGGTATCTTCATTAAGTGCTCACGCACTGCGCTCCAGGGCGAGCGGCCGGACTTGTCCGGGGAGACGTCAGTCTCATCTTTAGCGACGCGGTCAAGCGTTCGCTGTACGAATCCTTCGTGTCTGTCTGTGTCTGAGTAATTAAACGACGCCACACCACGAATATCACGTTGCGACACTGCAGTGGCCCGTATTATGTCATCTTCGTTTCCTCACGAGATGATTTGAAATACGTCTTTTGCTACACAAAATCTGCGTCGTGAATAAAAATTTCCTGTCTTCCAACCGTCCCAGATGGAACATTCGAGGTATCTTCTTCAAAAAGGCACACATTTCAAGATATTGACTGAAGAGTTACCACGACATGTGACGTACCATATCTCCGTGGTGATAAACATGAACGTACCTACCTGTCCTCCTTAAATATTTTACAATAATTCCGCACCTTCCTCGTGCTTATGTGAAATCAGCATGATGAACAAAAAGCGTTTGAATTGTCCTCTCTCAACAAAGCACACGACCGCGTGTAGTGACGGCTACGCCAGTTGGTCATACAGCACCGTTCGGCTTCATCACAATAATTAATAATTAATCGTCGGTGCTGTGTGTGAAAATAATTGAAGCGATTTAATTGGATCGCGATGACGCAAAATGCGACGATGTTCCGTCCGGAGCAACGGACACAGTGGTGGGGTCGGAGACGGGGATAGGGGCGTGGTACACAGTGGGCGTAACACAGTGGTTCGTTATATCAGGAGTCAGAGAAATGCGCCGAGAACACACCTCTACAATTTCAGATAATACACTCCAACAACCGACAACCTATTTTTTGTATTTAGAAAGAAAATAATTTAAAGTAAATAAATATATCCAGTAGTTCATACATTTGTTTCAACTACTCTGAGTTTCTGGGAGCGTACGTAATGTTCGTGATATTTTGTTTTACAGGACAGTGATTCTTGTAGTGATGTTAATCTTTTACGCACAGAATCATGAGTAGCTTAAAAGTTTTTCGATATTTTTCTCTTTGCTTTCTTAATTCAGTTTATCGATGAAATGTCATCTTGGCTTTGGGTGATGTTCACGTAATATGCAGAGATTGAATGAATGCAAATGGATCGTTGTGTGCTGATCCGAAATTCTTTGATAGAGAAAATTAGACTTTTACGTTGCTAAAGATCTATGGTTCTATTCATTAACACCTTAATCTGGAACGAATGTTTAAACTAATGTCAAACCCAATACTTAAATTGAGGTGTATATTACTTGAAAAATGATGGAATGTGGATTTCAACTTTTCTGGTTCTTACCGCATTAAACGGATATTTCATAATTCTTTTGTTAGTTGAAATGCACCTTCCAGAGCGTTCAATATCTCCCCTCTTTACTTTCCATAAACTTACATATGTAAGAGGTTTTCGACCACTACATTTTCCTTTATTTTGTCCTGTCTAGGGCCAGTGTGTAGCGTGGCAGTGGTCGCGGTGTAATGAAATGGGATGACGGCCCGGGACGTGGTGGTGATTCGTGGCGTCGCTTTATCACGCCATCCCCCTCCCCTCCCCTGCAATTCACCCGCGGGGCTCGTAGTCATTTATTTCCGGAGGCATATGACAGGAGGGCTTAAAAATTAATACTTTGGTTTGAGGTTATCGTTACGTAGGCCATGATTTAATTCATTTGTATTTAAGCAAGAAATATTGAAATACTGCAAAAGTGTTTAATGACTCATACATTATTTCAGGTTATTCTTTGAGAAACTGTATTTTGAATTCATCAGTAAACATGATTATATTTTATTATTTGTATACTGCTGTAGCTTATGTGTTTTATATTTTGTCCGCCGATAGAGCTTTTATATGGAATTTTTCCCTTTGATAACTAGGGAAAGCTGAAGTAGATTACTCCATTAATGATACCTAGTTAATTACCCTTAATAAGTCTTTAATAGTTCCTAATATAATAATGATCCTTAATTAATCATTAGTTTACAAGATCTTCAAATTTGTTTAGACTTGCAAATAGTAAAGTAAGGTAATAATCAGTGACTGTTTGGAGAAAGAAGTTTGTCTAAAACTGCAGTAACCCAGCTAATGTGAAGAACTATTACGAAGTTTAGTTCACGAACGTCCATTCCATGATGAATAACTTGGACTTCTAACCGCTATTTTCCTGCTAGCAGAATTGTGACAGCCAGTCTCTGGATTTAAAATTTGTAAACAGTCGACCCAAAGAAAGGAGAGAGTACTTTGTGTGCTTGATGAACTTTGATCCCTTCATAACTTTTCACTTAATGAACAGATTTGAATGCCACTAACTAAACAATTTATATTCAACATGGGAGCGATATTACGCGTATCAACTTATTACAGATTAATATAATAATAATAATAATAATAACAAATTATCTTTATTAATGTTTAGTCTTAGTACATTAGACCTGATCTTCCTCCTAATCCCGTATAATATTTACACTATTTTAAATACCTACAGTAACAAAGTTGTAGGGGAGAAGGAACTTCTGAGCAAGCAATCTAAGGACCATCCTGATACGTCTTAAGCGATTGAGTGAGCCCAGAAAACGTCAATGAGGATAGCGACTAAAGCCCAAGGACACTGACAAAAAGTAAATCTAAATACATTAAGCAGAAACACAATGATAATTCAGTAATGGAAAAATTAAATAACAAAATGTGCAATGAAAACAAAAATTGCAATAACGTTAAGAAGTGACATAATGGCAATAGTTACATGGATACATAACGTCACAGGTAATTACAAGAAAAACAAAAAAAAAAACTCGAACTTTTCTATTTTAATATCAGTTTCAACCACGTAAATGCTTATGTGACAAGTAAATCCACGGAACGCAAATTGTTTCCCGAAATCGCACGAGAGACAAACTACCTCCGGAACATTACGTGAAACAGAGGGCGCCACAAGGCTGCTTTAGATGTTGCAGGAATGCGCGCACAAACACACTTACGAACGCACGGGCGGACGGGGGCTCGGGCAGCCAGTGGGCGAGGTGCAGCTCTGCGGCGGGCGCGCGAGCGAGGGAGTGGGTGGGTGGGGGGGAAGGGGGCGGTGGCCCGCGCCCGCGCGGCGTGACGCTCCGCGGACCCTAGAGCCGGTGCGCGCACGGCGTACTAATGACACTTTTTGGCACGGGTGGACGCCAGCCCGCCCGCCCGCCCACGCCCTCGCCATCCTACCCGCCCACGCCGTCTCAGCATCGTCCTCGCTCGCCCTCTTTCGACCTCCCTCGCTCTCCTTCCCTCCCTCTCTCCTCACATTTTGAGCGCTCGCCATCCGTTCCACTCGCCATGCCGTTCTCCATCCCGTTCGCCCTCCCGTTCGCCCTCCTGTTCGCTACTCCATTCGCCCTCCCGTTCGCCCTCCCGTTCGCCCTCCCGAACGCCCTCCCGAACGCCCTCCCGTTCACCGTCTATTCCCCACCGCGCTCGCTACTCCATATCTCCCTCCCGTTCGCCCTCCCGTTCGCCATCTATTTGCCACCCGTTCGCTACCCCATTCACCATCCCGTCCGCCGGCCCTGCCCTTTCACCTGACCGTCTGCCTGCCCACTCACACGATTGCCGCAATTGGAATTGTTTT
Organism: Acheta domesticus; assembly: GCA_031308135.1. Taxonomy (NCBI): domain Eukaryota; kingdom Metazoa; phylum Arthropoda; class Insecta; order Orthoptera; family Gryllidae; genus Acheta; species Acheta domesticus. The sequence continues at coordinate 10,016,854 of JAHLJT010008756.1, forward strand.
ACGAAGGTCCTCAACTTTTCTACAAATGGCAAAGAATATTAAAAATCCAATTACCAGAAACTTACCACGTTATAATATGTCTACTTGCCCTCTCCCTAGCAAACCTGCCCCAAACACAATTTTCACGGTATGCTGTTCCAAAGTTTTAGACCATGTCAATAGGTTCGAGTCGGCAAGAAAGCTGTATTTTAAAACTGCTTTAAACAGTGAAGAAAATTAATAGTCTAGGAATTAATGCAAACGCGAAAGGGCGGAATATTGTTCTGATTACGTGACAGTCTGGAAAATCCAAATCGAAAAGTCGTATTTTAACGCAGTTTCATTCACAGTTACATTTTGAATATTATTAGTTAGGTAGTAGGAATTGTGTGTCCTGGTTTTTGAAGCAGAAAATGTAGTATTACAATACTGAATGCATGATCGTTTTAAATGCAGATTACATTAGTACATGCTTTTGAAAGAATCGTAGAAACTGATACTGATTCTAAAATAGAGGCATATTTCTATTCATATTATTAATATTTCACGTACTGGATGCCTTTACGAAGCATTGAATCGGTTTTTTGGCATTGTACCCAATCCATACCCTTTCATGCCCTTTCTTCCCACAATAACTCGATAGGAATTGTTCATTCATTATGAATGCAAGAATGCATTATTTCTGGATATATTGATGTAAATGCAACCTTCAGTGAATAATATAACTATTTTCAATAAAATAAAGTTCACTTTTTATTACAAAAAATATTTTAAATAGTAAACTTTGAATTTTAAGCGTCCTCAATACATTTTAGAGAAACCATAATTTGTTGAGTAAGTGGTAGTGTTTACAAAAAACAAGTGATATTAATTTTGATCAGAACGTATTATTTAAATTGATAGATATAAGGTTTATTCTACAATTGGGCTGATGTTGCCCGGTGGCAGAATACAGAAACATAAAAGTACATTAAAATTACAAAACACTTAATACTTAGGTGATATTATACTAACGGTGATTATTATACTTACGTGATAATAGTGAAATGTGGCAAGTATTCAGTATGAAACTCTGTTGTTTTTTTCAACAGTGACATCTGTCGTTACCTATTGTGTTTTTTCCTGGTTCTCCAACATATCCACCTCTGAGACCTCCATCGGTTCCTCCTACTGTATAATATTCGTGGACTTTCTTCCCCTTTCGCCTACTGTTTTTCCCGACCGCTAACAACAGTTCTGGACGCACACTGTTGGCTGAGCGGAAATGGCTTCACTTTTTACTGAGGAGTTTTACTGCCGCGTCAATGAAGCTCAAATGCCGTCCACCGCCATCCGTTTCGCTGTGGGGTAGTCACCGCTGAGCTTTTAATTGTCGCGCGTTACCTCGCATGCCGGAAGAATGCTATTACGGGCGTTTATTTTTATTGGTGCTTACTACCCATTTTATTACCTGTCTTCACCTGTGAAATAAGGGACTTTTACTTAATGAGATTTTTTGCCTGATCCGGAGAAAGCGTTTTTCTATTAATGTATAATTTTCATATTAGTGATGTTATGACTAATATCTATGTTTATGATAATTGTTAAGTTGTTACTTTCAGAAGCAATGTTCTTATCTATTATTGTTATTGTGTTCTGTGATATTAGCGAGTTTTTAACGGTTTTTTTTAATAACTTAGGTGCTGCGTACTTCTTTTGATCAGTTTATATGGTTTATATTTGAAGTGCACTTTATTTGTGACATTTGATCACGGTTGTTAACAAAAATGTAAGTTAGGATGGGAAACAAGGAGAGCTATGAAACAATTTTATGAAGTATTTTCTCTTGTCGAAACAAAGTACCTTCCTGTACTCTTTATGTGTGTTTAGGTGACGAAACATACGTCGCGGGTTAGTCCCAGCATAAGTCATATACTACTTTCATTGCCGTAAGCAATGATGTATTGAATATTAGGATTCAGTCGGTACGCGCAGAATGAAAATCGGCGGGATAACTCAATTATTTGCATTTTGTTTATCAAAATCAAAACTGTTTCATTGAATTTGTTTTTGCTAGTTCCTGGATATCTGGAGAAATCATAGACAACTCTTACATTGTCGGAGGCTGCATAGTTTTTCTTCAGTTTCTCCCTGCATTGAAAATTAGTAATATAGTACATGCCGACTGAGTTAAAGGATCAAGAATTTCGTAGACATAAACTAGCGCAATTCTAAAACTTCTCGTAAAGGTTTCACAATATATTTTGCAATAATTCTGCTCTACACTTTCCTTCTAAAGTGAGATCCTAAGGTAGAAGTGAAGGATAAAATTTATTATGAAGCCATCTAGTCGGTTTCAATATGCCGGAGGTGAAGTTTGCTGGCACCACCGGGGTATTCTCGTAAAAAGGTTGCCTGGCAGTAAAATACTGCTAGAAAGAGAAAGAACATTTTATGTTCGATACAAGACGCTCTTCCCTCGTAAGAGGGGTTCTCATTTGTCAGCCGAAACACCTTGAGAATATAACTGAATCCACACCCTTCATTTCTTGTGATATTCCGCGGACACTTGAATTTATGTTTTGGTATAAAAATAAAGTCTCGAAAATGGACATGTAGCAATATTACGTGATATCATCTCTGAAATGTAAGAATTTGTTTACGAAAATGGAACATTTGTTATGTCATTATTCGGACGACGTGTGTTTGTTTCCTTATGCAACATGCAACACAATAACGAAAGGAAAAGCGCGTACTAGGTTTATACAATATTTTATTTAAATTCGGTCGTTCAACTGCTAGTTCAATTTCCGGATCTTGTAGAACGAAGATTTAATTATGATTCCATATTGCATGTTTAAAATTAGTAAATGTAGATGGTTTCATGTAGATTTGAGATATTATTTCCATGTCTTAATGAAGCTAAATTAGTTATTCGTGTGCGAGCCACCAATCATAGTATGCGGATCCAATGTAAGGGGCTTTCAAAAGATTTTATGGTAATTAAACTGAACATGCAAAATCTTGGGCAAATAATTTCCAAATCTGTCATGGGAGAAGCAAACTATTATTTCTTGTTCCATTTACGTTCAATCAAAACCTTTTTCTTTGAACAGAAATGAGTATGAAATGTGATTTTTTATTTTCACTGTTGAGATCTAGTACTTCTATATTGGTTTTTCATCTCATAATATTTTGCTGTGTATTTTATAATCAATATTTTATTATTTATTTGATTAATTAGTTACTAAAACAAAGTTTAGAGAATTTACCATCATATATTTGATATAAGAAGAGTCCTTTAAGTCCTTTATAGAACATTTTTCAAGAAGGAAGAGGTTCCTTTTACCGAGAATATTGTAAACTATTCTGATGGCCTGAACTATCCTGATGGCCCGTATTTCGTCGATTGTTTAAAAAAGAAGACTCTCGTTTAACTGAGTGAAAATGGCTTTTTGTCCTCAGACCACCCATCCGTTTGTTGGCTAATGAGGTCTCTAATTTAGTAGTAGCCTTTGTAGCAGCAGCAGGAGCAACAGCATCTGAATTGAATTCTGCATTAAGCAGCTGATGAATCCAGCAGGCTCCTGACTCCCCCTAAACCGAGACCGGACTCCTCCTTTTACCGAGAACACTGGAAACTATTTCTTCACTTATTTAAATCGAAGACTGTTAACTGAGTGAAGATGGCGTATTGTCCTCAGCTCAGCCCAGAGGCGTATCTAGGTATTCAGGCGCCCATGGCAAGCATAGAATTTGCGCCCCTGTCTGGTTACTTCAAATAAGGGTGGTTCTTACTTGTTTCAGCGGGTATACTCTAAACAGCTCCCCTTGTGAGTGTCGGCCATGGCACGCGCCGTGTACGCCATACCGTAGGTACGCTTCTGGCCCAGCGCATCCGTCCGTTCGTTGGTTAATGAGGGCGGTGAGTGGGGGTGTGGGAGGGCTTTTCCCTCGCGGGCCCTCACCGGTTGCGTCACGTGCGTCGCGCGCCGTTGCGTGCGCGCGGCGTCTGGCGTGGCGCAGAAGGCCGTGCGTTATCTGCCAGCGACCCACCGCCACGCCGCGCTGGAGGCCTTTTGCAGCGGCACCACGTGGTTGACTTGACGCCATGGCTGCCAACTGGGAGGCCACCGCCGCGCCGCCGCGGGTCACAATTGCCTGTTCAGCGGGCGCTTAGATGCACTCTATGTGATATACACTTTCGATCCATTTTTTACTTAGTTAATGCCTTATTTTACGTGGCGAGACTCGGGCCATCAGGCCCGCTCTTCCGCCTGACCACGCAAATTTCTACTACGCTCCTTTCACCACCTAGCGGAGAAAGAAGGTTTATCTCGGGCGACGAAACAGGCGATTTGAATTTAGCTCAGAGGCGTCATTTAGGCTTGAGGATCTTTTACATCCAGTAAATCTACTAACTTGGGACAGCCGGCTTTACTTCCCCTCCGAAGGAAGGCGTACGAAGGATTCTTTCGCCCTTAAAAATCCACGGCTTCGATCGGGTTTGAACCCGCGAACTTGGGCATGACAGTCCGGTACGATAACCAATCCGGTACGTTACACCATCGAATCCGCTAATCTTTGTCGTCCGCTCTACTTTGTCATCCTTTTGAAGGACTTCGTTAGAAGAGAAAGTTATGTAATTGTACGCCGGAAAATGGAGAATTTTCGGCAGAAAATCTCTTATTGCCGGGCCCTGGCAACGAAAAAGTGGATTAATCCAGTTGCTGAATGTAGAAAAAAATCATCTAACTAGTGGTGTAGCCAGAATCCATATTTTGTGGGGTTTAACACTGAAAAACTGATTGACGGCAAACGTCTGTCTGTTCGTCTTTGGTCATCGCTAACGCCTCAACCTTTCTGCAGATTTTCTCCAAAATCGTTATTCCCCGATCGATCTAAATGAATTCCAGGTTTGGGAGTTTAGAACGGATATGTTTATTTTTCAGGGTTTTTGAGATGACAATAGCATTTACTTTTTTATGCATTGACCCATGTTCGGTCCATACGGCACTTCAATGGCGTAATGATATGAGTAACGGCACGTTAACTCTGAGGATCTGAGTTCGGGTCTCGGAGCGAAAAAAAATGTTTGCCGCTTGAAAACACATTAGCAGGTTTATGAAATAGTGTAAGGTAGCAGAGCAGTTAGAAATAATGCAAAAAAGTATGTGCTTTTGTAGCGCCACTAGTTTGTCCATTAAATATCTGCATGCGCCTTTTTCCTTGTACAAAATGTCAACTCTCAAAATGATGAACAAGATTTGCATACCGCAGTGATAATATTTGATAAATTTTGTTCCTCGTTAGACATTTCATTTGAAACGACTCTATCGCTTTCCTATGATGATAAGCATATATACAAGGAACGTGTATTCCGAAATTACATGCAACAATCACCCTAGGTGGATACTTTATAACCTGAATATTTATTTAAGTATGGTACAAAACATTAAATAATTGGTGAGTGTACTAAAATATTTTCGTGATGTTCTGCAAACTTAGTATATCTCTCTGTAAATCTTCAATTTCAAAATATGTCGAAAATCAGATTTTATTCGTTTTTAATTCTTCGATTTTAGTGTACATTTAATACACCTTAAATCTGTACAAGTAAACAATATTCCATAATTTTTATTTATCTCTTTTTAAAAATTTTCATCAATAAAGTATTTTCCCCCGAAACTTATACCGAAAGATCTGTAGTTAAAAGTGATGTGATTACAACTTCAATCTATTCAGTGTCCTGTTGGTGATTTCCATTTTTTGTTAGTCATAAAGAATGCAAAGAAAACAACAACAAATTCGAAATAATTAGTGATTGTCTATATGGTATAAATTTAGGGCAAGGGATATTCTTGGGAAATTTTGATTCAAACAGTTCGTTTTAGAAAGTAAAATTGTATTCCTTATCACATTTGATTAAAACCTCAAGTACTACGTTTTCAAACTATTTATAAACAAACATTCGTAATATTTCAAAACGAAAACACATATGAAATATATGTATTGCAAATGCGTAGACTCGTAAGCATTGCCGTGTCGACAAGTTGACCTTCTCGGTCAAAATCAGAAAAAAAATCTGAGGAAAGAGAAGAAAATAAATATCTTTAAAATAATTTTTAAAAAGTAATAAGTTCAACATGAGCAGCAATCTGAGCAAAACCGACAGTCAGTTTCAAATTCGGGATCCTTTTTTGAGTGCATTTCTTTTGAAATATGACAAAATACTTCCTGGAGACGAAAAGGGGACGCGTCAAGACACTGATCTCAATTAGCTGGGGCAGGGGGGAAAAGGCGTCATAGATAAGAGTTGAGATGCGCCAGGCAAAAAGTGTGAGGTCTTCAAGAACGTACATTATTTAGAACGGGACTTTGCAGTTGATGTGTGTGGGTGGGTGTGATGTCACAGCCTCGGAGCCACAAGGTCAAAGTTATGAGCGCTCGGTCAGGAATTCTACCATTGCGACACGCGTTTTCTACTGCGTCGTCGAAAAAAATTAAAAATAAATTAAAAAAACTGAAGGGTATTTCCGGTGCTGAAAAAGCAGCCAGTGATCGTAATTCGGTCGGAGTAAAACCGGCCTGCCTGCTGACTCCACTTCTCCGTACGGAGGGAGGAAGACGAAATTAATTTGCGCGCATCCGGAGTTTTACGGACGCTAATACATCTCACGCGTCGTCAAATGGTTGAGTGGATCGCCCGAAGTGTACGTTGCCTCTTCTGACGCGGTTTGAAAGTCTGCTACCCGGAGATTCTCGACCAGGAAAATCAGGGAATGTCAGATATTAAAATACTCGTAAAATCGGAATTGACAATATTCAAATGAAAAGAGAAAGCGGTTACTTTTACATTGAAAGTTACTACGTATTTGAATCAATATAATGTACGATCAAACGTAAGTCGCTGACCAGACATTATTCATATGTAAAAAAAATCAATTTTAAAAAATGTTAAAATGATCTTGTGCACACTTCATAAAACGATTATTTAATTACCGATTCTTGAAAAAATATAGACTTCCTTTGTTACATATTTGTAGCGTCAAAATTGTTACTGAGTTAACAATAATTTAATTCGAAAAAAGTGCTACATTTTTCTCAAAAATGTTAAATTCTTTTTAAAAATGTTATCCCCAAGGTTAAAGACGTTTTATCACCAACGGGTGATATTATTTTTTTACTAAAAATTGAAATAAAATCTTACACACGAGATTAACGATACTTTATTTATTTGAGAAAGATACGTCCGTCGCTCCTGTCGCCTATCATAAAATATCTCTTTATCGTCTTCGACATCTCGTAAAGTATGTCTTTATCGTTTTGTATAATAAATAACTACATACACAACACCTAGTTACTCGTTTAATTCATTTTATTTTTTCGAGAATTTTTAGTATTAGTCAAGATCTTGGAGATAGTCTGGAGCCCTGGGTGAAAAGAAGATGGCAACCCTAACCGCAGCCCATGATATTCAGGAGGATTCTGAGCCCCCAGTCCGGATAATCGAGTTATTTTACTTCGAGTGTGCATTGCCGATCTCTGTCCGAAGAGTCACAAGTTCGAGACTGGTCTTACGTATGTGGTGTGGCGGAGGGCTTCACGTTGTGCTGATCCTACTGCAGAGGAATCCACACGTGTGTTAAGTCTCAAGGCACATTGCTTAAAGAGGTTTAGATGTAGCCTAGTTCAGTCGGTTGTTTAAAAAAAAGTTGCAAGCCACTATTTTATCAACATCTGGCATTTTAGCAACGCCTGACACTGTGGTCATCTCTGGATATTTTCGGAGGGGGTATGAAGTAATGTGATTTAAATGATAGTACGTCTGCAGAATTTGAGTTCAACTCGCAATTTTTACTGATTTATTGAAATTAAAATGGTGCCAACATTAGATTAAAAATGTCACGTTATGTCGCAGCTAAGTGAATTCATTAATAAACTCTGACAAACGTAGAAAAGTATTCAACACGAAAGAAATAGAGAAACACATACATAAATTATACTGAATAATCTTATAGTGTATTTACAAACTACCAATTTTGTAATGCTGATTGGACTAAAGATTGTCCTGCGATGATCACTGGATGCAATAAATATGTAGGCTAACTCGTCTACGATGAGAAAGAGAAGCAAATGTATATGTGTACTGCAGATAACATTATTAAATAATTCCTGCGTCATGATGTTTCTTAAGGACCTACGTTTTCATTCTTTAAAGAGAGAAAAAACTTTCACTCGTATTGTTAGCTTTATCATACGACAGCCACAGAGCATTTTGATTGGTAGATTTAGTTTAATTAACACGTCACGCCATTTCTGTTAATACTAACAATGAAATTAGAATAAAACTATTGATTGTACTTAAAATCATTGTTGAGTTTTTTCGGCAGCAGTGCTCGTGGATAACACAACGGCGAGAAAAATAACGGAGCGATTATTGCATGATATGTACGCATTATGATTGGCACTGGATTCTCCTTAATCTTAAGCGTTTAAGCAATTACGGCAAGCAGTAGTATGAGCGGTAACTGAAGAGAGAAATATGTACGAATGCGGACATATTTATTCTATTCTATTCCAAAGGACACATAAAGTAAATTCTAGAAAAGTCGGCAGTGTTGCGGATGCAATTTTATTCCGAAACATACAACGTGCGCGCCTTCCTCCCGAGCAACAGCTTATTAAATGCAGATGTAGATGGTGCGTTTACCATTTATGAAAAAAGGAAACAAGTCAGGAAAGAAATATGTGAAGTGCTCGAGATTCATCTAAAAGTTTTAACATTTACCTAAAAGGGAATGCGTCTCGTGAAAGGAAAAAAATCTTTTCCACGTCATTCGAGTGGCTGAAGCGCTAGAACTCGGAGCGAGAAGAAGCTGATGAAAGCAGAAACGGAGAGAAGAGATCCCTTTACGTAAAATTCTGTGGATCTCCCCTTTCCGTGAAGGGGAGTAGCAGTCACTTTCTGTCGATGTATCTTTCCATTAGAGTTAGGCTGTGGGGAAGTTCGGGTAGCGAATACACAACGAAAGCCATAAAGAATGTCATCTGAAAGCTAAAAAGAATTGCTAGCTGCATTTATGTAAAGAATATGACCTGCAACCTTAGAATAAGTTTGCTAAAAATACTTCTAGTGAAATTGCTGTTTTTTTGGTATTGAACTATCGTAATACTAAATAAAATACATTGAATTGCATTATTACATTACATGTATGATTTACTGATAATGATGAATGCATTTTTAATAAAGAAAATATGTATTTTTGATCCTCTTGAACTCGCATGGCCTAGAATATTACTAATTTGTGAAAGAACATCATTTCTGTAAATAAACTGTGGATTAATTGATTGCCAAATCTTTAATTTTCTCTCACTAAATAGGATTAATTTGAAGTATGTAATTTTGTAAATCAGGAAGTAGTTTTGTTGAGATTTGCTATTTATAAAATTTGAGGAGCTCCTGAAACTTGCATGATAGTAACATTTCGCAAGAAAGAATTGGATTTTTTTAATATTCGGTGCCACAGCCTTTCTTCCTTTACGTTCTCTTTAGTCAGGCAATACACCAAGGCAATATAAAAAAATGACGTCATTAATTTTTCAAATATTACTCTTGACCTTTAAATTAGTGATTTTAGTTTATAAGTAAAAGTCATAAATAATAAAACCTTTTTGTGGTAAGGAAATGTAGAGTTTACGCGCAAAACATCTGAAACATAAGCTTTGGTTTTTAAAGTACTTTTTGTTCCTGCACATTTAGAATTTCGAGTGTGGACGTTTTTGCCGATAGGGCGTTGTTTACCGCCGCTGCAATGATGCATGTCGCCTGAAACAAGCCCGGTCTCATTAACCGCCGAAGCCTCCTATTGAGAAAGCCGACTGCGCTCCTGCCTCGCGCCCTGGCCGGGGTTTGGCGCGCGCCGCGCGGCGCGGCGCACCGCGGACCGCTCTGGGGTCGCACTTGAAAACAACTCGAAATAGTTGGGGCCGAGCAGCGTGCTTGGCAGGGAATCCAACCTCGCGGGGCGGGAGGGGGAATGGAGGACCCACCCCCCAAACCCCCGCCTACTTGGCCGCGAGGCCGGTCTGCGACGGCTTTCGCACAGTGGACCCGAAAAAGCTCTCCGCGGATTCGCCGGCGAGTGTTGCTTTAGCGTTTGGGGATTAGGGTGTTGCCACTTTGGCATTGCGAACGCAAACTCCGGGTGTTGTGGCTAGCTGGGCTGCCAGGCGGAGTGGAGGGGATGTTGTCCGTGGTGAGGATTTCGCTATGGTGCAGTGTCTTTCCTCTCCCGGAAGGGCCGGGTTGGGATTTAGAAAATTGTCTTGAATTTTGTGCAAACATCCTTCCATGTTCTCTCTTCTGAGTATACTTGGATTGAAAGTTGCATGATCTCCAAGAAGAAAAACATTGCTTTTTTCTCAGAATGAATTATTCGTAAGGGTAAATAGTTTTATTGTTTTTATAAATATTAAATAATTTCGTTATTTTTATAACATCATCAGAAGTTTCTACTGGAATATTCAGAAAAAATTAATATTACCGTCATTTTAATTTTTTACATTTTTATTCATTTGGTGTTATTTTCGTTACTTTTTAATATCTTAATATAATATTATTTCCAAATTTCTATTCATTTCGTTCATTTTTGTTCGGACAAGCTATTGTTTGTGTAGTGAAATAAATGCGACGAACCAAAACTTGTGGGACAGTGCAGTTTGTAAGAAAAATTACATGGTATCATGTGCTTATAACGTAATTTCTTTTGACTGTGTGCTCTGTTTTGGGGGCACTGTTGAATACAAAGTACAAAGCAGTGATTAATTACGATACATTTTTCTAATGTATTTTATAGTCATTAATAAATTAAAAATGGCCTCCCATCATAAACATAATTAATTGCGTTTAAATATTATTATTTATTTTAAAATGTCATTATAGAAAGTGACTTGCATATTCTTTGAAAACAATATTTTCCTTTTTCTTTATTAAATTTATGTAACAACAGCAATGTTTGTCGGCATTCCACGACAACTTTGTATTACTCAATTCGAGGATTTTCACGAAAGAGCACTAAATTTCCCCACAAAGAGCACTACATTGTATCTAGGAAATGCAAATGTATAAATACTGCGTGGTGACCTTGACGTACGTAACGTGCGAGGAGTACGGCCGGACTGTGCCAGTTTCTCCGAGCAGTGCACATGCATTTCTTGGCAGAGCAGGGCGGACGTGAGGCTAAAGCGGAGCTTTTATCTTTGGCAACGCTCGCGCGCGGAACGCCTTTTGTATTGGAGGCTCAAGTTACTTCATAAAGACTCCGTGAACCTATTAATGGGCGACCGGTGCGTGTCGCGCGTTGTCGTAATTGCAAGGATAATAAATAACCTGAGAGACGTTTGTGGGTCAGGTGGTTACTTGCACGATAGGATAGAACAGGTTTAGAGGTTGTGTTTACTTCCTTGGTTGTTGAATACGTTAGACTCTACTTCTCTCATTTTTAATTGATTGATTTCTAGTGATTACTTGCGCGTCAACTGCTACGGTCATTAGTTCCGTAAGGCTAGTGCATGTTTCCCCCATGTTGGTGGTGGTCTTCCTCCGAAGGACGGCGTGATCCGGCGCCGAACTACCGTCGGGTAGCGGGGTTTTCCTCAGCCGGGTATCTCCCACCAGCGGGGCACCGCCCCAGTAGGGACAAGCTCTAAGCTCCTGACCGGTCTCTCGCCATATGTGATAGTGTGGTGCGTGTTAGTTTAAGTGTATGTAAGTAAGTGGTGAGGCTAGGACAAGAAAAAAGAAGGAAAGATCGCGCGCGGCTTGTGGCTAGTTTATTAGGGTACTACTCCGACATTCGCCATGTGTTGGTCGAAGAATCCATGGAAATCTTGTTAATCAGAACTCAGGACAACCGGCCGCTAGTATTCTCCTTCTGACTAGCGACTGAATTCGACCTAGCTGACAAGCTAGTCTCGAAAATCCTGCCATCGTCGGGTCTCGAGCCTAGGCCCTCCGGGTCGGAGGCACTGCAGTGGCATTACCTGCATGTCCTGAGCCACCTGTCCCGGTCTCTCATTTTAATATATTTTATTGACTTATAATAATTCAGTTTTGCGATTTAATCCAAACACACGAAAACAGTGATAAAAGATACACGTCCCCTGAGATTAGAAAACATTTAGGTGAACTCTATTTTTTTTTAAAATACGGCGGGAAGACTTTTGTGTATTGATAGTTTGCATGTGAAGACTAGAAAGAACAAAAATATTAGTTAAAATACACACATGTATGACGTATAGTATTCTACTATTATGTGGGCATTTTGTAATTAAATTAATTGTGTGATTTATTTTCTCTTGTCTCATCAATTCGAAAGGTTCACTTATTAATCAGTTTACATTTCATCAATTTTTTCTTGAGATCTGCTCTGTAAATGGCCGCTAAGATTAAGAACATGAAGTAAATCTTTCGCATACTACCCAACTTCTCCTTTAGCCAACATGCTTTAGAAATCAGTATTTATTGAGTGTTGAAATTCTCATCGTGTGCAAATGGAATGGAGCGCGAACAATTTATCCCTTAATTTATCATCAAAATGTATCGCTGAATCAGTGCATAAATTTAAAGTGACCAATACCCATTTGCGTCGGTGAGATTCTCTCACATATGTAAATAGTAATTTTTCGGAAGCCTTGAGATACGACCTGTTTTAATAGCATCGCTTACGGCGTGTGCCTCGTGTCATCCACGTTTGGGAACGTCTAAAGTTGTTGATCAAAATAACAACATACTCGGGAGCTTTTTGGAAGTCGACTCTTCCATTTTCTCAAAACGTCTCTGGAAAACGAAAACGTCACAGATGCCTCGTCTCCTGCGAGCCCTTCCTCCTCCTCGTTTTCCGGGCGCCTCGCGCCCTTCTGCATGCGCGGCGTCTGCCCGTCGGTCGGGCGACACCCCAGGGCACCTCCGCTCTCAAAAACGGGCGCGCTATTTATTCAGCACGCAGCAGCCGTCCGTCATGTGGCCGACGCGACGGCGTGGCTGCTCGCGCCCGGAGCCGGGCGGGGGGAGGGGGTACAGTGGGTGGAGGCGGAGCGGGGCTGCTAATACAGGGAGGAGGGGATCAGGGCGGAAGGGAGGGGCGTGGCAGGGCATACGAGAGTGGGAGGAGGGGGTGGGGCGGATGAGGTGGGGGGTAGTGGCTTAGGCATGCGGACTGAGAGAAATGGGTTGGCCAGATTTCTCCCAAGATGGGTCGGGAAGGAGAAAGCGAAGCAGACGGAGTCCTTCTGACCGGGAGGTCCTAGGTTCGAATCCCGACGGCGGCAGGATTTTGACACTAGCTTCTCAGCTAGGTCGAATTCAGCCGCTGCTGTCTGGAGGAGAATTCTAGCGGCCGGCTGCTCTGATCGGTAGTTTTCCGTGGTTTCTCCAATCAGTACCAGGCGAATGCCGGAGCAGTAAAAGTAACAAACGGGCCACGGACCGCGCGCGATCGTTCCTTCCTCTTCCTTGTCATATCCTCTCCTCTTACACACACACTTACACTAACATGCACTACACTACCACACGTGCCGGGAGACCAGTAGGGAGCTGAGAGCTTGTACCGGCTGGGGCGGTGCCCCGCTGGTGGGAGATACCTGGTTGAGGGGAAAACCCCGCTAGTCGACGGTAGGTCGGTGCCAGATCTCGCCATCCAGCGGGGAAAAGATCATTGCCACCTCCCGAGAAAAAAAAACACGCACTACACTTGCGAGACTAATGACCTAAGTAGTTGACGCGCCGGAAACTCAATCAATCAATCAGAGCAGACGGGACTGGGAAGAGTGGGTGAGATAGATGGGTCGGGAAGGCATGTAGGTCTGCGAGGACTGGGTGGGGTAGATGAGATGGTAAGGAATAAACAGGGCAGACGGAGCGGGAAGGAGTGGTCGGAAAAGGCGGTGCGGGCAAGCGGAGTTGGCTGCATGGCAGGGTAAGGCAGGATAGCAGGGTGAAGCAGGGAGGGCGGAAGAGGCGGGTGACAAAAGAACGGACAAGAACGGAAGGACCGGAATAGACGAGACTGATTTGAACAAGTTACTCTCGTGCGATTAGAGCGGGGGCAGAGAGAGGCGGAAGCGCCAGTGTAGAACGGGTGGGACGGAAACGGGAGCAGTCAAAAAGTATATGGGTATAGGCGAGTCTGGTGGGTATAATCCTACTCTGGGCACGACGGGTAGGTCGCAAAGGGGCGGGCAGTCGCGGGAGGGTTCACACGGGGTCGGGCGACGCAGGGTGGAAGGCAGCTAGGAAGGGGAGACGGGTGAAGGATATTGCGTCAGCGGGCCTCACATCCGGGTCCCGGCGCGTTCAGGCAGCGTCCATCGCATTGGTTATGGAGCATTCATCCCGCGGATCCGGCGCTTCTATCCGGCGGCAACGCGGTGCCCTGTATCGGTTTGCGGAGGCTTGCTCGGGGTGGAGGCCTCCGCGGTGATTAGGATGCGCATGTTCGTTTGCATTGTGGATGGTGCGTCGGAATTAAATTGTTAACTCGAAGCAGGATGCCAAGTGGGTTCCGCTGACCATTTCAATTTAGGCTCTTCTTTCCGTAACTAGTGTTTGGGGCAGGAAGGAGGGTTCGGGAAGGGAGTAAGCAATGAGTCTTCAGCAGGCCAGCTGAAGAAAAGATGTACAATAAAATGGAGAAGTAAAACATGAATTAAACGGTGTGGGGAACGTACGCCTCCTAACTTGCCTGCTCCTAGTCGTATCTTAAGTCTCCCGGGCTCTTGAATCGGAAAGACTAATTCAATGCTCCATACTTCGTAGTATGCTTTCGGGAGTTATTCAGAACATTGAATAGCTTTACTATTCATTAAAAAGATAGGAACCTAGCGGGAAAAAAATGCTCGGGTCTTCACGTAGTTGACGTTACTAATGCAACCTTAACAGCTCACGTGATGAACGAAGTGTATATTTCGTAACACCTGTAATAATGCGAGCCACCACGGTTACAGGAGCCGTGAGGGAGTACCTACTACATCGGTCCTGATGAAATTGAAGCTCTTAAACCACACTCACACTCTACAGGGCTAATTTGGGAAAGCCTGGCATTTTTTGTCCTTCAGTGCTGGCATTATTGGGAGGAAAATTGGAAAAAAAAGCATGTCCACTGATACTTTATTTACCGCTCGTATACTTTGAGAAAAAGGGATGTTGACGGCAAATAATATATATGATTTGTAGCGTTGCTTTTCTGGAAAGTAGGTCGTCCCGTATTTAGGCGCCCATTGCATTGATTATTGTGGAACATCCATCCAGTGCATCCGGGGGCCCATCCGCCGGTAAGGCAGTTTCCTGCACCGGTTCGCGCAGCCCCTGGCGTTGTGGCGCCTCGTTTTCACAGTCGTTCGGTCACTGTTTTCCCGAAATGTTACAACCGTAGAAGACTTTCCATTTCAGAAAACATACACGAAACACTCGGCATCATAGTAAATATCATTCTTTGTTTGTGAAAACAAAATGAATGATACAATGTAATACATTCTAATTTGTTTATTTAATTATAATTTTTAATTAGGACTCATCAGATGTTTTCTTTGTTAAATGGGGAATTAAATACACTGGATTATAATTTTTAATTCTAAACAAATAGTTTGGATAAACCTTATGTATAACTTACCGATTTTCACTTTGTGAAGTTACTATGTTGTATGGAGAATAGGTGATGTTGCCACCACGTTCCGCTTACGTCGAAATTTCTTTCATTCGAATTCAATATGTCTTCAGGATCCATGTAGACTGTACAAAGACTATGCATCGCAATTCTCTCGATCCTACCTATTGAATAACCCCTAAAGTGCAACATCAACGGAGACGTGACGTGACGTCATAAATGACAACATGAATATGGAGATGAATAACAGGAGATAGGGATTTATGAGCATTTCTCTCTCTCGCTCTCTCTCTCTCTCCCTCCCTCCCCCTCACTCACCGTCTGGTTGAGATATAGCATATTATTCAAGGTTCTCATAATTCATAGTGACCAACGTTTTCTTGACTATCGTGACGAAGTAATTTGAGAGTAAAAATTTTAAATACTGGATAGTAAGAACAAATTTACATCCGAATTCTAATAATATGCATAATTCACAACGTTTTCCACACGAAGTATTGCGATGGCAACCATTTAATATAACGTGCCTCTTAAAACTTATTATGCTGACTTTCTTCCCGACCTTCAAAAAGTGGAACCCAGCATTATGAGGTAATCCAATAAGAAACTCTGAACAGCTGTCTTGTTTCACTAAAATTAAATTATTTTATGCTGAAACATTCCTTGTGTGACATTTGCCTGTGCTAAGTACTTATTCAAAATACATGAGTGCAAAATACAAGAGAGCAAAGACGGAATGGAAGTTTTCAAGGAATATTCAGATGTGCTCAAAAAGAGACATTAGCAGGGTATAATGCCAAAAAGGAGATATGGACGGAAGAGAAGGAAGGAGGAGAAGGAAAATGAGAAGGAGGAGGAGAAGAAGAAGAAGAAGAAGAAGAAGAAGAAGAAGAAGAAGAAATCTGCCACGCAGCCCTCGCGGATATTTTTATCGTCAAGAAACCCCCACGCTTAGTGCACACGAAATTCGCCGTCAGGAGAGGAGACTTACCACTTGCGTTTAATGCCGCTGAATATTCACTCGCCTGTCATTTCGAGTGTATGCAAAGCGGAGGCTATTGCGCGTGCTGTCCCCGGCGCCTGTGACTCAGTGTCCGCGCCGGAAGCTCATCTCCATTTCACTCTCCATCTCCGCGCCTTCCCCTCGCGCGCTGCGCCGCTCGCGTCCACAGCTTCTTTCCGCCGCCGACGACACAAGCCTCGGCTCCCAACCTCTTGCTGTTGGCAGGACTGTTAGAATTTAAACGATTTACACTCGGGTATTAGTTACTTATTTGCTTTTCTTCTCGACTTCCCGAAGAAAGGAAGGCTATGGGTTTCATTGTGAGTCTGAATTGTTCTTCCCATTCAATTTTGATGTTCGAAGGAGCAAATGAACGATTATCGACAGGAAGTGATACTCCGTGTGTGTTGAATGAAGTTATATAAAGTACTTATAACATCGTCCCAAGTAGCTGAGATTGTCAGGCAGATTTTCCGTATATTCAACATGAAGGGAGATGGGTACAACTGTTTGCCCCGGACATGGAGAGCGGAACATGGAAATGCGGTCCCGTAGAGTGACAGAAAGGCTGTATTTGCCAGACTTCTCAGTAATACAAGTTATAACTACAGTTAATATTATACTATTACGGCTAATATTAGCTGTAGTTAATAGGCACTTACTACTACAGGTATAACTAAAAGCAACCCTAAGTTATAATTAAAGTGCAAGTATAATTGTAAGTATTTTCTGAACCTAGCATTCATATTCATGAAGGAAATAATGTTAGTACTTGAATTTACAAATACTTAACCTGTATTTAGCATGCTGTGCCAAGAAAGTTGTGTAACACATCAGCATTTCGTGTTGAATGTGGGCGAAATATCGACATTTGTGTGCCAAAGAAAGAGAGTTGTAATCGAAAATCGAGTGTTTGGAATCTTCATGTGTCAATCCTAAGTCAGCGTTTCGCGTTGTTGACGGTGTCGACTCTTCTTTTTTTCTGCCATTACCCGCAGCACCGTCAGCATTCACATCTCGTTCTGTTCTACTTCTCCTTTTTCTACCACTGTATGTACTGGCCTCTGCGCTTCGTACACCCATTGCGGCGCTATTGCTGTTGCTGCCCATGCGACTGCCTTTATTGCTTGTACTTGCGTCTCAAAATTTTTCCCGCCAGCACTTTTGTCACCGCCTTCGCCTTTGCTGCGTTACAATTTACTGCAGCGCTGCCGCCTGTGTTGATGCTTTCTGTGCCGGCGCTGTCGCCTTTCCCGTCGCCGGCCTTGTCAACGCTGTCTTTGTTGCTGTTTCCGTCGTCGCCTGTGCTGTATCTTCACCTCCTGCATCATTTTCTCTTTCATTTTTACTGTCTTTTTCTCCTTTGCCTCCGCCCTTTTCTACACTTCGCTTTTCCCTTCGACTCCGCTTCCACAAAACAACTTCCGCCTATTCCTCCGCCTACGCCTTCATTCCCAACTCTTCTGTCTTTACCGACGCTCCTAATCCTCGCCTTCGCCTTCTTCCCTTAGGCGCCGCCTCAGTCTCCCCCCTTCTCCGTTTCCTCATTGCTCCACAAACTACCTCCAGCAACACATTATTTACTCCTGCCTCCACCTCAACATCCCGCCCGCCCTCACCTCCATCTCTTCTTCCGCTTGGGCATCGCTTTTTTACTGCCTCCGTCATCGCCCTCTACCACCGCCACCATCTCCGTCTCCGCTTCCATCACCGGCTTCCTCTCTGTTTCCGTCTTCCCCTCCGTGTCCATCTCAGCCACCGCCACCACCTTTACCTTCACCTTCACTTCCAGCAACTCTTCCCGCTCCAGCCCCAGCCCTTCATCCACATTTACCTCACCCGCCCGCCTCGTCCTGCTGGTGTCGGTCGCGCCCACCTCCCTAGCATCTGCCGCCGCTGCCTCGCCGTGTCGGAGCGGCCGGCACCTCCTTTGCCTCTTTACAGCAGCATTTGTCGGCCCCGGAGGCCTCTTAAGGAAAGGTCGCCATAAAACACGGGCGCCGGCGCACCGTAGCTTCTCTTCTTACCTGCAGCTGTTTCCTTCCTATCTCCTCGAGCCCCGTCGTGCATCTTCGGGGTGAAAAGAGGGGTTGTCTCGACCGACGCGGTTGGTTACGGATGGTCACCTACTTGTAGGAAACTGTGTGCTTCTGTTAACAGTGTGTTTGGTTTGGATGGAAGTACGGATTGTACAGGAATTGCGTTTCAGAGGTTTTTTCCTTGTGTTTGATCTCTACCGTTTTTGTTTTAGGAATAAATTTATTTTTATCGCGTATGTAATATTAGCGTGTACATAAAATAATAATTTTTGATTGAAAAAGGGGGAAGGTGATACTTTTTATTACTCGTGTATTTTTTTATGGAAGAAACATATCTGGCGTCCTTTTAAATTCAAATTGAGTGTTATTATTTATGCTCATTTAATAGTTTCGAAAGAATCAAATCAATTTTAATGCACAAGTTATTCTTTACCGTCAATTACAAGTTCGTGCTTTGCAACATCACCAACCCATTGGCTATTTACGGCTGGTAGATTTGGACAACGATTCACCAGTTTATTATACTATTAGTACTCTCTGGAACTACGCACGTTACCTGATGTTCAAGGCGATTTTAAATAGTAATTTTTTCATGAAAATAATGGAGATCCTATGTATTTGCAGGCAGAACACTGAATTAGCATTTTGGGGAAACTTTGGTAGAGAGACTCTAGTAAATATCTTTCCGAGATCCTGACCTGATAGTGAAGCTTCTTAGAAATTGGTTTTGAAACATTCATTGCAGTTGACGAAATAACTACTTTTAAAGCTGGAGAAAGAAGATACTATACTCGTATTTTCTAAGATAAAATTTGCATAACGTGTTATCGAAGTGATGTTTCCCTGGTTATACGTGGCTGTAATTATAGGATTTATTAAGTGAGACTTTCTTGTGCGTGTTTCAGCAGAATGTATTTGAGGACTAGAAATTTGTTTCCTCATACCCTTTTTCGTGTTTTCCTTTCCCGTGATTTCTAATAATTTCTCATGAGTATTTTATACGAGATGTGTGTTCTAAACCTGTAGATACTAAGCAGAACCCGTAGAAGTTTATGTAGATTTTCACTTTGTTATGAAAATCGTCCCTCAATATTAAGACATTTTGTCAGTAAATGGGAAGACAGAATTCAAATGATAGGAAACGAGAAAATAAGAAACCACAGTTTATTGTTATGCTAGTCTTTTACGTAGAAGTTCATCCTTTATATTACACCCTCAGTTTTTGAGAAACATAATAATTCCTAAATTAAAATTAAAAATTTGAATTGTTCGTCTGAAAGAAACAGTATTAAATATTTTCCTGCGTTGTACGAGCTTGCTACCTCATGTTGTCCTAGCGGAAAAAACGCATAACCAGCACTTTCTCGACACTGGGAACTGCCGTGAAACCCTGTGCGCTGCACTACGGAATTTCGTGCCAGTGCAAGCGTCCCCGAAGAGCCTTCTTGGCTGCCGATTTCAATTCGTCCCAAGACCGGCGCATAGCCGACCGGCCTGTTGGAGCTGTCGCCGACCCTTCTCACGAGATCCCCGCGGGGCGGGTGGCCGGCGGCGCACCTTAACCTCCTTACTTCCGTCCTCGGCCCGCCCGTCCCCGAATCGCCGACGCCCCCGGGGGCCAGGCGGCGGCCGCGCGCCGGGGACAGCGGTAAATAAAACGCTTGGCTGGCAGGGACCCCCGGCCCCCGCCCCCGCCCCCGCCCGCCGACGGCTCGTCCCGATAAGCTCATTAGCGGGGTCGCCCGCCGGTGAGTGCACGCGGGCGGTTGGGGGGAGCAGGTGACGGGGGCGGTGGGGGCAGAGTAGATGGTGGGGGCAGCGGTTTCGGGGACGACATGGAAGTGGTCGCACCGCAATACCCTGTAGGGATACGACATCGATAACCATATTTTCAAAACGGCGATGTTTTTGTGAAATGATCGATGTGATTAACATCGTTTTTTTCAAGCCCATGTTTTTTAAACATAGATTTTTTTCAAGCCGATGTTTTTTAACATCCATGTTTTCTGTTCGATGTTTTAACGTCTTCGATATATTTTTACATGAGGAAAGTACAACAAAACCTTATTCTAATTTTCAGATAAATAAAATAGATTTTTGTTAATAAAGAAGCATATATTATTGTTGAATTAACGAATAATATAAGTGTCGTTAATTGAGCTGATGTTTTCTTTTGGCTTTGTGACAGTTAAATCTCAATTAAAAATTAATAAACCAGACGACTTTTAAATTAATTCCCCGTCTCGTTTAAATTCATTAGTTACTAATCCAGTTTTAAAAACATCTATGTTTAACAACATCGATGGGTTTTGGATCGACGGTTTTTAAATCGATGGTTTAATCTTGATCACCGATAATTAGAAACATCTTTTTAATTCATTTATTTTTATTTTTGGCGATGTCGCATCCTTGAAAATCGTGTAGCAGGCACGATTGCCAGGAAGAACTTTCGCTCCACACATTCGGCATTCGCTGAGCAGCGAGCTACTGCTCGCCCAACCCCGAGCAGCTGACGGGGTCTCGGTGCATGTTAGTTTCCTTTGATGTGTCCCAAAAGACCGACGCACGATGGGTAGGGAGAGCCCGAAAGTTCTTCGTGCGGCAAATGGCAATCAACTCATCCACACTACTCGGGATTCGGCGAGTGGCGGCTCGGTACTTTCCGGAATGCATGTAGCCGCCTTTACATGATCGCATACTCTGAATGCAAGGGATCGTTCTTCCTTACTGGGCAGATTTCTCTCGGAGGTACGAGTTACAAAGGTGATTGCAATGAATTTGTTCTACGTGATGATGGGAAATTGGATCTCAAGCGACTCGTAGTTTGACAGCGACATGACTTTTATTTTATTCTTATTTTTCCTCTCGACATTATTTTTCACATTATCCACCGGATTTATTAATATAATTTCTAGTCAAAAATGACTGTTGTGGACAATATCTATTAATGACATGGTAAAAAATATCGCTTGTGTAACCTTCAAAAATGAATCACTTTCCGGAACATTATAATATTATCTTAGAATAATGCACAATTATACATTTGTGATACGTTTATAAAAATACTGCAACTACAACAATAGTAAAATGTGGGTAAGGTTTAAGGCACTACCTTGAAGTGACTGCAGATTCCGTTAGACTCATTTACGTGGTAAGAATGGCCGAGTTGGGAAGGGGGCTGCCGATCGAGCAGATTGCTTTGTGGGCCACTGTGCCGGTGGAAGGTGCCGCAGCGGCCTCTGTCGTTTTTTGTGAGTCGGCGGCCGCTGGACCCTGCGGGCCCTGGCGTCGCGCTGGGCCGAAGCGGCAGCCGCCCGCCGCCCGCCGCCCGCCGCCCGCCGCCCGCCGCCCGCCGCCCGCCGCCCGCCGCCCGCCGCCCGCCCGCCCGCCGCCCGTCGCCCGCCGCCCGCCGCCCGCCGCCCGCCGCCCGCCGCCGCGCCCGCCGCCCGCCGCCCGCCCGCCGCCCGCCGCCCGCCGCCCGCCGCCCGCCGCCCGCCGCCCGCCCGCCGCCCGCCGCCCGCCGCCCGCCGCCCGCCCGCCGCCCGCCGCCCGCCGCCCGCCGCCCGCCGCCCGCCCGCCGCCCGCCGCCCGTCGCCCGCCCGCCGCCCGCCGCCCGCCGCCCGCCGCCCGCCGCCCGCCGCCCGCCGCCCGCCGCCCGCCCGCCGCCCGCCGCCCGCCCGCCGCCCGCCTGCCGCCCGCCGCCCGCCGCCGCCCACCGCCGCCCACCGCCGCCCTCCGCCCGCCGCCGCCCTCCGCCCGCCGCCGCCCGCCGCCACCCATCGTCATCTGTCCACCGCCCCCCTCCGCACCGCTGCAGCCGCCTCCGCCCGCCTCCGCCCGCCGCCGCCGCCACCCATCGTCATCTGTCCACCGCCGCCACCGCTGCAGCCGCCGCCGCCCGCCGCCCGCCGCCCGCCGCCCGCCGCCCGCCGCCCGCCGCCCGCCCGCCGCCCGCCCACCGCCCACCGCCCACCGCCCTGCTCACTGCCCGCCTCCCTCCTTCCGTTGATTCTCACCCACAACTCCACCCGACTCAGTCCGCTGCACTTCGCACGTCCTTTCGGTGGCGGCGATGGTGGGGACGGAGGCGTCGGGGGCCGTGGTGGTGGTGGTTGTGGCAGCGGCGATGGTGGGGGTGGCGGTGAGGCGGAGTCACCGGGGAGGCGATGGCGGGCGGGTGGCGGCGGGCTCTGCGGTCACACAGACTCCCCATGACCAACTGCTGCGGTCGAGGATGCCTTCCTACGCACCGCAGGGACTTCTACTTCGACCGCTCTATTTGTTTTGTTTGATCTTACTCGAGGTGGAGGAAGGACGTGGGGAAAACTGATACATTTTGGTCGACATGGCCGAGTACACGTTCAATGATAGAGTTAGAACAGGTGTTAACGTTTTATGGTATTCCAGTGTGTTGAGTGGGCCAGTCAGTCGATCTGTCAGTCAGCCAGTGAGTGTAAGTTTTTGATGTACGTTAAATATTGGAGTAAATGACAAAAAATGTAATAAACAAATTTAATGGGTAAAATGACAGATTCCATGTGCCAAGTTGCCTCTTATGTCTGTCAGTCTTCCCGATCAGTCCGTACTGTTATTATGTAAATTAGTCTTGTCAATTTTGACGCTTTTGTAAACAATTACGAGGATTTGATAGTATTTTGTTGTTTTTTATGTGAAATATAATTATAAGGCTTGCTTTCCGGCAATCAAGTTCTGGCAAGACCGAGACGTAAGCATAGGATGGTATAAATGCACACCTAAGAAGTTGTTATCTCTTCAGAATTGAACGATGTTAAGTACTTCTTGTTTGGATGTTGAACACGAAGTTGCAATTTGTCAGGTCAGGCATTTCTTTCGTGATACTTCTGGTTTTGCGGTCTCGACGGAAAACGTGCCTACTGCGTGTTCCACCAATTATTCACGTTGTTTTTAGTTAAGGCTGTCGTTTTATTATTCAGGTCACGCCCTTGTAAAATTAATTATCGGTACTCCTCTGTTTTTCAGCTGGAACCGAATGACTCATATTCTTCTTCCCTTGTTCCTTTTCTTGAAGGTTTTCTCAGGTAAACGACGGTTATAACCCGCCTCGTCGGAGGATATTACTCTCCGTAGTTCGGAGGTGGAAGGTATAACTCTGCGAGTCGTCGTTAAACAAGCAGTCTCAATTTGAGCCTGACATGCAGGCTAGTGAGGCTGGATCGTAAAAGAAGCAAGTGACGGTGATGGATGCTGGAATCTTCTCCTAGCCATTACCTAAATTGTAAACACTGTGTAATGGAAAGGAACGAGGGAGATTGTAATGTTCAAAAAAATTGTCGAGTTTGTTATTAAAAGTTAATAAAATGTCTTGGTGGTGTTTCGAGTCGTTGTCTGCGGAGAGATTGTAATTCTTAATGATATGAAACGTCTGGAATCATTCACAAGAGTTTAACGCACGTCATGGTCTATTCTGAGATTTTAGTATACACATTATCCTGACATTTATACACCAAGAGAAAAACTAGTTACTGTTGTGTCTTACTATTTAGAACACACGCGAGAACATTTCTCATGGATAATTGTATTTGCAGTTCAGAAATCTGCCTTTTTATTCAGAACATTTGTTTTGTTATTTGAGGGTAGTTGAAAGTGTCTCGTATATTTTCTTATAAAATATCGTATCGCAGCAGAAGTTAGGTCCGAAATATTTAATTGCTTCACCTTCTGAAAGAGTGCCGTTGCCGAAATTTTTGAAGATTTGTTAAGTAACTTTTCAAATGACGTTCTTGTGTTTCAGGTGAGTCTTACTTTCGAGGGTCCATTTTGACATCATGAACCACACGATGGTGAGTGAAAAAAGTTTCTTTTCATACAGACGACAATACACTGGAATATCCCGTTAACTAGCTGAGTTGAATATTAACGCGAAAATAAGAGAAATAATTATCTTCAAAACAGAAGTGAACGCATGTTCAAGCACTCCGTTTAACTGCGCATGAATGAAGCATGTGTGTGTGTGTGTCTGTGTGTGTGTAAATCCTTTAGACTGCAAGGTTTACAGTGCAACCGCTTTGCGCTGTAATACAAGATCCACACTACACAGGTTAATGGCATGAGTAGTCTGCAGGAAGAATATGTTTCAGCCTCTTGCGAATGAAGCGACTGTTGGCTTTCCTTCGAGATTCCTTCCTTTGATTCTATTAAAATCGTTTGCTTTAACAAAAGTGACGACGTCTTCTCCCAATAAACATGCAACAACTAGAGAGCAGTTGTTCGCAATGTGAGCAGAACATTAATCACTTATGATAATACTAATGTTGGTATTTGCAACATTTCATATAATTTACATACTTACACATTTTGCTCATTTACACATTTTTACATATTAACTCACATGACAAATGAGGAGCCAAGTTGCCATTTTAAATTTAGTAGCATTAATATGTGATAATTCAAACATGAAGACCGCGAGAGATGGCACAGGGCATCAACTGATATCACTGCAGTGCTTCTGACCGGGAGGTCCTAGTTTCGAGTTCCGACGGTGGCAGGATTTTGTATTTGAAGTACGTACGTCTCCCAGATGTGTGCTCGTCTGAGATTAGCTTATATACGAGTATTTCGTTAATTAATTTCCTTTCTCGTGCTCTTAGGATTATAACCTATAACATATTCGTCACCAACGGTTTCATCAATCGTTAACCAAGAACATTGATCATGAATCGAGAAAATGATTTTCATAATCGTATAATCGTCGAATACGGCTGTCTGAGGAGCGTTCCCTACGCATTTTCTCTGCGTCGCGGGGGTCCCAGCCAGCGGGTACCGCCCGTGCCCCCTCGTCCTTTCCTTTATTGCCTGGAGCACGCAGTGGGGATTACGCGGCGGGCCCCTTGCAGCAAAAAGCTCTGGTCGCCTCGACATCTTGCCGAGTCTTCTCCCCCAGGCAGATCGTTCTGTGTCAGGCTTTCCCTGTGTTGCTCGTGCTGCGGTTGATTAATGAAGATTATCCACGACTCCCGCGTCGCGTTACTCTTTCACTTATTGTAACTATTCTGTTCTTATTGTAACGAATCTATTTTTATTGTAACGAATGCACTTTTATTATAACTAAACTATTCTATCGGGGTATTCATCGCAAAGACAGAAATTATCATGCAGATTCAACTAAAGTAAAATGATTTTATTAGTGAAATTCATATAAACGAATGGATCTGCTTTCTGGGGTTCCTTGTAAATCGGATCCGTGCAGGTCGGCTAATATCGCGTTGAGGTCTGTTGGGCTATATCTTGACTACATCAGATAACTGCATAATATGTTTTCTAACCGAATTTGTGATAGTGAGTGAGAAACAACAACTCCGCACTTAGTAGGTGTATTCTACTCTATTCCACATCTCTGAATGTAATAAAAATCCCCTAAAACTATTTACCATAAAGTACAGATGTTTAAGGTGCGCTTGTAGATGTTCCTGCCCTTTGTTCCTCAACGGGATTTTCCTTGACTTCGCCGTTCCGATCTGTCTCGACTGGAGTGCGGATGTAGGACCCTTCGGTCTCGCAATTGGAGCAGCAGATATTCAGCCGCAACAAAAAGCGCGCTTATTTATTTCCCTACTATCTCTTTCTCAATTACGGGCACCAATGTCATGTAGAAAAAATAACCTCAATTATTACCTCTTAACTTCCCTTCCCTGTCTTGCCTCATGCCTAACACGTTTCCTGTCTTCTTCATTGCTGTGAATTTTGCGCGGGTCTGGCGATCTCTACTGCTCTCTTGATGACCTGCGGATCCACATCTTTTCATTTTTAAACCACTTCGCCAGCCGCATCCGGACGTCATCCGAGCTCAAACGTTTCTAAGCCAGTTCTTCCTCCTCTTCCTTCCCCCACCCGCGCCGGTTTCCCCCCTCGGTCCCACTCCCATCACCACAGGAGCTGATTCAGAAAGTTTTACAGGGGGCGAGTGTTTTCAAGTCTGATCCCTGATAAATATTTTGAAATGTTTTTTGAAATGTTTAACTTGAAATAAAAGAACGTACGAGAGTTTTAAAATCGCAACTCTTTTCAATGTAAGATCTGCCTATTGCAATTATATTAAATACACGGCGTAAAAAAAAAGAAATTGTCGAGCAGGCGTACCCTCTCCCCTTTGTTCCCACACTACACACTACATCTCGGCTTGCGTCGAGGGATTTATCCCATTTACGTTCCCGGCATACTATATATTTTTGTTATCTCCGCCTGCTCCTACCCCCGCTCCGGCTTCTGCTCCTGATCCCGCTCACGCTCTCGTCCGCGTCTAAGTTCCGGTCTTCGCCCCCGCTTGCACTCCGCCTTCGCCCACGCCCGCGTTCGCGTTCGCGCTCACATCCGCACCCACGGTCATGCCCTTGCCCGCACCACCGAACACCACCCGCTCACCCCCTCACTCACGCCCCGCCCACGCCCGCGCTCACGCCCGCGCTCACGCCCCCGCTCACGCCCCCGTTCACGCTCACGCCCCCGCTCACGCCCCCGCTCACCCCCTCGCTCACCCCCTCGCTCACGCCCGCGCTCACGCCCCCGCTCACGCCCTCGTTCACGCTCACCCCCCGCTCACGCCCCCGCTCACGCCCCCGCTCACGCCCCCGCTCACCCCCTCGCTCACGCCCCCGCTCACGCTCACGCCCCCGCTCACGCTCACGCCCCCGCTCACACCCCGCGCACGCCCCCGCCCACGCCCCCTCTCACGCCCCCGCTCACCCCCTCGCTCACGCCCCCGCGCACACCCCCGCGCACGCCCCCGCCCATGCCCGCGCCCCCGCCTTCGCCCCCATCTGCGCCCCCCTGGCTCCTCCACCCCGTTCCGCTCCATGACTCGTGCGCAGGCAGGTACTAGGCCGCAGCAAAAAGAGCGCGCCTCCCTGCCCTCCCTATTAGAGGCCCAAAAGAGCATCGGAGGTCGACGCGCTCTGAGAGCTGCGTTTGGGAGGGCGGGACCGCCTCCCCCGATTTGAATGTGAATGCCCGCGCCTCGGCTGCGGCACTGTTTATATACAATGCCGTAATGATCGTTAGGCCGAAGACGTATCGGCTTACGACCCGGCGACGGCCGGGAAGAGGTTGCGCGGCGCGAGGCTACAAGGCCTTCTCTGTGCGGCGCCGCTGGGGGAGGGGTGGGGGAAGGCATGGAGCGGGGTGTTGAAGGATGCAAACCTGGGAGGCACTCGGGAAGGAGTTTGAGTGTGGGAAACGCTGGCAGAGATGGGAGTTACCTCCCGATGGGGAGTTGCCCACCGAAGAACACAGTTCAAATGAGAAGATTTTTTTTTTAAGTTTTGAACTGTACGCTCACTTTAAATTTGGGATGCGGTATGCTCTTTATAACAGTCCAATTCACGAGTGTGCTTAATGATAAGAGGTTGTAGTTTTAAAGTGCATTTTTATGATTGGCGCGATTCAGTATTTAAGACGATTGAGATGGGCGACGTCAAGTCACTTCCAAATACGATTACCTTCTTCTCGTAGTCCTTGCCAGTCATAATAAAAACGTTGTTCGTCAATAAGCATGAATATGGTTTGTGACTTTAGTATTTTGCTCTGATCTTTAAGTTTTTGAAACTTTGAACAAAAATCTTGTCGAATTTAGGAGAAAAATCGTCTTTAGTGCCAGAACTCAGATTCACAAAAGTTTCGTAGTAAATCCATTGAAATGCTATTATTACCTTTATTAAGAGAAATCAAATATTCCTTTTCATAACTTAAGTTGAATGTTTTCGGCATTTTACAGTTTAGTTTCAATGTAGTACTAGTATACGAACAATATCATGAGGGAAGCAAAGTGCTGACTATTGGGACGTGTTATCTGCTGGATCGGACGTCAGGTGGAACTGCTGTTCGACAGCGCGTAGTGTTGCACCGCGAGTGCTTTGTAGTTCAAGTGTGGGACGCGTGTGCGTTTGATAGCCCCGGGGCCGCTGAGTTTGGGTGTCGTTTGCTGTGCGAAGTGGTGCGTGAGGAAGCACGGTCTCGGTGTTGACGTGCTCGCTGCTTGTATGTCTGAAGCACACTTGCTGCTTCATGCGCAGCGAAGAGGCAACTTGCGAGGCAAACGTCTAGGGAAAAAAGTACTTGATTTGTTACTTCTCTGTTTATATGTTTATTGTACTCGATTGATTGATTTATTGATTTGCGGGTACGTCACGGCCTGCAATGGTCAATAATAGGGCCCGGATGTTTATGACCTAAAAATGTTAGAAATATGCAAGCATTTATGACCTAAAAAATATGAACATTTGACCATAAATGTGACTTAAAAATTTTTGGTTCCATTTTCGAAACCTTCAAAATCTTTCCACTGTTTGAATAACCATTATATTGAAAATATACGTGTACGAAAGACAGGCAATTATATACTACAAAAAATTGCAAGAAATTAGAAAACAATTAGAAGATATGAGAAATCTCTTTGAAACGACTGCAAGCATGTGAAAGTGGAATCAAAAAGATAAAAATATGACAAAAGTACGAAAAATCATGAAAAATATGAACATAATATAAGAAATTAAGGGCAAATTACTAAAGGGCAAAAAAGCCAAAATATGACCTTATATAACACATGAAAATTGCATAATTACAGTAATTGTGAATAAAATCATGCTATCTTACATTTTCCATGGAAATAACGCCAAGAATAAATATGGCATGTCATAAACATCCGGGTCCTAGTCATTAGCCTAGTAAATGCATTTTAGTCATTAGTGAAGCGAATGTAATATCCCGGCAATTACGAACTTCCTTCATTGCTGGAATATGAGATTCGGTGCTGACATAAATGTCTTACTGAGGTTCATCCTCCAAGGACTACATTCCGCATCGCACCAGCCGGGTCAAGCTCTAAGCTCCGACTGGACTCCCGGCATGCGTGCTAAAGTAGTGCGTGAAAATGTGTGAGTAATGGGAGAGGATATGACTTGTCTGAAGACAAGAAGAGAATGGAAAGATCACGATGTTCGTAACCCATTTCGTAGGGTACTACTCTGGTATTTGCCTGGTATTGTTCAGAGAAACTGCGGGAAACTAACGATTAGAGCAGCCAGCCGCTAGAATTCTCCTCTAGTCAGCGACTGAATTTAACTAAACAGCCTATTCAATCCATCTAGTGTTGAAAATTCGCCAATGTCAGGACTTGTTTCTGCACTCGATCTCCTGAAGAACACAAATATAATTTTCGTGGCAGCGGAACGTAAAAAAAGTGAAGGTTATACAAACCATTCTGAAGCTCATTTTGTAGTTTCTTTTACTGGTGAAACTTCCCGTCCAATTAATTCGAAATTTATTTCGATTTTGTGGTGAAAGTACAAAGGTATTTCATCCATAGACTGCATAATGGGATTTGTTTATTGACATTTATTTTTCAATGGACATTGTGAGAATTCAACATAAATGTCGCAAACAGAAGATAACGCCACTCAGACTCAAAGAACAAAACCTCATCAAAAAAGTAAATCATAAGCGTTGGTGAATGGATGTAGTGAAATACTCGTCCGATGTGAAGCAATATGGAGCAACTGTTCCAGAAATTTTAAATTTAATGAGAAATGTTGGTCGCAAATACGATATAGTCTACGAATCAATCCTCGCCATAATAGAATCAGTATTAAAATTTCTTCACAGCATCTAAAATCGACACCTTAAGACGTTCATGCATTTGTAACGAAGAAGTATTTAAGAGAAAACTTGGGATTAAAAAAGTGGAAGAGAATAAAAAGGAGAAGAGGCTGAGACAGAGGAAACTTGCTAGAACGCGAAAGCTGTAACTTCACATTTATTTTATTTATTTATTTATTTGTCAAAAACAGTAAAAACTGTATATGACGTGTGGGGAAAGAGATTTATCTGCGCACATTTTCTTGAGGACCAGAATTTAAAAAAACAAAAAACAACAACGAACTAATACGTTTATATAACGTTAACGAACTAATAAGTTTAGAAAATAAAAATATTTGAAAAATGTTTGTTCCCGATTTCAACGGTAAATGAACTACAAGCACAAGGAGTGCTCAACAAAACGTGCGCACAGTGAAGCTACATTTAAGTCCAGAAGTAAAACAGGGGGCCATCTCAGCATTTGCTCAATGAATCAGGGAAACTGGACAAAAACCTGATCGAGATGGAGACTGTGTTGTGGTTCAGCGCGTCAGACGCGACCGTCTCTGCACCTTGTGTTCTGCCACGCGGTCTGGGTGAACACTGATCGTGTGCATGTGACATTTCACAGCGGACGCACTCCCGATTCGCGGGACGCGATGCAAAGGGACGTGAAATCGCGCCTGAGCCACCGACACAGCTGCTGCGTGGCTCTGAAGTGTGGACCGTTCCGCTATTACGATGCGCAGGAGAGGAAACCTGCTACTCGTAAAGTTCCCAGAACGTTTGTTGGATATTTTCTAAAATATATGAAGTAACATAGTGGGTAGAACCCATTTAATATAGCCTTAATTAATTGGGATGGGAGTAAGTTAATTATGAGTCTAAGGAATGGTTTCGCAATATGTATTTAGTGGGAATGGTACAAAAATATATCAGAGCGAAGTAACATATTCAGAATCTTAAAAGGGTTCTTAATCAATTTATAGGGATATTTAGAATATTAAATGTGGGATTATAGAATGACAATAAATTGGTTATCGTTTCCAGTTTGTTGACTTAGTATTGAATTTTAATTGTTCATGAGATACGATTGGTGCGTTCAAAAATTAATTAATTGTGATGGTAATAATTAGTGTAATAAAGAAATTTTTTAGAGATAATCGTATTCTTGAGGCTGCTTGTGGAATCAAGAGATATTACCATGGTAATCCTTTTAATTAATAATCGTGGTTAGGCGGATGAGCGGGCCTGATGGCCCAAGTCTCACCACATAAATAAAGTCACAATTATTATTATTAAATGTGGTGTAAGTTAATTATGAGTCTAAAGCACTGTTTTGCAATATGTATTAAGTTAGAATGAAAAAAAATCAGAGGGAAGAAACATATTCAGAGTATGATGCTGGAACATGACCTTTCTTGACAGCCTCGCCAGTTCCCTTAATCTTACTTGTATCGGGCAGTGATCGAATTAATTTTTTTCTATAAGTAATAAACAGTAAATAATGTATTTAACATATAGAGAATACATAACACTTACTGGCCACATGCTAGACCGTCCCAGAAGTTCTGTGGATCTAGGAAATCGATGGAAAATCAATCGAGATTGAGTCGTTATCGCTACATATTTAGTTGTTTCATATGTAAGTTTTACGTTTCAGATGACTAAGGGTTCATTTTAGAAAATGGAGATTGGAATAAAACGAAGTAGTATACGCACTCGCGGAAATAAAAATACATGAAACAAATCTTTATCTTAGCGCTTGAATACTCCTATCGTTTGTTGTCTCTCGCGGACGTCTCTTCCATGGACGGGTCAGGTGCAACTATTGCTCGATTGAGCGTAGCGTTTCGGTGCATGCGGCGACCGGGGGCGTGTGCGATCAGACCCGGTCCACCACGGCCGGGGGGGGGGGGGGCGTGGCTTTGTTGCTCCCGACGCTGCGGGGTGAGGGGGTTACCTGAAGGGGCTCTTTGTGCCCCGCGCCCTGTGTGCAGTCTGCCTTTGGCACCCGCTCGGCGTCGTCGGTGCCACAGGGTGGCCACCAATGACACACTAACTCCCCCGCACTACGCCGGTATTCAAAGCACGCAAGCGGGATTTGTTGGGCTGTAATTTTCGTGGTATGTTTTTTCTGTGAAAGGAGGTTTTAAACTTGTGTGTTGAGATGCCGGTTGTTATGTTGTCACGGAGTCTACATAAAACAAGCATTGTAGAGTTTATTCAAAAGACTCTCTAAGCAGTGAGTTTACTTTTCTGAGCAAATCAAAAGTTGTATTATGTCGCACCTAACGGTTCAGGTGATCATCCTTTTCATAACATAAAGCCTGTAGTCAGGATACAGATTTCTCCGTTCTACCGTCTTCATTTTCAGTGCAAGTCGGATTGGTCTTCGAAATAATGTTACATAAATACCAACGTTTAATTTTGTTATTGTACTTTTGAAGTGGACCGCTATTTTGATATGGCTCTGATCTATGATTATTGTATAATAAGTGAAGAGTAAAACTGTTTATATCACAAGTGTTGTGAAATTCGAATTACAAAGATGCATCTTTATTGATGTGTCCACGATGATCCGTCTTTCCATTGTTACCTTTGGTCTCCAAAGGCAGTTTTATTTAAATCTAAAGATACGTTTTGTCTCTATGAAAAAATGTAACTTTCATCTCATGAAATCATTAATTTTATGTGGCTCCGTAATCCGTAATTTATGTGGCTCCAATGTGGGTCCAAGTGTGTATCCAAGTATACGGCTTAAAGTGTGTGAATCGGACTTGGTATGAGAGTAAAATGTTCAGATTTCATTCAAAAGCATAACTTTGAATTATAATTGATGACATTTTTATCATGTTTAACGGATTAAAACACGTAATTTTAATACTATATTAAAATGAATACAACTAATTTTATTAATCATATCTGTCAGTTTTATAGTGAAATGTGGTAGTAATGATCTTCCCTCCTTGGATGGCGAGATCCGGTGCCGACCTAGTACAGTCGGCTTGCGAGGTTTTTTGTCAATCAGCTATCTCCCAGCAGCGTGGCACCGCCCCCAGTCGAGACAAGTTCTAAGCTCCCGTCAAGTGCGGCAGTGTAACGCATGTGAGTGTAAGGGCGTGTAAGTAAAGCGTGAAGATAAGGCGAGAAAGAGGAAAGAAAGAAGCGTTGGCCCGTTTGTTAGGGTACTTCTCCGCAGAGGCGTATCTACGGTATGGCAGACATGGCACGTGCTATGGGCGCCACTCACAAGGGCCGCTATTTAGAGTATACCTGCTAAAACATATAACAACAACCCTAAGTTGAAGTAACTTGACTGGGGCGCAAATTCTGTGCTTGCCAGGGGCGCCTGATTACCTAGATACGGCCTCTGCTTCTCCGGCATTCGCCTGATGTTTGGAGAAACCACGGAATACTACTGATCAGAGCAGCTCGCCGCCAGAATTCTCCTTGAGACCGCGGCTGAACCGACCTACCTCTGTAGCTTGTGTCGGAAATCCTGCCTCGAACACTAAGACCTCCCGATCAGAGGTACTGCAGTGATATCAGTTGATGTCCTGACCCACCTTGCCGGTACTATTCTACGATGTAATCGCAGGGGTTCAGCTAGTGGTTGTTATTGTTATTATTATGAATTTTAAGGATAATCATATGTATTCTGATATCTTTCCTGTGAGAAAATATTGAAAAAAGCTCAACTTCTTAAAGATGGCTGTAGTTTGAATTGATCTTGGGCGGAAGTCTCAAAAACTAACAAGTACTCAATTATTTCTTTTGTTGTCATTTCTTTGCAAACTTGTAGGACGCATTCGTTGCTCGAATGATCGGCGGCGAGCAAAGCGTTGCATTGCGGGTCTCCCGGTGCTGATTCCACAAAGAGTTTCACACGGTTCATCGGGTCCGTTCTTGGGCGCCTTCGCGGCGACCGTACCTGTGCGGATTGCAGGTGGTCAACAGGCCTCTGGCCATTTGCGTCCCTCTGGCCAGCGTCCGTGGCCGAGTGTGTGCTCTTCTTTTGTTCGCGTTTGTCAGTGTTCTCGCTTTCTTGACCTTTTTTTTTTTCTTTGTGTGCCTTTCCGAACGAAAATCAGCTCTTCGGGGATTGCAAAAGGTTTACTAGATGGAAAATCTCTCGCTGAATTCCTTAAGAATCTTCCTTCCAATTTTTTTCGGGGGAAATTTGGTTTGATGAAATAATGTACTTGAATAGATTTTCAGAAAATAATGTATGTTTATAATTTGTAGACTAATTTCACCGGTGTGAACATTCTTAATTTTTTTAGTCACGGTTTGAAATGTGTCAACTTCCAGTGTAACATTTTACATTCATTTACTCTGAGCCTAATTGCACTATTGAGATCAATTAAAATGCATTTAATAGTTAATGTTATGGGCAGCAAGATTTGTTTGATTCACTTTTGTGAATTTACTCACTGTTTTCGAGATATTTGCAAAAGACTGAATGGGTGCACTTTTATAAGTGCTCTAAAGGGCTCTAGTGCTTTAAGGAGGAGGAAAGGGAAATCAAACGGCATCTGCTGTGTCAAGTTTGTCCGCACATCAAAAAGTAGACTCGACGCTTGACGGAAGACGGTTGGGACGTTTCGCGGTGTCGCTTCTTAACCAACGATATGAGATTATAACCAGATCGACCGGGGAATATCCATTTCGGAAGAAATCGTAGGTTTAGGCGCTAGTATTGTTCACAGACTGCTGACAGACCGACGGACGGATGGACGGACGGACGGACGTTTTGAAAAGAACAACTTTTTCGGTATCAAGAGACCCCAAAACGTATATTCCCTTGAAATGTCGAAATCGATTTTCCGCAGCATTACATAACTTTCCCTTTACCACGTATATTACTCCATGTATACGTATGTACACGGGAAAATATTTTCAGCACGCACACTCCAAATTTATTTATTTAGAAGAAGGAATTGTTTGTACTGAAAACTAGTTACATTACTAACAAAGTAGATCGGTGTCGTGAAACTTATCTTTCATTTCAAGTTCTCTCGTGTTTAAGATTTTGCTACCGAGTTGTTTGTGAGCTCTTGGAACAATCAACGGAATCTGGTTAGAAAATTTTTGCACTATTATTAGTCCCTATGAATACAATTTTCAACGCTCTTTATTTATAACAATAACCGTCATGTGACTCAAGTGCCAATAAATTGATGGGTTCATTTTGATCATAAATTGATGCCTTCATTTTGTTGAGTACTTTAGAGGCTCTAGTAAGTTGGAGTCTAAGAGTTCGAATACCTTCTATAATACAAGAAGTGTCTTTCTTCTTTATAGAAGTCAGAGTGTAGCGTTGAGCTCCTATGCGACTAGTATTGATTTCCTCAAAATACTGTCACTTCACTTGACCCTGGTCCGATTTTTTTAAATAATTTTATTCACATTTACAGACAGTACAACGTTCAGCCGTGAGGCTCTTCAGTTGATTGGCCGAGCAACTTTGTATCAGAAAAGTGTGAAAAGGGTAACTGCTTGTTACCTCCCTGATAGTGATTACATGTGTTGTACCTTCAACCAGAGTTATTGCGAGGGAATTAATGTTAGAGCAACGCCAGGATTAAAAAGGAAATACGATGGGAGGGGACTGGTAATTGTTAGAAATGTTCTTGCCTTATCTAATGTCAGAGAGATATTGAAGGAAAATATGGAATGGGAGTCTGTTTCTTAGGCGGGAGAGTGGAGGCTGATCGGTCCCTGGTCCGATAATCCAAAAACAGTGGCAATCCGTGATAATACCGGGAATAACGATTAGTTTGCACATCCTGTCGTATCTCAACATTTTCTTGACTTTTTCCGACACTAATTGTGTTACTCATCAT
This sequence comes from Acheta domesticus, assembly GCA_031308135.1. Taxonomy (NCBI): domain Eukaryota; kingdom Metazoa; phylum Arthropoda; class Insecta; order Orthoptera; family Gryllidae; genus Acheta; species Acheta domesticus. The sequence goes on from JAHLJT010008756.1 coordinate 10,052,975, forward strand.
CCTCATTGCACATGGTTTTAATGCACAGAAATAACACTCTTTCCTTCAAGCATATCGTGGTGATTCACACTATCTGAAGCTTAAAGAATGATAATTTCATAGGATATTGTGATTTGAATGCAGAAAAATAATAATCTCGTTTATCAGTTTCAGTGGTTGGAAACCGGGGGAAAAATTTAGAGATAATATTTACGATGGTACACTTTTTCAATCAGGATTTCACGTTTTTGATGATATCATGAACCGAACATGATTGCGTTATTTGTGATTTGTAATAATTGTATGGAACATAACCCATAAGATTTGCGCATGTGACTAGTTGCATTTTACCAAAAGACCTTCCAGAAAATTACAACCTTCAATGAGAAGTGAGTTTGGTGAAATTGGCCAGTTAGTAATGCTAATTATAGTGCTCGTGGGCACTACTTGGGCAAACCTATAATGTTCCCATTTGTGACGTTGCTTGGTGTTAAATATTCCCTTACTGAAAATAGCTTGAAATGTGCAATTATTTAAAAGGAATTTGAAGTAACAGAATCGTTGTTTATTTTGTGTATATAGGAGGTTCAATCAAAATTTTACCTCGAGTACTCTTTTAACCTAACTGGTGTGTGTCATGTCCTTTGTAGCAATATTTTCTAATTGTTTAAAAGGATTTAGCAATAACACAAACTACCGTTTGTTTTGTGTGTTTATATCTCCAACGGATTTTGTGAATGGCAGCATTCTTTGCCATCCACTTAAAAATGTATATATATCTTAGTTCGCCTTGACACTTTTTCTTCCAAAAATATAGACGTAACATTGACTCAATTATATTCGATTCGATAATGTTTCTCCCGCGAGACCTCTACGTGTTAGACGAGAAGAGGTCTACTTATGAAATTGGGGAGTAACTTTGAATTCGTCTTATTTGTTTGCGGAGTTATCTTCCAAGTGCTTGGCTCATGATTACCGTGCGTTGGTCCGGAGATCCCACAAGCGTGTTTCAGTTCAACGGCACAAGAAAGCTTCTTCACTTTTCATTTGTATATTTATTCTGACTCTGCTGAGGCGTTGAAACGTTTAGTTTAGTTTATTACAACTCTTCTAATTTACATTTCGCGTATTTATTTGCGCAAAACGGTGACTGTGGACGTTAGTTTCTCTCCCGGTTCGAACGCTGACTGAAAGGGCAGTGTAGAGAGTGAGACTTTCGCAAGACATTTTAACACTTTATGAAACACTTTATGAAAAAAGTCAAAGGAAATAAGTAGTTGAAAGAGGTATCGAATGACCTATTTTATCGGAAAATGCAAATATAAATGTATGGTAAGAAAATTATTTTTCCCAAGCGTTAAATCAATTGATACTGTCTTCAAGTTCTTTTTCTTCGTTATTGTTTATAATAATGTGGTACTGAATTGATAAATAAAAAGGAAATTGTAAGGATATTTTTATTATTGAGAATTATGAAATCATATTTATAATTTATTTGTTTGGTACGTACAGGTATTTTGCTAAAATAAAAATACTAGTGTTTGTTATCATGAAATAAATCCGTTATATTCAAAACTTCCACATAATTTTTTATCGATATATAGAAATAAATGTGTTTTGCTAGAGGTTAATATCTTCTATACTCAATTGCGATACCTTGCAGTAGAGTTTTCGTCTTGAGTGCCTCTTTCTGGTACGTAGCAAATCTGCTACACCAACTTTTCGTTGCCTCGTCCTGAGCCTATTGCCGTCCCTTGGGGAAAGGGACTCGGCGAAATTAGGAGTCAAGTTTCGTACTCGTGTTTTCGTGGGTTGACAGGGCGACTTGTGATGAGAGACGCTCCGCGAAGGAGGAGGGGTGGACAGGGAAGGGCGGGAGGCAGCACCCTGGGCGGGCAGATCGGGAGGGGAAGAGGTGGAGGTGTCGGAGGGAAGACCCGAAGTGAACGGGCCAGATGAGGTAGTCTGTCGGGGCAGGCGAAGGGGTGAGTGAGCAAGCGAATGCATAGACTTATGGTATGAAGGGTGGTTTGAAGGCTGATGTGAAGGCTGATGTGAGGGACAGGCGACGGGATGAGCGGGCAGGGGAACGAGTAAGGGCCCTTCCGAGGCTGTAAACGGTGAGACAGCGGCTGAATTAATGGGGGTTGTGAAGAGCAGATGGGCGAGTGTGAGTGTGAGGGCAAGCGAGCGACGTAAGTGGGAGAGCGAGGGAGTGAGTGGCAGACCGGGCAACTGAGTGAGCGAGTGAGGAGGCAAACGGCCAACTGAATGAGTGAGTGAGCAAGTGAGCGAGTGAGCAAGTGAGTGAGTGAGCGAGTGAGTGAGCGAGCGAGTGAGTGAGCGAGCGAGTGAGTGAGTGAGCGAGTGAGTGAGCGAGCGAGCGAGTGAGTGAGTGAGCGAGCGAGGGATTGAGCGAGCGAGTGACTAAGCGAGCGAGTGAGCGTGTGAGCAGTCGGGCGAACGGACAAGTTAAGAGAACAAACAAGCTGTGGGTTGGCGCGAGAGACGTGAGCTAGTGGCGGCGGGCGGGAGAGGGAGCGGTTGCGCGAGCGAGTGGGCGGGCGAGCGGGCGATTCGGCGGGCGAGCGAGCCGGGGCGGGGCGGGGCGGGCGGGGCGGGGCGGGGCGGGGCGGGGCGGGGCGGGGCGGAGAGGGCAAGGTGCGTGGGCTGCTTACCAGGCCTTTGGGCGCCGCGTGAATGTCCATTGTTCCTTTGTGCGTCTGGAGTGCGTGCGTGCACGCGTCCACGCGTGGGAGAGGGAGAGGGGCGGGAGAGGGAGGGGCCGTTGCTCGGTGCGCGATGGAATGCCCCAGGCGGCGCACACGAAGGTTCCTCCGGGCGCCACGGGCAGGCGCCGCGCCAATGTTTTATGACTTCACATTACAACATACCTTGTAATGTCTACGAGAATTCGACGACTTGTATTTGTCTGTGTTAATATACTTAACGTCGCTTTACTCTTCCCTGTTCCTTCTTCCTGTCTCCCCTCTTATTGTCACTCCTGTCCAGCTCCCTCCCTCCTCTCTTCCTCTCAGTCTGTCTATAACTCATATTTTGCTGTTTTCTCTCCCTCTTATCTAGCACTCTCTCTGTTTTATTATATCGTCTCATTTATTGTATAAGCATTTTATCTACAGTCGTGTTTTTGTTTCCCTAGTCAACTATTGCTTCCCAACTTACAATGCTTCCAAACGTTTTGAATAAGTTTTACATTTTCATTCTGATTGCAACGTGTTTATCATTATGTACTCTTGGAGTGCATTTGTTCATGTTCTGCACCAATTTTCACCTTGTCTATTCCTCGTTTCTCGTGTCATCGCTCTTATTTTTTTTCTGAAGTACCGACCGAATATGAGAAAGTATGAATGTATAATGTGCCGATACGCTTTAAAAGAGTAAACGTTGACTTCATATTGCTAAACTAATATTGTTTATTCTTCTGTATAGAAATTACAAAAGAAATGACTCTTTGTTAAAGGGGCTAAAAACTTCCAAGAATACGAAACTAGAAAATGGCTTGTTTCTTACAATATGATTCATTATTTTGGGAAGTGTGTTTACCCATCTAATATTATTCGCTTACTACGAAGAATTTCAATAAATGGAACAATGCTCAAATATGTCACAAAAGTGGGCAATCGAGGTGAGCTATTTAAATATCTTGTAGAAAATTTCACTAGATTCATCTTTCCATTCCACAATTCTAGTAATTCTAAGAAATGTACTGGGAGAACGTCAGTATCAAAGGGAAATGTATTTACTAGAAGAAACACGTATGCATTTAGGAACCAATCGTTGTAACATTTCGTGTACATGGCAGAAAATTCGTTACAGCTTCGTTCTCGTAAAATTCTTATAGTTTTAATATACCTTCATTCATGTGCCTGTTCATGCATTCAGAATCATTCTTTTGTGATAAAGTCAAGCTATTCTTGGCAAGCGTGCTAATCTCCTGGTACCATGGGATCTCCGTCGCGTGCGCACTTATTGGCGGGTTAGTCACTGTGTGCAAACGAAAGCGAACCGCACGACCAGTCTTCAGTTTACCAACGCACGCGAGTTCTACGCTCGGGCAGGCCCGCAGTTGTTTTAGTCTGCGCCGCGCGCAGCATTGTTGCGCAGGGCGCGCGCAGCGACGTGGGTGGGCTCGCGCATTTTCATCTGCGCAGTCGTTGACAACGCCGCCTGCCGCTGCTGCCATAGCCTCCGCCTCCGTCACTGTTACCTCCGCTGCCGACCTCCATCGCCACCGCCATCTCTTCCTTCGCCTCCATTTCCACATCTACTCCGCCACCTCCACCTTCACTATTATCAAGTCCCCTGCCGCCTGCTCCACTGCCACAATCGCCTCTGCCGTGACCACCACCACCACCACTGCCACCGCTACCATCACCATCACCATCACCACCCCACCACCACACCACCACCTTACCTCCACCATCACTCACCATCATCTCCACATCCACTATCACTAACATCTTCACTGCCCTCACCACCTCCATCACCATCACACCACCATCACCATCACCACCTCCGCCATCACCACCACCTCCACCATCACCACTCCATCGACCGAAGTTCTTGCTTTGCTCTCCTCTCCTGGAGGTAACTCATGCAAATTATCCGGCAGGTAGCGGCTTCAGAGGAGGAAGGTCGGAGAGAACTGAATTATCCCGGCCGCAAAGTACTACCTCCTCGGCCTGCTGCAAATGTCTGTTCATCGCTTGGGTTGCAAATCGTTGAAATTAAGCGTTGTCGAGTTAGGTTGAGGAATTAGATAGTGTCTGGCAGTAACAGAGGTATGGTCATGTCAATTAGCATGTTTGTCACTAGTAAAATGTGTATCTTAGGTACTGCAAGCAAACAAACACGATATTTCTGTCAACTTCAGAACATTCTGTTGATTTATGAAATGATGTGAAAATAAGCCACTTGATTGAAAATGCCAATTCTTTAAATTTGAACTACATTAAAATTAATTTCTGGGCAGGGTAATTTCAATTCCTTAATCGCTAATAAACTGTTGAAACCATCCTAATATTTGACAGTGAGAAGGACAGTGACGCCTACAGTCAAAGTGTGGTGAATGTGGTAGTGAAAAAGCGCAACTAAAGAAGTTGTCAATGGGTAATAAATATAAATTGGAATAATAACAATAACATTAGGCAACTTAAGTTTAGGGAACACTATGTTTTAAGATAGAACATAAGCAAACCAGTATAAATATATTATTATGCAAAATAAATTTAACTACTACTACTACTACCAACATCTTTCACATTTCTCATTTCTTGGCTGTCCGGGTGACGCCACGCCGTTGGCTGATAGGCCGACGTTTCGTCGGAACGTTACCTGGACAGCCAAGAAATCATGGACTCAAGCCGTGGAAACTTACGTGTATATTTGATAAAAATCCTGCCAAATGGCCTAATTTCCTTGCTTGATAATGTACTGTCCTACGGCATTTGTATCGTAAAGAATTACTATATTATTTGTCCTTGAATAACTGGACATAAGATTAGTTCCTTTTACGAGACACGTTTGACCAATAATTGTCATGACTAGTTTCCAGATGTTAAGTAATCTCGAAATTCTTTTCGCTTGTGCGTGTTTGTACAGCCAACTTTTATCTTGCAAATCTTACCCTATTGTGATTCAAATCGTAACGTGTCTTTGGTCTTTTAAAACTCTATTTCGGTGTTTTGTCATGTTATTGCCATTGTGACATGTTAAGGTAAAATTTTAGTTAGATTTTTATTTCAATTTCAAACTACGTGTTTTCCAAGTCATCTCAAACAGATAACACGCTCTTCAAAACGTTCGTTAAAAAATGCGAGAATTGCAAATGTGCGTTTTCGACGTGACTGCTTTTCAGTAAAGTCGACAGCACATTTTAGTTTGCAGAGGCAGAGCGAATTTTGGAAACGAAAACTGTAACTTTTCTCACCTTAATTTGTAGACCGCTAAAAGGAAGAACGCGAAAGGAAAAAAGTAAGCTTTATATGATCTAGCAGCTATGATGACATACACAAAAATTAATTATAATTAAATATTTTTTGGACCATTACTCCCCGGGCCCTAGCTATGAAACGTTTGAGGAAACTAGTGCCTTACTGTGTGCGAGAGAAAGAGAGGCGAGACTTCATGTAATACGAGAGTGATGAAGCAGCTTTTCCTCGTTTCCAACTTGCAAATTGCGTAGTTGTGTGAAGTGTCTGATGCCAATAGAATTTCCTCGTTTAAGATTTCAAATGCTATTGGAGATGCAAAGTTCATATTCACATTTGGAGACAGCGCATAAGGAGAGTGGTCGTGGAAAACACCCGACTTACCGAGATGCGAAATATTGATCTGCAATATAAAAAAACCTCCATTTATTAATTCACTTACGAAGAGTAATTTAAACGTTTGCCGCTAACGAGCATTGTTAAAACTTTTCCAAACATTTTTTTTTGTTCTAATAATTTTGTGTCACCAGTTTTCTAGTGTCTAGTTTCACTAGAGCTAAAGCAGTCTCAATTCGAATATCTTCAGCTGTTTCTGCAAGACTTGTCACCATTAAATGTGAAGTGGATGGCAATTCGGTCCCAACGTCATCGGTTTTGCTGCACCAGTCTGCACGAATGCCCAATGAGCATCCAAGTTTGAATGTAACTGACATTTCACGTTTTCTGCAGACACAGCACGCAAATCAGCTGTTGGGGAAAACAGCCCTAGTGACTTCCTCATTCTGTATTGTGCTTCGACGGCCATTCCAAACAGAGATATGCTTCTGAATTATGCCACCTATCTTTTCTGCTTTAATTTTCTCCTTTAGCATATAACCGGTCAAGGAAGTTGTAGGTAGAATTTTAAAGTTCTCGAGCTAATTTTCTAATTGTATTTGTCCGGCAATCCTTTCTAGGGTATTGTTAAAACATGTCTTCAAACTCAAAGAGCGGGATAGTCGTTCAAAAAAATATAGTCTAAATTATAAAGAGAAAAAAAACCTCTATTTCACAAATATAGACGTGTATTTCTGCAGGAAAAATGGCAATAAAATGTTTCTCTCCACATTTCTGGCAAAAAAAGTGAACATATGGAGCAGGTGTTACAATTTGTATCGCGTAGGGATATGTACCAGATGTGTTTTCATGCTAAAAATTACAACTGGATTTCGAGATGCATGACATGTTAGTGATACTAGTTAGAAAAGTGTGGCATGACGACGGAGCCATCACACTGCATAAAACAGATTCTTTCAGATGAGCATTCTGAATGCAATGCGCATGCCATCAAGTTATACGTTTTATGATCGTGACGTCATAGAATACAAACACAACGAAATAAGGATGTCGAGAATTCTCGCAATAAAAGTCGCGTATGATTGCACACAATCAAACTTCCTCAGCAAAGACAATTCTGAATTTTATTTGAGTAATTCATACAGTACGTTCTTCACGTGTTTTGAATTATGTATTCGTATATTTCTTTTTTGTACAATATTCTGGTCAACGTGTCGGTACACGTTTTTCTTATTTCTACATTTTCGGTTGCTGTAACATTTGTGCTAGTTGCTGTAACATTTGAGTCTACGACTTCATTTAACATTTGTGCTAGTTTTAATGTGTGATTTCCATGTTCTGGTAGAGCTCTATTGTTAGCAAATAACATCCCGGTATTTTGTGCTTGTCTCATTGAAATTATTTTGCAAACTGCGGTACTTATTGTTCCAAGCCTATATTGGAATTCAAAATCACTGCGAAATTTTGTAACAAAATAGTACTGTCCATTCTTTTAAATATTTTCAGAAAATATTTCTGTCGTATGTCAAAATAGATGCCGATCGTAGAATACTTTCAGCAAATATATTTCATGCCCAAATTTTGTGTTCTCTCGCTATAATTCAAGTGTAACACCAAATGAAAATAAAAATGAATTGGTACCGATGTACATGATGTTGAAAAAGGCGTATCTTAAACGAAAAGTCTGACTTTTCAGAGAATATAGTTTTCTGCGCTTTCATATACTGTATTGTGGCTCTTCTAATTCTCGGACCTAGCACACAGTCACAATTTAGTGGAATAATGCATGTTCGCTCAGTTAACCTCGCTTACATGAACTTCTCTTTTTCTAGAACGGCTTTGTTCACAATTCGAAAGTTTGGAGTGATATATCCACTTAAATCTCTCGTGACAAAAACTTGCAGAGCAAAAAGAGTGCAGATTCGCGAGTGCTAATTTTATGTAAATGCCCAGAAAACAGAAATGTTTAATTTAATTTACTCCGAAATTTGCATATGCCGAGAACTTCTGACGCACAATACCCCGGAGGACGGTCTCAAAATGCCTTTAGGATTTACGTAATTACTGAAACATCCCTCTAAAAAAGATTGCTTTTAGTGTTTCATAAGACTTCTAAACTTTACAATGTGTCTAATATTCACTTGAAAAACGCCGTAATATATGTACGTTGTTCATTAATAGCAAATGAACTTTGCCAGTTGATTCTATGAAATTTCAATAATTATTGCTTCTGGATCGAATTTAGAACTTCTTCGTAATATGGCTAAAACACATGTTTGAGTAACTGCCAGAGGAGCAAACTTCCGCATCGTTGAGTAATTGTCAAATACTTTCTAAAATACGTGAAATGTTGACGGTTGTGAACTGCAGATGTTTCTTTGTATTTTTTATTTTACAATACACCAAAAGTTATTATTGAAAAGGATTCGCTCGATTTATTAAATACAATTTCTTAAATTTTTAGCTTTTGTTTAGATATTAATAATTAATACGACTTTATTGCGTTTTGTTCATTAAATGGGAAAGAAGATGCTCAAATGACTTTTCAATGGATTTGGTATTTTATATATTAATTAACAAATACGATTAACATTTGGGAATAAAATCAACATTTTGAAAAGAAAACAATTCTTTGTAACTGCACTCTTTCTGACATTTGCCAATCAAAATCTTTAGGCGACAAAAGCTACTCGCGAAGAGGGCACTTAGGCAGACTCAAAGTGTTTTGGAATCAGCCTAAATGGGCACTTTGAACTTGCACTCGGCATGTGGCACCGCTGACTCATTCGAGCGTAGAGCATTCCCCCGTGTTAAGCCGAGAAGGCTTCTGCAATTAAAGCTTGCACGCCCATCGCAAAGCCTCGTCTCGCACAGTGGTTCGAAAGGGCCGACTGGACCTACGTGTTATTATTGTGTGGTTTACTTGATTCTTTACCGTGTGTTTCGAGCAACGGATTTTGTAGAGTATGAATTGAAAAATGAACGTGCAATTACGTATAAAAATATGAAATGGAAGCTACAGTTTATGTTACTGTTATACATACAAAACTTCTAAATTAAAAACAGAGTAAAAGTAAAATATTACATGAATATAGAATTTCATTATTATTCCGGTTTCTAATATAAAACTATAGTATATGTTCCTTGGGTGGCTTATGGACAGCGTGTGAACGCTCTGTGAGGCGGCCTGAGTTCGATTCCGGGCGGGTATAAAATGAAGCTGTAGTTTTGTAATACAAATCGTGTCAGTTCCTGTAGCTGCATGACGAAAGAAAATGTAAGGTAGGTATGGTGATAGGAATACGTCTGGCTCTCTCCATCTTTCCCTTACACCCAGGCGTAGATAATATTTAAATACGTAAATAAATACATAAATAAACTAGTGCTGCTAAAACAGGACGTACTTTCTCCCACAAGTGCAAAATTTCATGCTTTCACGCAAAATTACGTGAAAATTACACAAATATTCGAAAAATTTTGCATGACTATTTGAAAATCTATCTTTAAGAAACAGATTTCATTAAGGGAAAAATCTTTCTTTAATTTTTTGTTGTAGGAAGAATCCGATTTTTTTTAACTTTTGTAATTGTCGAAAAAATTAGGGTTTTCAGCCAACATGAGACCTGCATCATTCTCTTAAATGTTCTTTATAGTATCTAATAACATAATTTAATCGAAATCGATGAGCCATTTTTTTGAAAATTTGGAAATTTTCCTAGGGTCTTCATGTAAATTACCCCCAAAAATAAAAATATCTATTTTAAAGGCAAGGGGTCATGATATCAGGGAGATCGATTGGCGAATATCAATTTTGGAGAAAATCGGAAGAACGGTTTAGTCGCTAGCGTTGTTCACAGACAGACGGCAGATATTTTGCTGTCATTCGATTGTTCGGTATCAAGGACCCACAAAACATGGATTCTGACTACACCACTCTACTTCGTAGCGAGAGAGTAAAAATGGCTCCCACGCCAGAGAATGCCACTAGCTGAGAAAAATCGTATTAATCTGACCCTAAATGTCAAATGCAAACATACATACATTTACAGGGTGTCCGGGGAGCAAACGTCGAAACTTCGAAAACAAGCTCTTAAGACAATTCTAAGCATCTTTTGTCTAATAAACTACGTGGATATTCCGAATTGTTGAGCCGCAATAAGCACTCAAAAGTTGGTTTGAAAAATTCATTTCTAGGCAAAAATTTACCTTATAGAAGCATAGAAACACTTCAGAAACATATAAATTGTTTATTATGTACAAAAGAAATTAATATATTCGTTCAGAAAGAAAAATTAAGCGAGAAATAAAAAAGCACCCAATTTACTCCTTTTTCTTTCTCGCTTAATTTTTCAGCCGATGACTTATGATCGCCAGCACTGCTCGATACGGTCGCGATCATGCGACATCTAGCGGTACGAAATACGCGAAATGCCCCGAGAAATTCCATCGTGAAGACAGGCCCTCACGCGCCAAGGAATAAAAACCCAAGTACAGTCGCGCCGCGTGTCGCCGAAGCCCTCGGACGCGAAGTCTCCTGGCGGTCGCGTGGCGCGCTATCGCGATGCTCTTGTGACTCCTGGCGGCGGCGGCGGCGGCTGCGTGTGAAGCCACGTCTCCCGATTCCCGCGTCGCGTGGCGTCGCGTCGCGTCGCGAAGCCATCTGCCGCGTGGTGCGTGGCGTTGCGTGATGTCCGCCCGTGATAAGCGGATTCCTTCCACACGGCCGTCTCGAAGCGCAGCTGTCGCTCGCGTCGCTCGTCCACTTGCTGCGGTTTGAGATTTTTGTTCTTGTTGGGCGCACGTGGTGGAGAGCCTCGGAGACGTCTCGACGACTTGGTCTGGTTCTCGTCTGCTGCGGTTTGTCAAGTAGCTGATACCCGCTGAGATGTCTCAGGGCAACAATTGTTGCCACTGCAGTGGCTCTGATCGGGAGGTTGTGGGGTTCGAACACTCACGGTGGCGGACTTTCGGCTCTAGCTAAAGAGCTAGATCAGTGGTGTCGAGGTCTTTTACTGGTGGCTGTGGCACGCGTTCGTGATACTAGCATGTGACGAGCTTCTCTGCGCAACTAGCGTCGGAAAAGGGAACTATTACAAGTAGTAGTAACCCCGCCGTTTTACGATAGGCATGGCGTTAGTCTCTGGTGGCGGGGGTGATGAACTGCGTGGAATGTCGATTTCGTCGTGGCAATTGTGCCACGGACTCCCGCTCGTGGCATCGATCCTTGACAACTACTGAGCTACATTGTGTACAGCGGTTATCTGAAGGAGAATTCTATCTAATAACATAGCAGTTGTCGCGCCAGGTGTCCCAAAATTGATCGAGAAACGTCATGCTGAGGAGGAGATACTAGGAGGAGTTTTTGAATCTATGTCCTCGTCGTTGTCCTGTGTCCACTTGATTCGTTTTCTGAGAATTTGGCAAATAGTTGCGGACAGTATCAAAATCTAATTGTTGGGATAGTAAGGTAGAGGAAGGCTCCTAATAGACACGTTTACATGTGTATTCTTTATTTATTTATTTATTGTATAATATTGTTTCGGAGTACCATAAGTAAGTTCTAGAACTGGATTCTTTAAGTCAGAATCACGCCAATTCAATACTCCCGGGTCAACACGAAAGAAGATAATAAATTATTTGACACCAACGAATAAAGCAGATAAGTCAACATTCTAGCCCGAAAATGAAGTAACATACTACTAATGAAGTTCTACTAGATTTTTCAATATCTACACTTGTTTAATAATCACAGTAAGTTTAATATCTTCTGTTTGCTGAACGTTGGTTTGCAAACACCTAGAAATATTATAAAATAAGTCCAAAGAAGAGATATGATATCACGTTTTCACGGTGTGAGAATGATTAAATGTTATTGGTGATTTATCATTGATTAACATAAAATATCATCCAATAAGTGGAGTTGTATATGTATGACACACAAGACGAAACGTTTAAATACTCACAAGGTGGCAAGATACGTTTCTGTCCTGTAAAAATTTAGTTTTGTCGAGCTATCAGCGTATTCAGCAAAATCATTGAAATGAGGTATACAGCGGCCCGAGAAAGTGAAGTGTGTTTGTGTAGGTGAAACGAATTTTTCCCGCTCTCCCGAGAATCCGCACACCGTTTGCGGGCGCCACAGAAGCGCATCGTTTTCGCTCCATCCCCTCGCGCGCGAGTTGGTGTGAGACTGCTCGTGACCTTAATCGTGGTGGCGATCTGAGGAATTCCCCGCGCCAGCCAGCCCCTCTCGGCCTCGCCGCCGCCGCCGCCGCCCGTGCCTCCCCTCGGGGCGCGTCGCTCAGCGCTCCCGCCCCCGCCCCCAACCCCCGTCGCTCATCATTGCCCCGCCCGCCCCCGCCCTTGTCGGCGCCTTCCAAGACGCCGGCGCGGCGCCGCCCTGACGGCCGCTATTGTGCGTCGCCGCCGCCCTCGCTGGATGGTCTTCGCCGCCGGCCCGCACACTGGGCCCGAACGATGGACACGAAACAAAAAGGAATTCAAGATGGGAAGGTCTCATTTGTATTTATCAGATACAATTTCGAAATATCCGTCTCGAAATCGGAAGTCTTGGCTTTCCAGGGGAAGCATCCTCTTCGCTCAAAAATTGTCCAAGATGGCAAAACTATTGAACAAGTCCACACATTCAATTATCTGGGCTGTTATGTTTCCTTCTTAAATGACATCGATCAAGAACAAAAGTTATACAGATTTCAACATATTTGTGGAACCATTAAAAGGACTTTAAAAAACAATGTCAGAAGAGACACTATGCTTTATGCACAAGACTTTATAAATACATGGCAGTTCCAGTCTTGATGTATGATAGTGAGGGCGTTGAACAGAGCAGAGAAACGGAAATTGAATATTCAGAAATGCGCTTCCTGAGAAGTGTAGCACGATATACTCTGGCAGACCACGTTCCAAGTGTGGAGATAAGGTCCACCCTATAAGTGTTCAAGCAAATTGAAAAAAATAAAGAATACAAATCCCAATGGGCGAATTATATAAACAGAATGGAAAACATCAAAATTAACACAAATAGTATATAACTGACAAACCCTTCGGATATCGGAATTTAGGACGCCCAAGAAGAAGAATGGCAAATTGATCTCTGGGTTGGAATATGCCTTCAGTGGCTTACAATGAAGCAGAAGAAGAAGAAAAAGGTTTTATCCACTTTAGATGAAGTCTAAAAATCAGCTGGCGTCGGTAGCCGAATTGCCTAACCATGCTCCGTTAAGTCACGAAGGTTCAGCAACTAGAGACACTGGGAGTTCACGGTCAGGTGAGAGTCTGGGACCCGTCGGGATTAACGGCGCCGAACACCTGGCCGAAGGAATAAAGGGTAAGACCGACTACTGTTGACGATCACTGACTGGCTTAACGGAGGACTCCTCCATATTCGATGTCAGTACGAATAGTTTACAGGACGTTGTTGCGAAAAAACGCAACAGAATTTTTTAACAAAAATGTGTTCTGTTATTAATCCTTGACCCACTATTAACAACAATGATCAGTTTCATAATGGAAAAGAAAAGCGATTACACATGTGTGCTAATAATTGATGTCCTTTTCTTACCTTACTATCAACATCCGTCCATCACCTTTCGCAGGATGAACAGTCCAATATTACCTGAAAGTATAATACTTTAAAATTCAACAAATCTGACAAATACGTTGTAACAAAAACGTTCCCGACGGCAAAACCAAACGGCCTAACAGTCTCATTGGATAATTCTATAATCTGGAATGGTAATAAGATCACTTAAGAGTTCTTATTTCGTAAATAGCTATTGCTCTTACCACTCATATCCTCTGTTCAAAATGGTAGCAACACGACCAGGTTCCTGGCAATTTCGTGTTGAGGAAAAGTAGCACGTAATGCGTAGTACGATATTATTCAGTCCGTATGTACGATTCATTCTTTACAGAAAACTTATCGTCTGACGTAAGCGAGGCGCGGTTGGAGACGTGCTGACGTGACTTCGAGCTGTTTAGTGCAATTATAGTGCTTCAGAATATATTTTCATTATCAGGAAACCGCAATATATAAATAAGTTCTCAGTGACGACCTTGGATACTATTTAAGAAGATGCATTGATAGTTTACAAATTGAAAGGAATGAATTTGCCTATGCTGGTACAGGATTGTACTCAATTCCATAAAAATGTATAATTTTATAAGTTATAACAAATCAAACAGTATTACCGTCAGAGATGGCTCAAGGAATCAATTGATGTCACTGCAGTCCATCTGACCGGGAAGTCCTAGGTTCGAGCCCCGACCGTAGCAGGATTTTCGACACTAGCTTGTCAGCTTGGTTAAATTCAGTCACTGTCTGGAGGAGAATTCTTGCGGCCGACTTCTATGATCGGTAGTTTTCCGTGTTTTCTCCGATCAACACCTAGCGAATGCCTGAGCAGTACCCTAACGAACAGCCCAACGCTTATTTCTATCCTCTTTCTTGTCTTATCCTCACGCTTTACTTCCACACACCAGAATTCTTCTCCAGACTGTGGTTGACTTCAGCCCAGATATGTAGCTATTGTTGAAGCCCTGAGCTCCATCGTTGAGTGACCCTCAGGGCGACCCAAGGACTTCACTCCTCGGTTCGAGTCCCGACGGTGGGAGGAGTTTTGACAATGGCTTGTCTGCTAGGTCGAATTCAGTCGCTGTCTGGAGGAGAATTCTAGCTGTCGGCTGCTCTGATCGGTAGTTTTCTGTGGTTTCACGTATCAACACCAGGCGAATGCCTGAGCAATACCCTAATAAACGGGCCACGAACCGCGCGGGTCTTCCTACCTCTTCCTTGTCCTATCCTCACTCCTTTAAACACACTCTTACGCTAACAAGCACTACACTTCCACACACGCCGGGAGACCGATCGGGAGCTTAAAGCTTGTCCCTACTGGAGCAGTGCCCCGCTGTTGGGAGATATCTGGTTGGGGAAAAGCTCGCTAGTCGACGGGAGGGTCGGCGCCGGATCGCGCCATCCAGCGGGGGAAGACCACCGCCACCTCCTAAGCGAAAACATACACTACACTAACGGGAGTAGTTGGACGCGCGCGGAATCACTAACAATCAAAGAGTATCATTTCGGGCACACTGTGCTGGCGACGCTCCGCCCTCCCCGGAGCTGTTATTGATGCGTTTGCTTGTCTCGCTATCGGCGGCGGAGTCCGAACAGGCCTGCGCAGCCCTCGCCCTCTGCCGATCCACAGCGAGGAGCCCTTCCCTCCCTCCCTCCCTCCCTCCCTCCCCCCTTCTCCTCGGCCCTTCCGCTGTCACTTGGCTGTTTCCGCCTGTTGGCTATCCGACTTACAGCTTGGCCCCGGTGTCGTCCTCCCCGCTGGCCACTGCTGCCCGTGTCCGCATTTACTCTGTCCTCTGTTTGAAGACAGCACTTCTTGTCCAGGTACTCACGTTAGTTTGCGTGTCCTTATTATTCCAGTGCGTGAAGTGAAAAGATTGGTTGAGTGTTTTATTGTGAACTTTGTATGTTTGTGAGCCGAATTACATTTGAACCAATCAACGAATGTTAAATAATTCAAAAGCCAAACTGCATACTGTCATTATGGGAGAAATATTCGCTCGTGAAATTACCTGGTTTCATCTATTTAAAATTTTGAGTGTCTTCAGGAGTAGAGCCGTACCTGGGGCAGACGTCATGATAACACAGGAATGAGGTGCAAGTCTTTTAAAGGGTGGACGCCAAGCAAATTTTCAGTACAGCATTCATACCTACTAGCAAATAAAAGCTTCCCAATGAGTTATTTGTATATCGTTACTTCATCGCTGCACTTTTTTCCCTTTCCTATCAACATTACAACATTGTTTTTTGCTTTCTCTGGAACACCTCTCTCAGTGTCAGTTTGTGTTCATATTTTCCTCCCAACCTCCGTTAGTACAAACCTGTTGCATCGACATAGTTGGCCTCAATTAGACCCTTTAGCTTAGGTAGCTTTTTATCACAGCTTTTACTGCAACAGGGTTTCCCAGCTCCCCTGCATTCCCTTTTGCCCTTTCGTATTGCTCATGCCCACGTCCCCTTGATCCTCCCAGGGGTTCACTTTGCCCTTTGCCGCATTTGAGTGGCTCTTCTAACCGACGCCACCCACGTTGACATCGCCCTCAACGTCAAGAGGCGTGATCTGAACGGACAGCAAAAGCACGCAAAAAGAGCAAAACATTTTGACTGCAGTTTTGAAACTAGTATTAAATCATTTTTTTAAGGTGCAACGTGTGGTGGTATGTGAAAACAAACAACGTGGAATGATTTTACACCTCACTACGTTTGACTATCGATTGTGTGAATTCGTATATACGAATTCACACAATTGATAATCAAACGTAGTGAGGTGAATGAAGGTATATAAACAGTTTTTCATCAAAATTTGGGAAAAATATATTTTTACCCTTTATTTTTTTACGCGATGATTCGAAATATCCCGATTTTACGTTAGCCGTTAGGAAGACTGCTTTCTGATTATTTTCTTATTGTTCTCTTCCGAAATAAATAGGAATGAGAGAAAATAGGTTTCCATTTGATATATTCATGTCTGGCAAAATTATTAATAGTCTTGAGCGTGCAGGTAATCGTGTTTTTGAGATACAATGCTATTTGGCATTGATCTCGCCCAGAAATCAACTGCCGTATGAGAGACACTGATGACCTTTTTCTTGTCTGTCCTCTCCTTCCTCCTCTTCATCTTCTTCGCCTTCCTCTTCCCCTTTCTTTGTCTTTTCCTCTCTTTTTTCGCTCTTTCTTCCGTTTTCTCTTTTTCGCCTCGTCTTATTCATCTCAACGTACAATGTGCACAAGTGGGGATTTTTGGCCAAGTGGGCGAACTCTCCTCCGGCATCGCTCAGCCCCTTCTCTCGTCTCAGCGACCTTCCGACAGCAGCCGCCGCCGCCGCCGCCACCCGCGCCGCCGCCGTGCGTCACGCGGGGCAGCGAGGCCTGCCAACTGTTTTCACCCCATCGATGAAGCGCTTCATTCAGCATTTTCGCTTGCAGGGGCGGATTCAAACACGAATTTTGGTAGGGGAAATGTTTTTATTCAAAATGTTTCGGTCGAATGTGTCATATTACAGATTACATAGAATAACGCAGGCTAACTCAGCTCATGTTGCAATACAATTTTATTCGTTTTAATGTTTATACGAAAATATTTTTGTTTGAAAGTTTCGTTACATGTTAAAACTAATAGTTTCTGAAAAATTTTGGGAGAGGAAATTTGCCTCACTCCCCTAGAGTTTCGTATTTTTGTTTTTATACATACCTTCGGAGCGATTTACTTTTTGGGTGATGACTTATTTTTTTCCCTTGTTTTCTGTCGGGCAAAACCATGTTTAGTATTACGTAAATGTCAGTATACGTCATTTATCCTTCTATTTAAAGCAGTTGTATATTTTATTACAAGCTGAAGTGATCCGGCATTGCGCGGGTATTTATTTATCACTATTATTAATCGCTATCATTTATTGAACATTCTCGCATGTTCTGCCCCTCTCGCCGGGCCACGACAGACAACTAGATGCATTGCAGGTTGCGTTTAAAAGGTTTTTAAAAACACATTTGATGGTAATGAATGTCATCCCGTCCAAGGTTTTTTCAAGGTCGGTAAAGAGTTTTTATTTCGCAAAAAATAAAAATAAAAATGTGTATAACTATTGAGGAGAAGTACAACTTGAGCACATTTCGGGCAAGATACAATAAAAATTTTGGTGCAGATGCGCCAATGGTTCAAAGGTTTTTCAGGAATATATTCATATCGTGTCGAGTAAGACCGTTTTTGTGCCTATTCTGTGTAAGCCGAATTGTCTAGGCTATAGTCGTGTTTACAGTTGTTAGTGCCATATTGCGTCTAAATAGTCCATTGTATTATGTGAATAGCGTCAACGTTTGTTACGAATCTAAAACACACAAAATCGTTTGAGCTCGATACAACATTCCTGAACATAAGCACAATTTTATGGTTACTGATAAGAAATTATTATTCTTGTTGACTCAGAATTGAAGTGACGAACAGAGAAAAATAAGGTAAAATTACCATAAAAGGAAATGTGTCTTCGAGTCATGAACATTCCACTGAGCATTCCTACGTACATTTTTTTGGGCCTGTTGGGTTCTCGTTAACGAGAAACGTCAGCCAAAGGGGGAAAACAATCCCGCAAATGTTAAGCAAAGCGTGTTTCGCCTACGCATTCCGAACTGCGTCCGGAGAAAGTTGGCTCGCCTAGGGCGCGTCTGCGTGAGCGCGCGCGAGGGTGGTCACGCGAGCGGCTCCGGGCCAAGGGTGGGGGGGAGGGAGAGTGGGGGCGGGGGCGAGGGCGAGGGCGATCGCCGCGGGCGGCGTGGCGGCCGCGACAGAATTAATCTCAATTCCCCGCTGATGAAAAGGGAGCCGACGCGCGCAAGGGGTGCGCCCGCCTCGCTCTGGCGTGCCACAAGGCTCGCGCACGGGGCGAGCGCTGGCGGGGAGCTCTTTGAAGCGCGCTGCTGCTTGCAAGCAAAGGTTTCTGCTTTCTTCTGTTTCTTGTATGTATGCATGAAATATGTGTGTGAGAACGAGAGGGAGAGAATGAGTGTGTGTGTGTGTGAGAGAGAGAGAGAGAGACAGACAGATAGTGTGTGTGACAGTGTGAGTGTGTCTGGGTGTGAGTGTGTGTGTGTGTGTGTGTGTGTGACAGTGTGAGTGTGTCTGGGTGTGAGTGTGTGTGTGTGTGTGACAGTGTGAGTGTGTCTGGGTGTGAGTGTGTGTGTGAGTGAGTGAACTGGTTCAGCGTCTTCGGTGGCATAACAGCGTATCACGCTGTTGTACACAAGTTTACGGATTCAAACCCGATCGACGACGTGGACTTTTAAGGACCGAAAAAATCCCTCGTACTTCCTTCCTTCGGAGGAGAAGAAAAGCCGAATGAAGATTTACTGCATGGTAAAAGATCGTCAAAGCCTAAAACAAGCCGCTGAGTCAATCGCCTGTTTGATCGCCGGAGTGATACCTTCTTCTCCGCTGGACAGTGAAAGGAACTTGGCGAAATTTTAATGGTCTGACGGAAGAAACAGGTCTGATGGCCTGAGTCTCGCCACGTAAAATAAGACATCATTGATTTAGATTAGATTAGATTTATTTAAACCTGCAATTGGGCATAACCCGGTGGCAGCTAATTACAAAAACATAAATATACACAGCCTTTCAGTAACTTAGAACACTAATACCAATAATAATAATAATAATAATAAACAACAACAACAACAATAAGAATAAGGTAATATAACTAGCCAATTATATACTAATTGTAGTAATAATAATGGTAAAATAATGATAATAATATAAAAACTGACTGATTCATAAACATTAAATTACATTAAGAGAGAAAACACACACACACACACACACACACACACACACACACACACACACACACACTGCACTAGTATCACACTGCACTTGAATGGTGTTGGAAGAGAATATGTCCATGGTCGGATGAGATTTGGCTGTCCTCGAGCCGACGCGTTCTAGGCACGGTTGCCGAAGTTTCGGACGTGACACTACGGCCTTTTCAGCGTATCAGCCGAATCGCCTAGACTCCGTTGACTATGGTCGCGGAAGCCTAGACTCTGAGTCCATTCATCTTCCAATAGCGCTGTCTCTCAATTCGGTCCTTGACTTACCATCTGCGGACTTGGAGCACTTTCGTCTGCTAGATAATTGGGATGAGGGTTCTCGTTAAAAGTTAGGAAGTGGGATGGAAAACAAGATGGAATTGTCAGAAGCGCACGCGATCTGCTGCTGTTATAGGTACAGCTCCTTCATCCGCCTAGAATTGGTACAAGGGAAACCAAAGGAACAACCGAACACAGAGAAACCTGCCCCGTCAGACCCACCAGAGCAGTCAGCCGCGGTGACGTCATCCGACCCAGCTGCTAGTCCAGTTTTCCACACCGTCTTTCAAAATTCATTTCTGTGATCGTAGCTGTAGTATCAGACTCGCCATTACATAATGATAGTAACGTATTTGACTTTATATGTTCTCTCTAGATGCTGTCTTGATAACTAACGACACCACAAATTTCTTGCACATTTTAGATTTACTCTACTCTTTGAACTTTCAAACATTTTAAAGAAAAAATAGTTTTTTTAGAAGGAAGAATGGACTACGTAACGTTAAAGCTAAAAGTCTAGGAGAACGTTATATGTGGATAGAATTAATTTTATACCAGAATGCCATGCATCTTTTACGTACACGCTACGAGTCCTGCAAAGCTAGTGTTTTTTGACCTTTGAAACGCATCTTCTGCCGGGGTTCATCCGACGGCTTGTCGAGGCGTAGCCAGAGTAAGTTATCTGCCATAATGGCCACCTCTCTCGTTTCCGAAAGCTGCCCTTTCACCGGTCAAGCGGCGCGGCCTCTCCTGGGCGCTCCCACGTGCAGCTGCGCGTCAGGTGCGCGGCCGCGCCGCCCTCCTCCGCTGCGAGGTCGCTCAAGGCCACCGGCTCCTTCCCATCTCCTCACCTTACCTCCTCACTTCTCGACAACGTCCCGTCACCTCACCTCTTCACCTCATCTCATTTCATCTGAGCTCCCTCAGGGCATCAACTGATGTCACTGCAGTGTCTGTGACCGGACGGTCCTACTTCGAATCCCGACAGTGGCAGGATTTTCGACACTAGTTTGTCAGCTAGGTCGAATTCAGTCGCTGTCTGGAGGAGAATTCTAGCTGACAGGTGCTCTGATCGTTAGTTTTCCGTGGTTTCTCACCACCAAGCGAATGCTGGAGCAGTACCCTAACAAAGAGGTCATGAAACGTACGATCTTTCCTTCCCCTTCCTTGTCCTATCTTCATCCCTTACTTACACTATCATGCATTACGCTATCACACATGCTGGGAGACCGGCCGAGAGCTTAATCTTGTTCCGGCTGAGGTGGTGCCCCGCCGGTGGGTGATACCCGGTTGGGGAAAATCCCCGGAAGCCGAAATATATCGGCGTCGGCTCTCGCCGTCCAACGGGGGAAGATCACCACCACCTCCCGAGAAAAAAACATGGCCTACACTTACGGAACTAATGGCCTTAGTTGACGTGCCCGGAATCACTCACAATCAATCAATCATCCGATCTACGCCATCTCTACTCGCCTTACCTCTTCACCGTTTTACCTCAAGACTCGACATATCCCGTCATCTTGCCTTTTCACCACATTATGTCACTCGTCGCCGCCCGCCCGATCTGACGTCACCTCACCTCACATCAAATCACCCCGCCCTCCTACCTCTCCTTATCTCGACTAATTTCATCCGACCAATCACTTCACGCTGCCTTCAATCAAATCACAAAAAAATCTACGTCACATTGCTTTACCTCATTTTGCTTCATTTCATTTCATGTCGTTCACCTCAACTCACTTCACCCCACCTTACGTCACTTCACACCATTGTCCCTCAAACTTCACCATCTCACCTTCTTTTCCCTTTTCTCAGTTTTCTCATCTTCACCCCCGCTCACCCACCCCCACGAGAGATATCGTCTCCCGCGCGCGCCGTGATCATTGCCTCCGTCGCGTATCCCCAGGCGGTCGGGAGCCCACGTGCGCACATCGACTGATTGGGTGCTGTGGCGCCGCGCCCTGCTGCCTGCCCTCTCCATTGCGCGTGCCAGGGCGGGCTTCTCCTCTTGCAACACCGCCTGGGATTAGGTTGTGGGCGATCGCGTTCGTCGCGCTCTTAAAAGGTTTTTATCTAGCGAGTGGGACAGATGGATGCATTTCGGTTTGGTAGAAAAGGAAGAAGAGACTACTTATATTCGCCTTGGAAAAATTCGACTGTCCGCGTGCAACACTCTATCTCAAATCGCGCTTAAAAGAATGAAGACGTCTCTCTTATTCGTTGTATTTCTTTCCCCATATCTTTACCTCTTTCTCTCTCTCCGTGTTCGTTTTCAACTCACCATTCTTCTGTTCCAACCTCATTTCACTTTATCAGTATCATTTTATATAGATGACAACCGGCTTCCTGATAACTTGTTTCTTGCCTCCACTACTTCGCTCAACTATTTTGCAGATTTGTTATAGGAACTTAGTGGAATCTGTATCTTCGGCGTATCTTAATTTTCTTCTGTCAGAATTTTAATAATAATTAATTAATATCCATTCGTATGCCGTCTTTTTAATACAATGAATGTGTAGCTACGTCCTCGCAGATACCTCATTGGTTAGAGTGCTGGCTTTCCATGAGGAGACCCTGGGTTCGATTCCTGGTCGGGCAAGATAATAGTCAGTTTCCTTGCAATGTCCCAATATATGTTGCTGTGACGATGGGAAAACTCACTTCTCAGGTTGAGAAGACCAGAACACGGCGTAGGGAAGCCTACGTGCTAACCACATGTACCCCGTAACCCATGGCCGTAAGGTCGGGGCGCCGCTGGTAGGGCCAGACTTCGTCAGAGGCTACTGCGCCAAAGTACACTCATACATACATTATATCTGCACATTCTTCAATTGTACTCCTTCCCTCGTTGCATCCTCCATCTCGACATGACGCGGTTGGCAACCTACAAGCGCGCATTCGCCTAATTTGAGACTGCGCCGTCTTAGCACACACACACACGAATTTTTTCTGCTAATTTGGGAAACAGTAGATGTGTGTAGTATTTGGCACCTGGTCCTATCACCATTGCTTTAGTTTTCTAACTAGTGTTGTCAGTTCGGCCTCTCCAGCTAGCCTGAGCTTGTACTCCAATATTATTATAATTTTCAAAACTTCTTGTACAATTGTTTAAATATTTTTCTTGTTCTAAAATGTTATTCCATTAATAATTCTATTTTCATATGTTGTGTATCTTCAGATTGTTTCTACAGACTTCGTAAAATCCGTATGCTCTTCTGCTCATTTTGTTTAATCTGCGTTTTTATTGGATTTGAATGTATTAATCTTCTTCAGCATCACCCCTTTCTAATGTGGTATTTTTATTATGATCGCTCAATCCTACAATGTTTCCCGTCTGTCTCTTTGCTTGGTATTTCCCTTGAACACTACCATCCCCCTCGCCCTCCACCTGTGACGACGGGGTTGGCGCCCCACGTGCGCGCACTCGCCTAATTGGAGGCCGCGTCGCCCTTCGGAGCGCTCGCACATACGCACGCACGCACGCGCGCGCGCCCGTCGTTCGCCTGCCTGGGATTAGCTGCGCCTAGCGGCGCGGCGCCGCCCGCTGCGATGCGGTCAGGTGCCGCCAAAGCCCCCGGCCAACGCAACGCATGCATTTCCGAGCACGCCCTCTCTCAGCCCCCGCGCCTCGCCGCCTCGAACCGCTCTCCTTGGCTCCTACGCGCTAAGCCCCCTGCCCAGCCGTGACCCAACTCGCCCTGTCCCACAGCCCACTCTGCCCGTCCCCATCGTGGTCCGTCCCCGCTCCACCCTGCCCCGCCACGCTCCTCCCCTCATCGCCCCATTCCGTCCATCCCCGCCCCGCTAAGCTCCAGCACGCCCCGCCCCATCCCGCCCAGCCCCGCTGGACTCCTCCCCGCCTCGCCTCATTCACTCCATCCCCGCCCCGCCACGCTCCAGGGCGCCCCGCCCTATACCATCCAGCCCCGCTCCAACCCTCCCCACCAAGCTCCACCCCGCCCCGCTCCATTCACCCCGCGTCGCCCCACTCCTTCCAGCCCCGCTCCAATCTCCCCGCCCCGCTCCACTCCGCTCCACCCCGCCCCGCTCCATTCCGCCCCGCCACGCTCCAGTGTGCCCCTCCCTATACCATCCAGCCCCGCTCCAACCCTCCCCACCAATTTCCACCCCGCCCCGCTCCATTCCACTCCGCGTCGCCCCACTCCTTCCAGCCCCGCTCCAATCTCCCCGCCCCGCTCCACCACCCGCACGGTTCCATTCCACCCCCGCCCCGCTCCATTCCGCCCCCGCCACGCTCCACCTCGCCCCGCCCCTTACCGCCCTGTCACACTCCTCCCCGCCCGACCCCGCTCACCCTGTCCCGCTCCGCCTCTCCCTATTCCGTCCAGCTCCTCTCTATTCCGTTACACTTCGCACCATCCTCCCCGCTTCTTCAACGCAACTCGCCCCGCCAACCCCTCCACCCCTTTTCCATCCCGCTCCGCCCACTCTAGTCTGTCCCGCTCTATGCTGCTCCTTCCGGCCCCACCACACCTCGCCGTACAAAGCCGTAAGGCGTCGGAACGGAAAACGCAGGAGCCCTTTAGCCCTCGCTTCATTGCGGTGTATGCTTCCCACTAAGGGCTCTCCTCGTCCAAGAGAATTTTTTGACCAACACCTTGAGTAAGTAGATAAGTAGAACACGCGTGGAATGCGTTGAATATGAAGGTGGCGATTCAAAAGCTGAATGGACTATGGGTTAAATTATCTCAGAAAAAATCGCTAATTTATCGCTCACCTTACGTTAATATTAAAACTGATATTTACTTTAGAGTTGATTACATGTTGTTTGATGTTAAATCTGGTAATAAGATAATAATGTTTCAGATCAGTTTGTCAAAAAAAAAGGAAACTTTATAACAGGTAATACAACATTGCAGAAGGATTATAAAAATATTTTTTTATATTGTAAAACAATTAAGTGATATTCACATCCTTTAACACCTCCACCCCAAGATAACTCACAGCTAAATTAAAGACTACAAAATGTCAAAAAATGAAGTCGAATTTCTTAAACTAGAGGAAAAAGTTGTGACAGTTTTTTTTAGTAGGGATCATAAAATGTAAGCAATGAAATGGGAGCATGCCCCTAATGCGTGTCTGAGAAGAAGCTATAAGGAAGAATCTTCTACTTGACTTCTTTCTCACCTTTAGGCACGAAGATTATATTACAATATTTCCGATTGTAATCCGATTTTCGTTTGTTATCTTAATATACGTATGAACCTTATTGCAAAAAAACGCCTTCCTGTATGTTATCGTATACAAATGTTTTCAAGTTTCCTTTGAAATTTTTTAATATATTTCTGCCCTTAGATCGTATTCTGCTTCATTTCGTGCCATACGTTTTGGGAGTCGCCCAGGCAATTTTATCTCTTTTTAGCGAAACATATGCGAAAGTGAAAGGCGAGGGAAAAATTCTTTACCCCCGTTATAACTGCCGTATTTTATAGAAGGCTCTGAAAGGCTCCTTGTGAAAGACTGCGCGTCGCGTCGCCGAAGAAGCGATGGCCCGGCGCGGCGCTCCGTGCTTCGGGTGCGTGCTCCCAGGGAATGTTTATGTACTGCATGGGATGGCTGCGCCGGCGTCCGTGTTCACGGGGCCCCGATCCGGCGAGGCGCGCCTCGTTCACACGCGACCGGGCCCGCGTGCGTGAGGGCACGCGTCCGGCGCTGATCCCCCCCCCCGACTTCCCTCCCGCAGCCGGACCCCCGCTCCCCGCTCCCAACCCCGTTCCCCCGCCCCGTCCCCCGCCACGCCCCGCCACGCCCCCACCCCCCGTCCCCCGCCACGCCCCCGGCCCCGTCCCACGACCCGTCACCCGCCCGTCCCACGCCGCCCCCCGCACCGTCACCCACCCCGTCCCCTGCCCCGTCACCCGCCCCGTCACCCGCCCCGTCACCCGCCCCGTCCCCTGCCCCGTCCCCGCCCCGTCCCCCGCCCCGTCCCCCGCCCCGTCCCCCGCCCGTCACCCGCCCCGTCACCCGCCCCGTCACCCGCCCCGTCCCACGCCGCCCCCGCGCACCGTCACCCACCCTGTCCCCTGCCCCGTCACCCGCCCCGTCACCCGCCCCGTCACCCGCCCGTCCCCCGCCCCGTCCCTGCCCCGTCCCCGCCCCGTCACCCGCCCCGTCCCCCGCCCCGTCACCCGCCCCGTCCCCCGCCCCGTCCCACGCCGCCCCCCGCACCGTCACCCACCCTGTCCCCTGCCCCGTCACCCGCCCCGTCACCCGCCCCGTCACACGCCCGTCCCCCGCCCCGTCCCCTGCCCCGTCCCCGCCCCGTCCCCCGCCCCGTCCCCCGCCCCCGTCACCCGCCCCGTCACCCGCCCCGTCACCCGCCACGTCACCCGTGCCGTCATCACCGCCTTCGTCTCCCCCGCCCGTCTTCCTTCTCTGGGACCCCATCATCCTGCCCCTTTCACACTGTCTTTGTGCTCCTGCCCCCGCTCTCTGCCGCCATCCCGCCCCATCCAGCATCCGTCTCCCCTCCCCGTCGCCTGCCCACGTTCCCCTACCCCTTCCCTTTGTCTTTGTCATCCTGCCCCCAGTCTTCTTGCCCCGTCCCTTTGTCCTATTTTGCCGTCTCCACCCCCTGTTCACTTACCCTTGTCCCCGTCCCAACCCCGTTCCACCGCCCCGGCCCCGTCCCCATCCACGCCTCCGCCTCCCCTTCCCGCCTCTCGTCTCCCGGACCCCGTCCCCCCGTCTGCTTCCCTCTGCCTTTGTCCTCCTGCCCCCGTCTCGCTCCTCTCATCCCTCCCCGTCTAGCGTCATCGCATCCGTCTACCCTCCCCGTCACCCTTCTCCCCCATCTCTCTGCCCCTCCCCTTGCCCCATTTCCTGAGCCCCGCCCCCTGCTTGCTTCCCACTGTCCCGGTGCCCGTCCCCAAACCCTGCTCTGCTGCTAAGGCCACCTGTCCCTGACTGACCTCGTCCTCCGCCTCGCCCCGCTGTCACCGCTGCTCCAGGTCCTGTGTCCCTTCCGTACCTTATGTCCTGTGCCGCAGGTCGCTGTTCTTGCCCCCCCCTCGCCCCGTTTCGTAGTCTCCATCACTTTTAAGGCCGCCTCCCCATACTTCTCTTCGCTGAAGAACAGCTAACAGGCCTGGCGCGGAGCCGTATTCTTTGCCTTGTACTTGTAGCGATCTCTTTTCCTTTTCATGTTCTTGTTCTGTTGCCTCTTTAATTCGAGGATTCCTGATTTCCTATTTGTGGTACCTTCTAACTGTATTGAAAGCCCCAAACTCTGTTTCCGTTCCCCCCTGAACCTCTGTCCCCGTTGCTGCCCTGGCCTCACCCTACCCTCCCTCCTTTCTCTGATTCCGCTCTCCCCTCTTCAGCAACGCGTGAGTTCTCATTCGTTTCCTCGTCTGCCCTCACCAACGTCCCCGTCTCCACCGTTGCTCCAGGACCACGTCCCTCCATCTGACATCGATGCTTACCCTCACATTCTCAACTGAGTTGCTGACACGACTGCTGCGGATTCATTTATTTTTTCCCTCTTTGTTTTGTTCTATTATCCTTTTATTTTTTCCTGATGTTATTTTCTAATGATTTATGCTTTCTAGATTCTATGTTTTAGGGTCTTCACCTTCAATGTAGTTACGTGTTATTCTGTAAATAAACTCACTTAATGACCATTCTGAGAGTATTCCCATATCTATTGCTTTCCCACCTTGATTGTTTATGCATTTTCCATCCCTTTCCCTAATCTTACAAGGCCCAATATATTATTATTATTACTATTACTATTATTATTACTATTTTTAGTAGTAAATTTATCAAATTTACTAATTATTTAATGTGAAATAGATTATAAAATTTGCTTTGTTCACAATTTAAAAAAAATCAACTTCTCATCTCTTAGGTCCCTAGATAATAGATTTCTCATTGGCATCTCGCTTACATGGGAAAAAGCGAACTCCCGAGTAACTCCCGAGCGAACTCCCGCGTGTTTTTTTTTTTCTTCGTTTTTTTTCCCTTTTTCTTCTTTTTGGAAGCAACAGTCTGCCCAATGTGTCCTGTCCCCGGCATTTCCTTAGCCTTCCTTAACGGCGATGGGCCTATACTGTGCACTGCTTCCCAACAGAAGTTGTCACGTACGCAGTTTTTTTTCATTCATTTGTTTCTTCACCCTTAATTATTATTTAATTTATTTTTACGCTTGCTTGCTTATGTGTTGCTGTTGTTTCGGGCCCGTATTAGTATTCATCGTAATTGGTTTCATTTTTTAATTCATTTAGTATTATCTTGCATATTCTTGGTACGTTATTCGCCTCCATCTGCTTTCTTTTTCTGTGCACCTCGTTTTTTCAAGTTTCATTTTTCATCTCCTAGTTCTCATTCAGGATTTGAATTCATTAGAACCTCGCTGGCATGAAAAATATGAGTGCATGAGTCTTGAAAGCGCTGACTCCAGGGAGTGTACTGTCCGTACAGCGCCGCCCCTTCCGCCGTCGCCGACGCCTTCGGCTCCGCCTCCGCGCTGGCTCGTCCCGCCTCTTCCCTGCGGTGTCGCTGGCTGACACGCGCGCTGCTACGTCCGCCTCCTCGGTTGGGCCTTGTTTTTCATCTTTCTCCTTGTTCTCACTTTTATAACTTCGTCGCTCCGTAGTAGCTCCATTGTCGGTACTAATCCTCAGTAGACGCAGGGGAGAATTCTGCTAATCGTTTTGGAGGGGGGCATCATAAGATGTTTTGTTAAATATAAACATTTCTTATTATTTTGTATTTATTTTTGTAGTGTATATATGATACTATACAATTTTATTTTATTAACGAATTATTAAATAAATATTTAAATTCATTTTTGCGAAATAAAAGAAGGTAACAAATAAAAACTCTAGGCATTTGAGGGGGGGGCATGCCCCAACGGCTTTACCCTGGTTCATTCAGCTTCCACTTGTTTTATCTTTACGTCTTCTGGGCATCCAACTGAACCTACTCTGCTTCTACCTCTCCAAATTTTCTCCTCGTGTTTTGCCCCTTTCCTTCCCTTTCCCTTTGTCCTCTCTTTTAATTTTTTCTACATGTTTATGGACTTATTGTTACATTGATAATATGATATTATTTTTTCTTTTCTCTCCAAATGTTTCTCACATTATTTTTACATATCCCCGCCACAATAACCTTGATTATTTTCATTGCTTTCCTTTAATTTCTTATATTTTTCTACAACTTAATGATTCTTTAATTCATTTCACTACTCTTCTGAGCTGTAAATTTCCAACAATGTATTTTCAATGTAATGAATACTTCACGTGCGTGCTGTTGTGCCGACACTTCCTTTTCCAAAGGCGTCCTTCGACGATCAAAATAATACCTGTTCCGGGTCTCAGCGTGCGTTCCTTTCATCGCCCCCCTCCCCGCCCTCGCTGAGGCAGGTCGTGTGGCGCGCAGCGGGCGTCGACGTGGAACAAACCCCGAACACGGCGCCCACCCCCACCCCCACCCCCACCCGCCGCAGGCGCCACCCGCCCGATCAATTCAGCCGGGAATCGGATCCGCGTGGGAGCGCGCGCCTTGCCTCCGTGGCCCTTCCCCTCCTCCTCCTCCTCCTGCCCTGCCCTGCTCCATCATCGTGACCTTCGACCCCATGCCCCTCCCCCTGCGTTGCCATCGGCAGCGCCCATGCGAGATCCCGTCGTCCCCTCCACTTGGCCACTTCGGTTCCCCACCGTTTCCCGATCCTCTCGTTTCTTCTCTCTTCATTCCTTTCGTCCAGATTCTATTGTCCATTTCAACCCATTTCTCATCCCCTCCAAACATGTCAATCTGCTCGGTTCTCCAATTTGCTGCTTGATCGTTCCAACCTTTCTCGCCGCCCCTTTGCTTCTTGCTTTGCCGGTTATTCCTTTGCTCGTTTGCCATTCCAAAACCTCCACCCATATTCCCGCCTGTCCAGGGCAGCTTCTTCACATCTCCGTTTTCACTCCGAGAGCCTGTTTGCTGCTCTTTTCCCTCGCAGCTTGTTTCTAAATCTCGTGTTATTCCCTTTTATATCCCTATCTCTGCCCATGTCCCATTTTTGTCCTTCCATCCAGTCCTCGTTGACTGCCCTGTTCCAACCTTTCTTCGTCGTGAACGTCGATAACCCCTTTGTGATGCCAATCTCAGATATTATATTTCCAGTTTCAGTCCAATTCTTAGCTATCCTATCAGTGTTACTTATAGTTGCCCACAGATCTACTATTACGCCAACGAAGCGCAAATAAATATTTCGGTCCAT
The DNA here is from genome assembly GCA_031308135.1 of Acheta domesticus. Lineage (NCBI taxonomy): Eukaryota > Metazoa > Arthropoda > Insecta > Orthoptera > Gryllidae > Acheta > Acheta domesticus. The sequence goes on from JAHLJT010008756.1 coordinate 10,083,144, forward strand.
TCCAAGTTACTTGTGGCCAATATTTCACGCATAACTGTTTACATGTTTTGGGAATATCTCTTGCTGCAATTTTCAGTAGACTATTTCGGATACCGTTCTTATAGAATATAAATATTTCCATTTATGCATTGTTTTCATTCGGCCCACATCTCTCTCGTTAATGTTTATTTCATGACAAATTTAACGTAAAAAATAATAAAAACGATACATGACGTTCGGGAGAGGGAAAAGCCGAGGTATACTTGTGATGAAACCAAATGATGGAAAGTGATGAAAGAAGTATTTTAGAAGAGGAAATATGGAAGACGGATAATATTTTAGTGAAGATGAATGTTCATTCCATGTACTGTTAGGCAGAAACTATTTGTGAAGCACTTCTTGCAAATTTTAAAAAATGTAATAATTAAAACTCTTGATAAAACACAGTAAGCATCTACCATTACCTCTCGCGTGCTACCAAGCCATTACCTCCGTAGCTTCTTTTTTCAGCACCTAACTTCACCCTTTCCCGAACACACAGCAGCCCTTTGGCGTTTCCCGACTCTCCAGCCTTTGCTGCCTTTTTTTCTGGAACTTCACCGCTCACCCCCCCCATCCCTCCCCCCGTCCGCACCTCTTGTTCCCGTCCGCTTCGTTTCGCGAACGCGAACGAGAATCGACAGAAGTCGGAAATTCGATACCATTATTTGTTGTCCGTTCTATCGATGTATTTTATTTTATGGAAGGTGAAGGAGAAAAAAGTTAAATTTTTCTTTGCGTGTGCTATATGCCGTTCTTTGTGGTGTGGTGATATTGATACACATATTTTATTTTGGGGAGTTTATAGCTATGGAGATATTTGAAGTCTCTCTACTGCAGTTTTTCTTGAAATAAATTCTCTTTTTTTCGTACTACAATCGTAATACGAATGCCCGAATGTTCCAAATAAATGTTCACAAATAAAACGTCTAAGTTATGAAGGGAGTGTGAAACACCCCTAAATTTTAGTTCAAGGTACGGTAATATTTTCACTCATTTATTGAAGTTATTACGGTGCACGCTCCAGATTAAAAATGTCAATTCTCAGCGCGTCTTGAAATCTATAATATAATTCGACAATGAACGTAGGAAAGATGGCGGGCACGGAGACGAAGACGACGGCAGTAGTTAGGAAAGTGGTGGTAGCACGCATTTTGCTTATTGGTCCCCTTCCTTACACACAAACTTGCAAGCAAAAGGGGAATTCCTACGTCTCTCCACCATCTTCATAATATTTCTTATAGTCAGTCATATTATATTTATGATTGACTAATAATTGTCGCACGACTAAGACGTTCATTTACTGAGGGCAAATAATTATCATCGTTGTAATATGTTATAGGAGTAGGTACTTGAGAATAGGGGGCGTGTCCCCCCTTCTCCGAGCGGCGTCCATGGAGGAAGGTGCTTTTATAGTGCATTTTCTCGTAACACTTAAATTGCATTCAGTGTACACCGAATCACCTTAAACACAGATAATAGTACACAGGAATCACCTTAAACGTTGCAATTAAAGGCATCATAACACGAGGCCACGATATTTTGACTCTCGTTTTCAATTGGCTCAATGTCTCATCTACAAAGAAGTGGACTAGTTAATGGGTGTAAAAGTACAAATAAATAAGTGTACTGAAAGGCGTGATGCAGTAAAATGAAAGGCGTGATGCAGTAAAAATATAAACCACATCAGCCACATGAAGCCACCCGTTATTCGCAAGTGTTAAATTTTGATTTCGGAGGAAGTGTGCCTTACTGCTCCAAACCCTTAATAATTGTGAAGCATACATATGAAGTAACAATATAAGCCACGCTTTCACCAAAATCGAGATATTAACATTTACAAATAGAAAGTGGCTTCCTGTGGTTGGTGTAACGTATCTTGTTTCTGCCCAAATTCTTCAATTCAAGTTCTCGTAGTTTTCTTAATGATAACACAAACGGTTTTGTGTACTTCTCGAGTCTCCATTTCTAAAAAGTCGTATGTTCAATTATATCAACCATCTTGTGAACAAATCAAACCTGTGTATAAGAAATATAGTGGAAACTATAAATTGTATTACTTTAAACATACATGTTGTCCTGTCGATTTATTCGCCGCGAATCATTGTTAACTTCTCGCGTGAAAATATTACTGTAATAAGAATTTCGTCAATTTAGAAGTGATCTTCACTCGGTTTTATGCGCTGAAATCGCCTCTGGATGCGGGACGTGACCAGCCCAAGCGAACGCGGCTTGGCGCGTCGCATGCAAAAAGCGGCGAAGGGGTGGGGGTGGGGGCGGATTGAGTTCCATGGGTGGCAGCGGAGGAGCAGGAAGAAAGGAAAGAGGAGATTGCGACGTTGGCAGGAGTGTAGGAAGAGGAAGAACAGAGGACAAGAAGAGGAGAAAAAACGAAAATGTGGTGGAGAACAAGGAAAATGAAGTGGAGAAGAAGAGTGCAAGAAGTGGAGGAGGGAAAAAAGAGCTGAAGAGGATGAACAGAAGGGTAGAAGCAGGGAAGAGAAGCAGCAGGAGATTAATAGTAAGAAGAAGTAGAAGAGCAAGAGTAGGTAGTGTAGGAAGAGGAAGAAAAGAGGACAAGAATAAAAAAGAAAAATGTGGTGGAGAACAAGGAAAAGGAAGTGGAAGAAGAAGAGTGCAAGAAAGTGGAGGAGAGGAAAAAGAGCTGAAAGAGGATGAACAGAAGGATAGAAACAGGGAAGAGAAGCAGCAGCAGCAGACGCTCAAGAGCAGAAGTTGCAGGGGGAAGAAAGGAGGGTATTTGAGCGCTGGTGGCGATAGTGGCGGCGATCCGCTCGGAACAAGTTGCCTTCTTTGAGCAAAGCCGGCCGCCTCGGCTGCGGTCACGGCCGCTTCCTGCTAACGCGCCGGGTTCGATGCCCGGAGGCGTCGCGCCGCGCCGGCCCCGCCCAGCAGACAGACGAGAAGCACCGACCAACGCGCACGGGGGGAGGAGCACAGCACGAAAAAAAGGAATGGCGACACACAAAAGGAATTGCTTAGGGTGCAATATTAAACTGTTCACAGGAAATGTTTATTTTTTTAAGAGCAATATTTATAAATCACGGTGTTCTTTGAACGATTTGGTTATAAAATATGAGAAGACAAATGGAAATCTTTCGAGATAAAAACAAGTGAACATTTTGATTTAAGAGATATAAATAGGTTATGTAAAGCCGGGTGCAAACTCTTGAGCCACAAACGGGACTATTTGAGTGTCACATTGAATTCACAACATACGGCATGGGCCAACATATGTAGTATCCCCAAAATCACAATTTCGAAGGTTATCATTATTCCGAAGCCCTTTGTTTGTAGAATATATTTACGTAAAAATAAAGATATATTTTTACGAAGATTGCCATACAGTTCCCGTTACCCTATTTTTGTTTTTGTTGTTGTTGTTTTTCTTTTTGAAAAAGAGTATCATTACTTCCTCCAATGTAATTACAACTAGGACTCACTTGGTAATGTTATTTCTAAACTTTTTTCGGGCTATTGTTTTTAAACTTCCTGTAATGTTTTGGTACGGAACATCTCATAATTTCTGTTTCTTATTTCAGGTGAGTGGAATTGAAAAGACATCACTATTTATAACGCCGAATCTCTCAGTATGCACGTAAGTTCATTTTTTTTCTTTCTCCAGTTGTATCGTTACTTGATCATTAAATTTTCTGGACATTAAAAGTGTCTGGATAGAATAGTTACTACTCGAATGAATATTTGTAAGCGTTTAGTCATGGACGTTCTTTGATTCGATTTTCATAAGAGTAGAATTATGCCCTAGGAAAAACAATAGCTTGAATGCGTCTCTCTATGAACTTTTTGGTAAAGCACATTTGCTGTTACACATGAGCTTTAAAGCTGTTATGAGTCTCCGTGCTATAAAAACGTAACTTAACATGGTACTGGTGAGCTTTATTCTTGCTATTTTTTTGATGGTGATTTCTTGCCACACTTTAAAGGATGTGGTTCTAGTAGTCTTTCCCTTTTGAAGCGTAGAAAATTAGTCTCGATTACAGCAATCGATTCGTTTAATAAGTGGATTAAAAATGAAGAAATGTTGTACGTACAAGTTTTTACAGGTTGAACGTCACAGGACTCCCCGGCTACCTCCTTACAGAGTAGAATATAAAATAGCTGCTTTTGCCCGTTGGCACTGGTGGCCAGTCACCTCTTGGTGTGGCAGGTGCAGGTGCTAGTGGATGTACATTATACATTCATCTATCTCACCACCATTAGCGATCTCTTCTTACGCCTCGCTCACTGTGCATCGTAATTGTGAAACAACTTGCTGTTGTGATGCCGTAACCATTCACCTCGATGTCTTCTTTTGTACCTAACCGTTAACTTTCTTGCATTGAAATACAATTTTTTGTTAGATAAAGCAACATCGGCATTTCGTAGAAACGAAATAAATAATGATACTAAGTGAATGAGATGAACGCGTTTCTTTCAAAATTAATGTTTTCATTATCATTTCTTGCGAACATCTGTGTTGTACTACTGCTGTCTTACCTCTAACATCTAGTAACTTCATCTTCATCATCTTTACCACTTAACAACCACTAATCCACCCCCTTATCAACAGAATTGACACTGATGACTACTTTATTACTTTCTCTAGTCTATTATGTCAGCACGTTTACATCTATTTCATTTCATGTCGTGTCTTCCACCGTCTTCAGTATTTTCATTAGTTGGCAGAGGTCACCATTGAGTTTCTATTTTTACAGCAATGATCTTTCATCTTTCCGTTCGTGAATGAAGTCCGAGCAAAGCAGTCTATAAATTTACTCTGATTTACATGATAGAAAGGGACTCGCAAATGCTCACTAGTTAGTCGAATTCTCGTGATTTAAAAAGAATAGCTACACCGCAATGTGTGCGCCGAACACAATGAAAGGTATATGAAGTAAGACTTTTTACAATAAACAACAATACTACTACAAATAAATAAATAAAAAAGAAGTAAAGAAGATTACGGTTTATTCTATAATGTATGGTACAGCATAACTTTGTCTTAGAATTTATACAACCCGCAATGTATTAATAGTGTGTAGTACTTTTTGGCAAACAGAAGACGCAAAAATTTACTCCACTGAGTCGTAGTGGGAGGTGTGGAAGCTTTCGTTGCTGAAGTGAGGTGAGATGATCGATCCCTTTCTTAGTGCATGACGTGGGTTCATTACTTTCTGGAACAACTTCTGCAGCTATTTACAAATCGTGGTCGACTTATTTTTTTATTGCAGCGATCCACGCCGTGATCAGATCTCCGAATTTTCATAGTGGTTGCTCTCCTAAGTAGGTTGCACCTTACTCAACGTAAGCATTTCAACCACCAGTCTCACTGCCATCATCAGCAGATGCGCCGTCTACCACTGGCGTTTCCCGCTCCATTAGCCTCCAACTGTTGTGCGCACGGGCGTCTGCCCATTCCGCTGACGTCGCCGCGAACCCTTGTCGCCGGAGGCCTTCTGCAGGCGCGCGCCCTGCACCGCTCAGGCCAGCTCTAATCACGTGCCGAAAGCCCGCGCACGGTTCGCAGCACTCCGCAGCGACCTACCTGCGGTGGCTAAGCGAGCCGTGCCAAATGCCAGCTTTGCAGAGAAGTACCATGCCTCGAATACGATCCGCTGTAGGTGAAACGGGCGGTGGGGGCTGAGGGAAGCAGTTTTTATGTGGTTGAAAAATGAAGAAAAATTTCTTATAGATTCATGCGTTTCGAGGTATTCTTGAGGTAAATTTTGGGGATGAAAAATCAACCCATTTCTACATTTTAAATCAACACTTTCTTCATTAGATCATTGATTGATCACATAGTGGAATCTTAAGTCTCACGTGGATCCTACAATTAGTCTAATTTTGATTTTACATGTCGCTTTCGCACGTGACTCCTCAATTCTTGACGTTTATGCAATGTTCTGGTTATAGTGGCTAATGAATCGAAAGCCACTAATTTGATCTATACTAATACCAATTGTAATGACTGGCAAACATTCAGTGAACTGCAGTTATAAAACGCCAAAAACTCCACACCAGGAATGCAGTGTCCTCGTGGTATGTGTGACCTGCTTTTGCTGCGTTTCTTGTTAACAGTCTGAACCTTTTTCCTCTTAAAACAACTCATAACAACGGAATAAAAGTAATCCAATATGAACATGAATGTTTGACGCCTTGGAGACGTCACAAAATACTTTATCTTGAGATATGGCTCTGTGCAATCATTAATTGCAAGTCATTAACTTTACTCGGTGTTAGGTTAGACGAAATTTATCGAAGGAAATATAAGAGAGTATTTTATTATTTTTCTTGACTAGAGTAAATGCTAGTTTTTGGAAAACCTTTTGTGTGTTTTGTTCAGCAGAATTTTTGTTTCTGTAGCCATTAGCTATATTTATTTTCTCTCACAATTCAAATCTTTCAAATTATGTCTAGTCGTGAGAAGTTTTCAGTCTCGGGTTACGTCCTTAAAATTAAACATTTCAGATTGTGCAGCTGCCCTCTCATTCTTTAGAAGGCTTTTGTTCCGAACCACCTAACATACTCGTAGTATACAAGAAAAGGGTTAGATGGCTTGTTTGCAGCCCGTGCTTAAACTGTGTTTTTGTTGAATTCTTTTCTGTGCATACCTGTGGCGTGGTTTCCTCTTCTGGAACGAAATTACTTCTCCTGCGAAACCCTTTCATCGTTTGTCCCTACTCAGTTTCTGGAACAAGGCGGGTATGCGGTATTGTCCACGACCTGCCCGTACTTTGCTGAATGTGAGACGGCTAGGAAATATGGCAACTTTTCAAAGAAAAAAAATTAGGTGTAAAATTGACTTCAAATAAAAAAGCGCCCTAAATTTTTAAAAAATTGAACACACTTTCAGTCATTCCAATTGACATTGACTTCAAGAAGTTTTGTTGTATTGTTGTTGTTTGTAAAATACACTTATTTTAAGCTCCCTACACTAAACGTATGTTCGAAATTATTTTTTAATTTCAAGTGCGTTTTTATATTTAGAAGTGGCTGTTACAATTTTTTAAGATATTTGTACAATTTGAAACATTTCAGCGGTTTTGCTGGAAAAATAATATAGTGTTCCTTTCTTGCAACGTTTCTGCTTTATCCCCGAAAAGAAATATCACGGAAATTTTTCTGTAACGTTTAAGCAGAAAAGTTTTTGTTGAATGTCGCATTTGTGCCGTGCGATTCTGTCCCTCGTTATCTAAACATACAAAAATAAATATGGAGCAGTTTTCTGATAAAATCTTGTTTTCGTATTTTGAAATTACAAGATTGAATTGAAAATTACCCAAAAATAATAATATTTTGAAAAACAACATGAAACTATTTAATGTGTTATTAGTGATGAAAAGGTTTCAGGACGAATTAGAATGCTTTAAGATTATTATTTACTTTAAGGTAAAGGAAGAAGAATCATTCGAATCGTGCCACATTTACGATAGTTATAGCAGTGGAAACAAATATACAAGACGAATTGAATCCTTTTAAAGCCTACTAATAACCTCTCCTTTCGAGACGATTTTAAAAGCATTTGCAGTGGGTGGAATAATGTTACGCGGAAACTGAAAATTTGGAAGGAAAAAAGGGAGGATAAACGACATTGGTTCAATTAGACGAAAATATATTACCCATATTACAAATGTACAGTAAATAGGCATTGAGCCCTTGGACATTATACTTCCCTAGTGTTCGTTATATTGACGAGTCATGAGTAACTGGTTTAAAGATATTAAGTAACATTATGAAGCGTATACAGAAACGAACAATGTGCAAATAGATCATTTGGTTCCGAGGTCGCAAAATCCGTTGATTGGTTCCGTAGTTATGAGGGCATTAAGAAATCAATAACGTCCAGGTGGAAAACTTTATCTTGCTTTCCTTCGCTTAGCCACTTCAAAATGTAAAACATTTCTATGTTTATTTTTTTCTCGCAAGGTAAAATTGACGTATAGTTACAATGTGACGAATCTCTGGCGTCATGTAACCCACACGTTCATATGTCCAAGAACTGCATTATATATGTTAGGATCTGATAATGTGATGCTTTTCTCCTACCTGAATGTAAATGCACCTTTTCAGCGGACGAGTCATGTAATGGGTTCTTCGGTCCAAAACCAGATTCCGAGTAAGGATATGGAATGCTCAGTCCAGTGGAGATCGATGTCCTTCCTGTTCACTAGTGCACAGACCTCTGGTTTGCTGGTGTGAGCTCAAACTACTTACAGAGGAGAAAGCAGTATGTCGATTTAACTGTAGAAAACATGTCGCATTTAAATATGGTCCTTGTAGTTTCATTCGTAACTATTTGGAAGTATTCCGCTTTACCCGGATATTTAATCTAGTAGGGAGCGAATTCTATGATTTTGCATATTTTGGTCCATTGCTTCAGTGCATAGCTAAGTGACATTTTTTGACATGTGGTTAGAATATGATACTATGATGATAGATTAATATGTTACTCCATATTTGTGCATATTGGCTGATTTTTTTCTGTTGGTGCCTATTCGTGTATTATAGGCGCATATTTTCCAGATTTCATTAAAATAGAGACTTATCTGTGAAGCTGTTTCATCTTTTCATAGAATTATTTATTTGTGACGGTATTGCTTAGAATAGCTTGGCACAGTTTGCATTTTTTTGTTTTGTTATTGTTTTGTTTTCTATAGATAGAAAATACTTGCGCAAATGTTAGGATATTTCTTGATAACATTTTTTAAATCAGTCAGAAAAAATACAACTAGACATACAATGTACTTCACTAAGGTGAATATTTATTTCAATTATTTCTCTCGCGAAGTAGGGGTATTGTATTTTGTACGCACAAAAATATATCTTTTCATTCCAAGCATTCTTCTCCTGAATTGTATCAAGAAAGGTTTATAGGGAACTAAAATACTGTTAATTTTAATTGCATATTAAGTGCAAATTTCAGAATGTTTGGATCAAAATGCGTATTTTTAGAAGCATATTTCAAGATATTTTGGGGGGTAAGTAAAATCCTCCTCCCCGTTAATCACTATATTTTTTTTCAGGAAAGGAGTGAATTCGGTGGTAAAATCTGTGGTATCTACAACAATGTTCTCTCCCACCACTACTGCCCTGCCCTGCCCCGCCTAAACCCACCTTGCCATGCCTTTCCTTGCCTATAATGTACTGCCCTGACGTGCTTGATCCGCCCCTTCTCCAACCAATCTCCGTCACGTCCGATCTCACGTCCATTATTCACATATAGAAACAATTAAGGGCTTTCAGGAACGTGATTGATTCGTTTTAGTTGATTTCCTATTTTCCAGCTATTCGCGAAAAACACAAAGAGTACCTTCTATTTTTTCTGTTTAAGGAATATGATAGATGGAGCTAGTTTTTACGAAAAGTCATTCTCTTGTCTTAAATGGTGCTTTCTAATTTCATTGAGATCGAAATAGATTTGTTTAAAATAACAAGCACATACACAAACTTCATTGTACAATAGAAACTAATAATTTGAAAAAAAAACGTAACTAAAGTTATGCCCGACAAAATATTCTACCATTCGATGTACACCCCATCGAAATCAGTAAAGATGGGTCAAAGATTAGGTGGATCAAACAGAGAAACGAAGGTAAAAATAATTGAATTGAATTTTACGTCATCTATACAGGGTGTCCAGAAGCTCCCGTTACAAAAAAATACCCCAAATTCTGTGTTGCACGTCATGAAAAATGGCAGGTCCAGTTTTTAACGAAAAAAATTTTGTCTTTGAGAAAATTGAGTTAAAAATCACTTCCGGGCCGCGAAATTCAAACCGGCCGCTACGACATTGCAGACGGCGGCGTCTCCTGCGCGGAACATTTCCTCGTTTCTCCGCGTAAACGGTGAAACAGTTGTGTAATATTCTCTAAGGAAAGTATTGCGTGGCTTACACTAGAACACGTTAATAGTATCAAATGTTTGTAGGTTCTGTTTAATAAATATTTTAAATGTACTTATTGAAAATTCAGTTTTGTTTCAAATGATAGCCACGGTACACGGCGGCGTAAACGTAAATGATGAACACATCCAACACTTATGAAAAATATTAAATCTCCTGTAATGCTCGCTTTAGCACATATTCATATGACCTAGTGCCTTGGGCTTAAGACTGCCACATGAAGATTATTCTAAATGTGATAAACAAAAAAGGGTTTCGTAAATGAAATATTTGTTCATAAAAATACCAAGTTTTTTGATTATCTCTGGAATTTGAATTGATTCTCCCAGCTGTCATATTTTGAATTTTAGTCTAACAATAGCCAGATTAATTTTAACTTATATTAATTTACCTGGTTTAGATAATATGATATAATAGTTGCACAATTTATTGTACTTCATATTTCAGTTTATTGTTATTATTTCTGTTTACTCTAAATTTTAAAAAATGTATCTCTAGTATAAATAAATAATAGCCATATTTAAACTTCTCGATAAATGATTGCACGATTTATCTCAGATGAAATTGATAGATATCAATATTTTCCCCCTCAAAATGAATGTTTCTTTCCTAAATAAAACTATCAGTCGGTACAGTAAAATACTCATGAACTTCCTTAATACTACCCGTCAAATTATTCTCTCTTAAGTAATATGTGGTACAGAAAGATGCACTTTCTGCTGCCACAAGAAATGCATTCCGAAATACCTTTTATTGCAAAAATACTACACTGTCCTATGTGGAATATCTAATTTGCGACAAACGGTTCCTACTACCCATTTTTTCTAAGTTGAATAAACATTCTACCCGTCGTTTTCCTTTTCCAAATGAAAGATGAGAGCATGTCTCTGTCCCAAATCTTGGAGTTTCTTCGTGAAATCACTTCATGAGGTAGTTGACGGCTACACGGGAAACGTTTTATTTCTTTCATTTGCAATGTAATCAGCAAATATGTGCATAAATGAGTGGCGGCCATTTCTTTGATTTAATAGTATCGATGCCTATGCCAAATTCCTCTAATGCCTATTTTGTAGAACGATGTAATTCAGTTCTCTTCGCAAGCGAATGACTGTCTGCAGTACTGAATTATTTACTTTCTTAGCGTTTTCTAATTAAATGAAGGACGATTTATCAAGGCTACTACATTGTACAGAATGTAAGGGAATTGAAATAGTTTACTTCAGGGACATTGTAGTAACTTTCAATATTTTTCTTTGATATTTCCGTAATATACAACAACAAAAATAGGCACACAGGAAAAAAACTTTTTTATGCAAGAGAATCAATTTTTAACCCCAAAGATGACTCCATGCAGGTGCTTATTCAGTCATGACCACTCTGCGGGCAAGGTCTTAAACTTCGCAATCTGCTGATTTGAGGCAAAAGTGACTCGCGGCTAATAGGCGAATCACTTGCCGGCGGTGGCAGGTTCACGTGCCTGTTTGCCATACGATATAAACCACGATGTGACGCGATCTAGCAACTGACAAATGCAAGGACACCGACCATATTACGGGCTGTGAATTGCACCGGTCCGGTACCCTCAGTGAACTTCGGTCGAACTTTTGCGTGCAAGAATGAGTTCTTTTGAAATATTTGTACACCACGGAATTCAACATCACAGTCTTTTCAGTTTTTACACTTTCACTCCTGGAAAATACTAGTTTTCTATTTTTAATTCATTGGCGCATAGCACATAAGGCAACGCCATTTTATCTGCTAATATTCACCTGTGGTATTGGTTAATTGTCCACGTGCCTCCTATAAAGATTCTTCAATGCACTATTCGACCCACTTCTCCACAAAATGACTACCAGAGGCATCAATTCGAATGCCGTGCCCGGAGATAATCAATAAACTGGGTATTTTCATGAACGAATATTTCATTTACGAAACTTTTGTTGTTTTTTTTGTTTATCACAACATTTAGAATAATCTTCATGTGTCAGTCTTAAGCCCAAGGCACTAGATCATATCAATATGTGCTAAAAGCGAGCATTCCAGGAGATTTAATATTTTTCATAAGTGTTGGATGTGTTCATCATTTACGTTTACGCCGCCGTGTACCGTGGCTATCATTTTGAACAAAACTGAATTTTCAATAAGTACATTTAAAATATTTATTAAACAGAACCTACAAACATTTGATACTATTAACGTGTTCTAGTGTAAGCCACGCAATGCTTTCCTTAGAGAATATTACACAACTGTTTCACCGTTTACGCGGAGAAACGAGGAAATGTTCCGCGCAGGAGACGCCGCCGTCTGCAATGTCGTAGCGGCGGGTTTGAATTTCGCGGCCCGGAAGTGATTTTTAAACTCAATTTTCTCAAAGACAAAATTTTTTCGGAAAAACTGGACCTGCCATTTTTCATGACGTGCAACACAGAATTTGGGGTATTTTATTGTAACGGGAGCTTCTGGAGACCCTGTATAACGATATATATATATATATATATATATATATATATATATATATATATATATATATATACGATATTATAATAAGGCATTTTTTAAAAATCACACACTCCAATTTCATTTATAATGATGTACCTGTTCCTATGAATTTGTTTCATCGGGCTAATATCATGCATTTACATACAAGAAAATTGGGCAAAGGTTATTTGTTCGGGCAAATCTATTCCAAGTGAAACTGAGAGATCGTGGGCAGACAGAGAGCAGCGTGCAATTGCGGATTCCTGAATTTGCAGTATCTGTAACATGACGTTGATTGAATTACATTCATTAAAACGAAGTTATTGTAAATTGATATAAAGTGGGTGGAAGGTGATCTTCGCAAAATGAGCTCTTGAAAGCAAAAACAGGTTCCCAAAAATCATTAAACAGTTCTGAGAACAAAGAAAGGAGAGAGGAAACGTTATATCAAATACCCTGAAATGTGCATAGAAAGTGGAGTATAATTAAATTGTGGATGAAAATGTCAAAGAAACCACTGGGTATTTGATTTAAATGTTAATTTATTTATTAACAACTAAAACCAGTTAAAACTATGTGACGTGAGGAAAATAAAAAAGTACACTTGGTATTCAGGCGTAACAAGGGGCTTCTCAGTGGACGGAATGAATCAATGAAAAATGGACGAATAAGAAGAAGTTGAAGATCTTAAGAATTATTCAGTTATAACAGGCATATTTGGTTAAATTCTTTTTATCAACTGTGATAAAATAATGAATGATTTATTTTATCTAATTTAATTTACTAGCTCAGTTTTCTGGTTCTCATGCTCTCTATACAGAGAAGCCTGAAAGTCTGAAATTATTTATATTCCGAAGGAATTACATATAACGTGACACAACAATAATTTTGTTTATTAAAAATTGAATTTGGGATTAACAATATAAATTCTCTTGATTGATTGCGTGCATCAGGTTCACGGTACCGAATTGTCTGGCGTTGTGAAACGATAGCCCCGCAGTTCGTAGCCCCTTGGCTTCCGCGTCGAAAATCCCTCTTCGCGCCGGTCGTCGCCGAAGTCGTCTGCTTCTTTCTTGCTGATTCACTTCTCGCCCTATTGTTCCACAATCTATCCTCCCTATTCACGTCAACGTCCTACTTAAATAATTCAGATCACATTCGCGCCGCTACCACCACGATGCCAGTCAACCACCAACTCTCTAGTCCAGCGCCCCCTTCTTCCCGTCAACAACCTTCGTTACCTAGTAACCGCGACCGTCCAGATTAAAGCGCGGCGTTTGTTTTGTAATCTTTTGTATATTATAGCTCCGTACGTCCAGATTAAGGCGCGGCGTTTGTTCTGTAATATTTTGTATATTACACAACTCTACGACCATTTACTATTGCGAGTTTTTTATTATTAAATAATATCATGCTAGTTTATATTTTTATAAAAATAATAATTAAAAATGTTTCTTGAAACTCAAACTTTTATATTGACTTTTACATTTTAATATTAAATGGCGAAGTAAAAAATTGTATTGTGTTCTATCAAGATTTTTGTAGCTGCTGATTCTAACTTCTGATAAATTCTATTACTAAGTCAATGAAAATATGCTATATGCTTACGTCAATCATTTTAGTTAAAAATAATTTATAAATAGGTCCGGGATTGATAGCGAAAACTGTGTATTGCCAGCTCAGTAATGATACTTAAAAAAGTCATAAGGATGGCATTTACCTCCTACTAGTAAACTTTTCTCTTTATCTCAAGGTTTGGGTATTATATCTACCATTTACTCAAGTCGATGCATCATTACAATCGTGTTTTCTCGGAACATCAGCTAACTTCATCATTAATTCAACCTAAACGCATTGCAAGTGGCCGAACTGGAATTATAATGACGTCCATTACATGGATTTGCATTAGCTGGCCAAAAACTGCCATTAGAAGTTGCCGTCGTGGGAGGGGGAGTGGCCAGTGGGAGCGAGCGTCAGCGTGTTTGGTTTCCCGAATCGCATGCGGCCAAGTTCGGACGCCAGTCCCGCAGATTGACTGAGATTCGCGCGCGGCCGGAGCCGTGCGGTTTCCGCGCCGCCCCCGCTGCAGAGGGCGAGGACCCGCGGGCGACAGCGGGCGACACGCGCCCCAACTCTTGGCTTCTCCGGCGGCGCAGTGAACCGAATCGCCGCTCTGCACGGACGTCATAATGTAGTGCGATTTTCCTAATCGTGCCCCTGGCAAGTATCAGCTGTTGACGGTTTCATCCAACCGGGAGCTTGAACGTCACTATGGTGATGTTCAAGCTCCCGGTTGGATGAAATCGTCAACAGTTGGTACCTGCCAGGGGAACGGTTAGAAAAGTCGCATTGTAGTGTGGTTGGACACATACTCCGGGGATACACACATGTTACAAACAAATGAACCTCGAGTGAGCAGTGGTGCTTGTTGTATACCAAATGAAAACAACCCTCTTCTGTCTGTAACAACAATTTATTATTAACCAAAATCCCAAATGAATATTTCAATAAACGCTGCCAGGAGTCACAATATCAAGGAGATGTTTCGTAGCCGGGTCGTTATACAAATTACAGAAAGCCGTTAACCAAGAATCACAAGTGAGTATGCCAGGTACAATGTTCAAGTCCAGTTGATGCTCTACAAAATGCGGTCGGTGACGGAAAGGCGGGGCCCTGGCCCCGCGGCTGCCTCGTCGGCTTTTCCACCCCTTCGCAGGGGAAGGGAGTCGGCTGCGTGCCCCCCTCTTCTACAGGAGGAGGGAGGGGGGCGCCTTCCACGCCTTGGCCGCTCTCCTGGGGCGGTGAGGCGTATCGCTTCTGCAGGCGCTCTCTGCGGCGCCTGTGCTGGCCTCTGGCGTTGCTGGCGGACTTTTGTAGTGCCGGCACAGGCGGACACTACACCCTCCCCACCTAATTGTGGGAGTATGGGGCGAGCTGCTTTTGCAGGCGCGCTCTACGGCGCCTGTGCTGGCCTGTGGCGCTGCTGGCGGACTTTTGTAGTTCCGGCACAGGCGGACACTACAGTGCTATTTTTCCATGGTGCGATCCATAGTTGCATTACCGGTCGGGACAAATACAGAGCTGTTGCTTTCTAAAACAATCGTCTGTTTCTAAGCTTATGTGACGAAAGAAGAGGTCAGGCTGGCCAAGTGTGCTAGATACGGTGATGGGGATACATGCTCGCTACATGTTCCCAGACGTTGAAAATAAATAAAACTAGGCCCGGACCTGCGAACACCGCTTGCTGGCAAAAATCGGATTAATCGGATCCTAAAATTACAAATTCATATAAATATCTGAGGTCTAGATAATCTCTGGATAGATTTGAATGATCAATGTGTCGTTTGTAATATACTCTTTTATTCAATTTTTGTCATTTCACCACCGTCAAAAATATATTTACCAATAAAGAGTTGTGACACAAACAAAACATGTTGCGTTGATATGAGTTTGCGAATCACACATTCTGAAGGCTCAACGAAAATTTGCGATGGCGGAGCAGTTTCGGAGCCTTTTCGTTCTCATTCTCAAAATGGTGAAGCCCTGGGGATTGAATGGAATTTTTGATAATGTGCAAGTATATTGAATTATTCGCTTGGGAACCTAATCGAGCAATTCGCTTAAAACGTTGGTATAATTAGATGCGATCAGTGAAAGAACTTGGGCCCTCTCAGAGGCAAAATGAAAGAGAATTTGTTATGACTTTATGACTTGCACTCGTAGAAATGACGAAAGGTGACTCTAAATGTCGGAAAGGAGAAACGAGATTAATTTCAAATTGATCTCATTCTCAATGGACAAATCGGGATCTTTGAAAAGTTGTGGCGAAAAATTTACTTTTTATCAGTACACCAGGAAGAACGGTGTAGCTGACGCCTATATATAGACTGACATGTATACGACTCAGAAATAATCGTAAGATGGACTTCGGGTGAGTTTCACAGATCCATGTACTTTTATTTCATTGCTGTTGGGTTCAGGTATTTCACAAATGCGGGGGGGGGGGCAAGAATATTGCGGAAAAGGAAGGGAGCGGAACAGAAATCTAGTTTTGCTCTCCTCTCCCCCCTCTTGTGCGTCTGCATATGTGTGCTACTCTGTTACCACATCGTTCTCCCTTCCTTCGCGTCTCGAATCCATGTTTGGCGTCGTACGCGACACCGCCCCAGCGCGCTGCCCGCGGAGAGCAGCGCGTTCGGCCAGCGTGCTGTGCTGCGGCGGCGGGCGCGGGGGCGGGGGCGGTGGCGGGGGCGGAGCGTTGCTAATTGCTCGTCACGGAGCCCTGCGGCGCCTGCAATTGCTCGCCTCTCGACTCCGCCCCCGCACTCACCGCCGCCGGCACCTCCCCCTCAGCGCTCGGCGGTCTTTTCACGGCTCCAGCATCTCTCTCTCTCTCTCTCTTTCTCACTGTCTCTCTCCCTCTGTCTCCTCCGCTGAGTACCGCTCGTGGCTCTCCACCGCTGCGCCAGGGCCCGTCTTTTGGAGGCGCGCCTCTTGCCATTCCACGTGTCCTAGGGCTCGTCTGCATGCACCTCACGGGTCAAGACCGAAATGTGGCTAATCTTAGGAGTGTCGGGTTAAATGGCGTATTCGTCACGGGGTGTTGATGAATCTTTTCGGATGACGATGAATGGATTATTTCGGACTTCATCCGGATAACGTTCGTGTCTGCAACAGGGCGCTGGCTAAAGTGAGGGGTTTGTCACAGTTTGAGGCATTTTATGTGTTGGGAAGAAGTGTTTTAGGAATAAAATGTCTTTGAGTTTGCGAATTACACTTACACAGGGCTGTAAATCCTGAAGGACGGTCGCTCGAACTCAGAAATGTGTGGCGGAGTGTCAACTGCCATGTAAAGGGGTTACGGTTCGTAATGTAAAAAGGAATGTACGATGAAAATTAAAATATTATTAAATACTGTATTATTATTATTATTGTTATTATTATTATTATTATCCATATTACACACCGCTTCCGTTTAAAAATATTTATTTTTTCTACTCCCATTGTATAATTCTGTCATTTGAGAGCTGTAGTCCGTTGCATAATGATACTCATTACGATACAGATTCCTTTATGATACAGGTTCTTGACCAATCAAAGAGAAGTTTACAAACCAAGTAATTGACACTTAATCATTGAGAATCGTTGTAGTGAATGATTCGTTTGATTGTGTACATTCAATGTGCATTTAATATTATATTATGTTTGTCAGTTTTAATTTCTTTTACTATTAGTAATTTCTTAGGTGGAATATTACTTAAAGTGAGTTGGATCGTAATTTCACCTTGATTGTATTTGAGTAGCTCAGTGACTAGTTCACTGGCGCCACCTGCGGTAGGGTAGGGAGGGGTGTCCGCTGGTCAGCTTTGGCTGAATCCAGCATGTCAACTATTACAAAACGATTGAATATAAACATTTAATTATAAAAATTATCATATGCCGTAGAAAAAGTACCGTATTAAAATCGATGTAATGGATATTAACACACTTGCGTGAAGTTTATCATACTTGCTTATTCCTCGTTCGTATAGTAATATTAACTCACGTATTAATTCCTATCATTACGTCATTTCGTGATGTACTATTATTTATCAGAGTGAAAGATACCTTACGAGAGACGATAGAAGCTATTTTACCTCCATTTCCTAGATAGAATACCTTTTAATCGTCTCATACAATAAATTAATATTATTAAAAGACTCTGTGTTGGTCCCTTTTCATCCTCTTTTCGGCGATATGCATTCCCGCTCGTCCTGTCTTTTATTGACACCATCATCTTCAACGTTACTTGACGTCTTCCATTGGGGCGCCGACGTCGCGCCACCTCGCCCCCTCCTCCCAGGCGCCTGTCCTCGCCCCCTCCTCCTCCTCCTCCACCTCCGTCGCCTTCCGCGCTGCTGCCATCTATGTGATGCGACCTCCCGGCAGTCTCTTTAGAGCCCCACCCCTGCCCTCACCTCTCAGCTTCGCTTCGATCAAACTGTCGCCTCGCGTCGACACTCTGAGGCCTGTGAACTCCGAACTCTCTCCCACTCATTTTTAGGGTAAACGCGAAGACATTCACACGACTTGAGTCAGGATGAGTAGTTTGCCAGGCGTATCATATACTTAATCTGTGAATTATCATTGGTCTAATATTTTCACTCTTTTTGTATTCCGCCATTTTTAGACAATTTGTAATTGGTTAGTGTCAGTGAAGTGGACGTTCAGAAAACTGAAAATCTGAGAACTAGATAACAAAAAATACACTTATCATGAGTATGTAATTTCTAGCCTTTGTATTGAGTGGATTGGTGTGCTGCGTTCTTCGTTCTTCCGTTGTCTCATCTGAAATGTATCAGTCTCGACGCCTATAGTTTCACTTTTCCTACTACATCTTTAGAAGTGTCCCGTAACCTGGTCGCCCTGACCAGTACTCAGTACGACTACAATCGCTTCGCAAGTTCAACTCATTCTTGTGCCTCATATCCACGACTCCTTTCTTGTTAACGTGCGTTTTCCCGTCCATTATTTGATGTCTTTCTTTTTTCATGTGTCCTGGCAAGTATTATGAACATAGATGAAATATACGGATGCTTCGATGGAAGGTTGATTAAGAAGATGTGATACGAATGATGTGGCAATGGTGAAATAATACTCGTAATTATGGGAAGCTGAAGAAAACCTGTCGTGAACCCTCTTGGTTCACCCCAAATTTCACATAGATTGTCCCGGATTTGCAGCGCGGTAACGGCGATGGCAGACGAGCGGTACACCACGTCGTCCATTTCCTGCCACCCCCCTCGCCCTCCACCCCCTCCTCTTCCGTCGTTCCTCGCTCCCGCATCACCGCCCTCGCCCGTCCAACGCGAGCGCCGTCGTCCGCCCTCGCGGTCTCCGCAGCCGCAACTTGTCGCCGGCGCGGGCGCCGTCCCCGGGGAGGCGGTGGCCGCAATTAACTGGCACAAAGCCCTGCTGCCGGCGCCACCCCCTCCCCCCCGCCGTCGCCGGGGCTCCGCCACCCTCCTCCGCACGCCCCGTGGAACTCGCAACTCTTCCGCCCGCCGTTGCCACCTCCCTTCTGCAACTGCCCCTCCGCAGGAAGGGCGATTGCAGTTTTGCGGTCCAGGCAGTAGTAGTGTTGAATGTATTGAAGTGGTGATTGTATTGAATGTATTGCGGTGGTGATAATGGAAATAGTTGTGGTGACGGTGGTTGTGGTGTTCTGGTGATAATGGTAATGAGAGTAGAGGTTTTAGGAGTGATAGCAGGGGTGGCAATTATTTTTTTTTCAAATACATTTTTATTTGCAATCTGTTACCTTAAAACAATAGACAAATATATTGACACATTTGTAATGGGTGTACGTGATTGTAATGAGCAATAACTATATTTGTAGTTTGAGGTGGCGTACGTTGCGATGCCATTTTGTGGTATTAGTGCTCTCTGTAGTGGTTCTTGCACTACTGCATTTCCTTGCCAGCATTATTCCGTCACAATCACGACCACCATAAAGTCACAACCACCAAAGCACATCAATAACCAATGCCACTATCAAAGGGGTGGCGTTGGCGACGAGTGGTGTAGGTGGAATAGACAGCTACCGCCACGCTGTCTTCCACGCTGGTTGAACGCGCTTGCCCAGGTCTCTTGCCACCCCGCCGCCGCCACTGTCTGCTCTACCGCCGACGCCGCGGTCACAGCCCGTTTCTGGTGCCACCGCCATCTCGCCTGCCTTTGCAGCTGTGACGGTGTTCCTGCGGTCGTGCCCCTTGCCCGCCGCGCCGTTGCTGCGCCGCCAAATAGGCCTCTGTAATCAACTCGTGCGCCTGTGTCTGCGTCTCATGTTGCATGCACAGGCCCAGCTACGTCTCTGCTGTGTCGCGTGTAACCTCGCCTACCGTGTCTACCGCCCGCGTTTGTGTCGCGGACGGTTTCCAGCGTTACACGTGCCGCCCTCCTCCCCCGTGATAATTTCTTTAGTTATTATTCATGTTACCTCTAGGAGTTGCTTTCCCCGTCGTGTATCCAGTCCCCATCTCTTGTGTATCAGTTTTGTGCAGCTTCTTCTTTCGTTGTCGCTTCTCTACTCCCCCACTACTAAACGCCCCGTTGAATCACTTCTCTCTATCAAAAATTGTCACCATTAATTATCAACAGCAGCAATAGAGCACCACCACTATTATGGACTATCATTACCACCACCACCACCACCACCACCACCACAACAACAACAACAACCAACACAAAAATTCCACTACATAACCCACTTCCAAAACAATGACAACCATCACTATCACAACTACCACCATCACCAGACTTCACCAACTTACGAACACGAACACCACACCATTTCTAGCACCATTTCTATTAACTGTTCTCCATTTCTAATAACTTTTCTCTTCCACATCTCTGATCATCATGGTGGTTGAAGGTAATGAATGTAGTGCCATTGAATTAGTGTTGATGATGGCACCGTCGCGTCGGTGGTAGTGGCGACAGAAGGAGGGCGGTGGCAGTGGAGGTAGCGGTAGCGGCTGTGGTGGTGCCGGTGGCGGCGGTCTTTCATTACGCGGGTCCATTCCGCCGTACTCCCACCCCAGGGGCTGCGTCTGAAAGCCCCTGCGATGCAGTCCGCCTGCCGCTTCGTAATTTAGGAAATGAGATTTGAGTGGGAATGACTCTCTGTGTGTGTTTCCTCACTTTCTTTGTCTTTTGAAAGTCTTTACGGTGCTGTGTCTTTATTTTTGAACTCATTCCCGTCGCCGTATTTTAGTTAAATGCGCTCTTGCATTTGTTATCAGTTTTACTCGTCACATGCGTGGTTGCCTACCTCTTTTGTTTCTCCTTATTCTGACATCTGTGTTTGTAAAATTGTGAAATTTTTAATTGTAAACTTACAAACAAACAATGTAACGACTATTTCCATTTATTTTGAACGAACCAATTGAAATCTGTAATAAGGACCTGGAACGTTCCCTATATTGCAGTGTACGAAAGAGAAAAATTTACTTGTTTAAGGTTTACTTGTAAATAGTCAGTTTGTTTTCGTTCCCTTTCATTCTGCATTTCTTAAATCTGAATGGGACAACGAATGTTACTATTACTTTCTCACTAGGTGTCTGTCGGTACGTCTGTGAACAATGGTAGCGGCTAAACCGTTCAGCCAATTTTCTCCAAAATTGATATTACCTAATTGATTTCGCCGATATCGCGGCCCCTTCAATTTGAAACCGATATTTTAATTTTGGGAGGTAATTTAATTGAAGTCCCTGAGACATTGTTCCAATTTTTTAAAAAAATGGATCTATCGTGTTTGATTAAATTTTGTTGTTGCATCGTGTGAAGAACATTTAAAAGAACGGTGCAGGTCTCATGTCTGTTAAAAACCCTGAGTCTTTCTACAACTAAAATATTAAAGATAGAGATTTCATCTCTTAATGAAATCTGTTCCTTGAAGATAGATTTTGAAATAAGGTCTTGTATTGTTTTTCGAAAATTTCAGTACTTTGCACGTAATTTTGGGTGAAAATACAAGCGAGAAAGTATATGCTGTTTTGGCACATAGTTTTTAGTTTCGTGAACTATATTCTATTTTTCAAAAGGAAAAAAAACTGTTGTTCAAATTTTTACAACCAAAGAAAAAGAAAACAATCGTTTTTTACTTAAAAATCTGATTTGCAATAAAGCAAGAAAAATAATCATAGATGAATGATATCCACACTCAGATAATGTTTAATGTTTTCATATTTCTCGTAGTGTTTCCGAAAATTTTGAGCCGTCTCAATTGTTTGCAATTCTCACGAATTCCCTGAAGAAAATGACTGACATTAACACCTCCGTATTTTTATGATTGACATTGTCAACAACCACATGGATTTTGTCAACATTTACGACTAACGTCCTGATTTTGTAGCGCAAATAGCATTGGGTAGGTGCGCATCTTCCCAGCTCGCCAGCGATTGGCTACGATACGCGCTTTCCATTGTGCAAGCATTAAATATTCCACCCGCCTGCTGACGAGTTATAATAAGATTCATGCATTGTCATGCAAATACTCATGGGTTTCGGAGAAGAATGCAGAGATGCTGGTGCCGACGATGGCTCAGACCGGGAGAGCAGGCATCAACTGTCACTGCAGTGCCTCTTATCGCGAGGTCGTGGGTTCGAGTCCCGACGGTGGCAGGATTTTCGACACCAGCCAGATAGCTAGGTCGAATTCTTTTGCTACCCGGAAGAAACCTCTAGCGGCCGGCTGCTCTGATCGATAGTTTTCTGTGATTTTTCCGATCCATACCAGGCGAATGCCGGAGAAGTATCGTACTAAACGGGCCATGAGCCTTGCGCGATCTTTCCTTCCCATTTCTTATCTTGTCCTCACCCCTTACACACACAATTACGAGGACTACCACACATGCCGGGAGACCGGTTGGGAGATTAGAGCTTGTCCCGTCTGGAACGGTGCCCGGCTGGAGGGAGATACCTGGTTGGAGAAACCCCGCTAGATGTTAGGTTGGCACCAGATGACGCCATCCAGCGCGACAAGATCAGCTCCACCTTCCCGAAGAAAAGCATACACTACACTTACAGGACTAATGACCTTAGCAGTTGACGCACCCGCTATCACTAGCGATCAATCAATCAAGCAATCAATCGGTGGCTCTGGAGCATGGATGTGCGTCTTAAGTACTCGGAGCCGAAGCCTGTGTGGTACAGTTGCACGTGAGGCAGTGGTTGTTTTCATCTGGATAGAGCGTTGGCTTCTCACACCATTTCTTATCCTCTCGCTATCATCCTGTTCAGAATCACTAATCATCTATTGTTTACCCCTCAAGATCGCCGTAACATCCTTCACAAAGGTTAAGGTAAGTTCTTTATTATATTCTTTAGGTCCTATACTATATCCGAGATCAACGTTTTGATTGTTCTGTGATGGTATAATTCAAATGATGATGAATTAATGGTGTATTGGGGGCAGGGGAAATGAGAGAAGCCACAGAAAACCGCGAACCCTATGTGTCTATCATCAACTACACGTGGATTGACAGGGATTTGAGCACCGGCACTCAGAGGTGAAAGTTGAATAGTTTGGTGAATATTTTCAGTTTCTACTACCATATTAATACACTGACGGTCGTCTTTTGAAGACGAAGAACAGTGGTTTTTCTTTTCTTTCTTTCTTTCTTTCTTTCTTTCTTTCTTTCTTTCTTTCTTTCTTTCTTTCTTTCTTTCTTTCTTTCTTTCTTTCTTTCTTTCTTTCTTTCTTTCTTTCTTTCTTTCTTTCTTTCTTTCTTTCTTTCTTTCTTTCTTTCTTTCTTTCTTTCTTTCTTTCTTCTTTCTTTCTTTCTTTCTTTCTTTCTTTCTTTCTTTCTTTCTTTCTTTCTTTCTTTCTTTCTTCTTTCTTTCTTTCTTTCTTTCTTTCTTTCTTCTTTCTTTCTTTCTTTCTTTCTTTCTTTCTTTCTTTCTTTCTTTCTTTCTTTCTTTCTTTCTTTCTTTCTTTCTTTCTTTCTTCTTTCTTTCTTTCTTCTTTCTTTCTTTCTTTCTTTCTTTCTTTCTTTCTTTCTTTCTTTCTTTCTTTCTTTCTTTCTTTCTTTCTTTCTTTCTTTCTTTCTTTCTTTCTTTCTTTCTTTCTTTCTTTCTTTCTTTCTTTCTTTCTTTCTTTCTTTCTTTCTTTCTTTCTTTCTTTCTTTCTTTCTTTCTTTTCTTTCTTTCTTTCTTTCTTTCTTTCTTTCTTTCTTTCTTTCTTTCTTCTTCTTTCTTTCTTTCTTTCTTTCTTTCTTTCTTTCTTTCTTTCTTTCTTTCTTTCTTTCTTTCTTTCTTTCTTTCTTTCTTTCTTTCTTTCTTTCTTTCTTTCTTTCTTTCTTTCTTTCTTTCTTTCTTTCTTTCTTTCTTTCTTCTTTCTTTCTTTCTTTCTTTCTTTCTTTCTTCTTTCTTTCTTTCTTTCAGAGAAAGGTAGAATAAACGGTGCGAGCCACCACTCCTGCGTACGCTCAGAAGATATTTGAACTCGCCATACACTTGATAGAAATATCAGTCGTAGATTCAATACTTCCTACCGCTACTAATTTTCCAATTCCACATTTTATCCGCATCGCTCAATTTCTCATACGGATAATACCCACAGACGTCAACATATATGTTAACTCGTAGAGCAATAAATCACACATATTCTTCATTCCTAAGGGAATGTTCATTTCGTTCAAGAGTGGAAATGGTCTGGCAATACGGTGTTGGGCGGAAACATCAGAGTTCGATGTTAGAAGCTGATTTACCAAATTATTTTTTCGCGCAACACATACGTTTGTTTCACATTATATTCATTCATAACTTTTAGGGCGGTGAAATGACAAAATCTATTGAATGTGTGATAATATGGAGTTTTCAGATGTGAAACATCTTGATCACACAAATCCATCCAGCGGTAATGTAGATCTCAGATGTGCGTTTTAACGCATTCGTAATACAGATCCGTGAGTGTGCAATGCATATTTTCGCGTCTATTCGCGCGCCGTCGTTCCAGCGGGGGTGGGGTGGGGCGGTGCAAATATCCCGTGGCGGGGTGAGGCGGCGGCGGCGGCGGGGGCCTCGCAGCTGGCAGCCGCGCCATCACGACGAGTTGGCTCTGCCGGGCTGTGCAAATACCAAGGCTGCGCTCGCTTCATTTCCCGACCGCTCCCGCCCTCCCGCCCGCCCGCCCGCGCGCAGTTTGCGCAAGTGATTACATCGTCATAACTGTGACCATCCGACGCTCTCCCACCTACACACCCTCCCGCCCGCCGGCCCGCCCGCTCATATGCCTGCCCATCCGCCCAGACGGACACCCGACCACCCATCCGCCTGCCCACTCACATGCCTTTCCATCCGCCTAACCACACACCCACTCACCCACCGCTCGCCTGCCGGCCTCTTGTTAGTTGTGTTCGCTGTTACGGGTCGCGGGATATGAGATGTGTTTTTGCGGACAATCAAATAATTAGTTTTAATGTGGTTCTGGCTTGGGATGTACCGTTTTTCCGACAGTCCGAACAGTGTCGGTTTCGGCGGAATGTCCGGGTGGACGGAATGTATGGACAGTACGGAATTTCGGCGGAGTCCAGGGTTGTGGAGACATGAGAGAGACACCCCTATGATTAGTGGGTTAGAAATATTGTAGCTCGTTCAGAAATACCCTTTTTACGGAGCTCTCTTCGATGTTAAGGTGCTGAATGGATTTGTGAGCTCGATATTCAGTGTAATAGACCCATCCATTTTGGATTGTAGTGTTATTTTTTGCCCTCTTCGTACCCTATGTGAGCCTGTCTTGTTCATCCTACACACTCTTTTCTCTCCACTGGTATATAATGATTGATTTTTCCCAGGCATTGTACACTTATTCTATATAATCTTGTATACAGTGCTCTTGAAGCACCATTCATTTTGTATGTATTGGCTTTACAAACACACACTGTAACGGTACCGACAATTTGTTATCGTTGCAATTGTGTTAGCTCGGTTATGATGCACTCGCATCTACTTGAGACGGTACTCGGAAACGACTTAACGTTGCAACGTATTGCAAAGGTTTCGCAGGTGGTTGGCAGTGGGAAACTACGACAGCGCCATCTCCACATTTCGCTAGAATAAACATTTCAGATGAGGCATGCATTTTCTAAGGTTTTTCCTTTTTCAGCCACTCTCTGTGCATATGTCATGTGATGGATAATGGAGGATTTTGCGTCTTCTTTGTCCTCACTAAAAAATCTCTATTTTTATCAGTAACTAGTAATATAGTATTCAGTTAAACCTCTTTTTATTTCACCTGTGAGAATTAATTGCTCAGTGGTTTTTCCCCCTGTGTTGTACTACGCCTGCCCTTCGGCAAATTAACATCAAAGGAAACCAATGTTGAAAAATGGGAATTGTATGAATTGGTGTTACGTGTATCGGAGAGTAAAGGAAATGTCAGAAGTAGATGTGCAATGTGTGCCAGTGATGGTTAAATGTTGACAAATGCCGACTAGCGCTCATTCATTACATCGAGCAAAAGAGGTGTGAAGCTTCCGTGTTGCTGTTATAAGAGAGAACAGTCATGAGAGAGAGAAACCTCGTCTTCTTCAGTGATATCCATACCTATTTTATATTCATTTGCCGATTGATACTTTTTGTTCACCACTGACTCATGAGTGAGTTGAAGACTCATAATTCAAGATGTACATCATTCAAATTATATTTGATGTAAACCGCAACATTATTTGCAACCGTCAGAAAGGTATGTTATGATATTAAATAATAATAAATTCTTAACAGTTGGTAAATACTACGTAAATATTTGTAAAACTACAATTTCTCGTGGTTGCTAGCGCCGAATATATACACACAATATAACCAATGTAAAAATAAAGAAAATAAAACGTAATAACAATAGTAATTATTATTGATATTATTATTATATTATAGTGAAGTGATTTCAAGTAAATTCTATCAGTCATCTAACGGTCTCTGAACTCAAGAAGGTGGTGGTTTCTCGAAGCCGGAAGGAAAGAGGAGCGTTGGTTCGCTAAACAGCCCCGGGGGATTGTGGAGGGGGCGGGGCGGGGCGGGGCGGGGGGGAGGCAGCGGCGCCCGCGCGCCTCTAAATATTTGCGGAGGCGGCGTCCGTCGGTCGCCAGCAGCTTCTGCAAGCGAGGCTTCCCCCCCCCCCCCCGCTGCACTCAGGGCCTTGCCTTCCCACGCGCGCCCCCTTCCGCCTCGCCCTAGCATTCGCACCTACGCCCCTGCTCTCTCGTACTCGTTCACGCTCTCTACTCCAGGGTGGACGCTTTCTGGGAAAAAAGGAAAAAGTTGATTTCCTGGACTTTTTTTGTTTTTTGTTTTAATTTGGTCCAGGAGTTGTTATTGAAGTCGATTTATTTTTAAGGTTATTGGTATGTATCAGCGATTGATAAAATTACGCGTTGCAGCCAACGTTTCGAGAACAGAACGTTCTCCCGAAACGTAGGCTGTAACAATTTCATCAATTGCCGATTCATATCAATAAACTTAAAAAATTAATCGATTGTCAAAACAACTCCTGGACCATTGTACCTAAGTTAAAACCCTAGAAAATGGGAAATCTCTAGGAATTTCATTGCTCAGAAAAATCAGGGGAAAATGTGGGAATTTATAGAAAAATCGTTAATGTCTGGGCATATTTTGAGACGATATTTTTATTAAAAATTATTCCTTAAAAAATAGTTCAGTAAACAATTGTGACTCATTTTTTATTTGTTGGGATCTTTTAAACGTTTATTTTATCACGTTGAAATCAGATAGGTGACATATTAGTATCAGAATAGCTTTAATATTTTTTTTTTCAAAATACATAGTGTAAAATATCCTACAAATTTTTTGAGTGAAAATAAAATACGCCGCAAAACCTGGAAAAGTCAGGGAAATTCGTTCCAGGAAATCAGTGGCGACCCTGTACTGTTACTGACATTCGTACTTTAATCCAGGATTATTCTCACATCCGCGCTCATTCTCTCTCTAGGTCGTATTCATACTTTCATAAATACGTACCATACCGAAAATAGCAAATATTTCATGGCGGGCAGACTCTTCTTTGGAGCCTTGCTGTAACATGGCATCAACTACGTCGTAACCAGTAACGAACAGAATTCGGGAATTTAGTCGGGACGCACAGTATGATAATAGATGGAATAACACATTCAAATATTGTGCACTTTTCGGTCAAAATCAGAACTGTTTCATTGTTTTTGAATTTTGCCTGAGTTCTGAGAATGTAACAAAACCAACAGACACCTCTCACATACCCGTAGGCTGCATAGTTTTCTTTCAAATTCTGCGTGCGTTGGAAGTTAGTGAAACTGTTATCCGCGCACCAACTCATAAGTTCGTAAGAGACATTCATCCGCCGTCCTTCTTCAAAAAAACTGCAAAGCATTCGTAAATTAGGAGCGTATTTGTCGTCTGCTGTGCGGCGAATAAATGTTTATCTTTTCTTTTACTACCGACTGGACTACTGGTCGCGGGTTCTGGTAGTGGTCGCTATACCGATAACAGTTCCCTCCTGCAAGGACGTGAAAACGGAGCCCAACCAGGACACCAGTGGTTATAGGTGACCTCAGCGACGGGAGAAGCCGCGAACCGGCCAGGAATATCGCACAGTTATTAGCGTTAATCACATCGCTGAATAAAATAGTTCGTAGTTGCGCTCGTGCACGGTACAGTGCCAGGTAAAGAACGTGAACACATTTTCTTGGAATAAAATAGTGGTTGCTACGACAAAATTAAGTTTTGGCCCAAACATTTTATACATTCTTGTTCGTCATCAGATGGTACACACGGTAATATCTTTTGTTGCCGATAATTCTGGTCGCTCTGTATTCTCTACGGATACGTATCCAGGAAACGGCAAAAGCCTTTGAGTGTGCCACGCAGGGGAGAGAGAGGCAAGGAAGAACGGTGAAGCAACCCGGAGGCGGCGGACGACGCCTGTCTCCGTCAAAGCGTCGACTCCAGTGAGGCGTTCTATCTAAAGCCGTGTTTGACACCTACAAGGGATTTGTTATGTACATACTAATGCTGCGTCCTCATTGTGACGCGGGGCGAGGTGCAGCCGCCGTGGGCCCGCCCGGACCGTGTCCAGAAGAGCGCCGCGGCGCGCGAGCTACTAACGAGGGAGGCGAACATCCGAAAGGAGGAGACGCACCCGTGGAGGAGAAGCGAGCAAATCGTTCGGGATTTGTCGAAAGAGGAAGTGGATACCTAGACTCCTGTAGTCACAGGGTAAAAGGGTTTTAATGTCAATTTTTGGCGAAATTGGGTGAAGTACTGGAACTACAAGTTAAGTATATTTTATTTTAGTAATACGGCCGAATTCATGTTTCCTCCTTAACGACAAAAAAGCGTTGGGAAATTATAGCTCAATCGGTTAATATAGCTTACGGCTCAATAATCTAGCTCTTGTTTTCTCCAAATTTAGATTTTTGACTTACGAACTTTTACCTCGTGACCACAGAATTGTTGTGTAAATCGAAAAAGATGTTTTTGTTACTTTTTGTGTACACACATGGTTATTTGAATGAATATTAATTTTTGGCGACGTATGGGGAAAAAGTCTTTTTAGTCAATTTTAGGTAATTGCGTAAATTGCTATTACTTCTATTTATCAGTCAGAATTGTTTTTGACATACGAGAATTCTAGTAGCTATTTATCATTGTCATAAATATTATTTATTAAATATTCCTTTAACATGAAGTAAAATATTTCAAATATCCTGAATTTGAATTAATCTGCTCTTTATACATTGAAGTATTAGTCAATATTTTTTAAATTTCAATGAAGACAAATTACATCTGTTAAATTATAATCAAATTAAGTTTCAAAAAATATTTTCTTCCCATTATGATGAAATATGACTGACACTCTCTCCCATCTCTCTGTGTGAATGTACGTTTTGGTGGTGTAGGAGGTGGAAGGCAGTCGAATACATTTTTTAAGAGTTAATACGACGTACCACTAAATACCTTAGAGTAATTTATCTCTTTGGAAGGTTGCCGTATCAAAATTTGGAAATATATCTGAGTATCTGCAGAATGATGTACCACTAAATTTAGAAACAATTACTGATATTTAATTTTATTATAAACTTTAGTTCTTGACTTTAAAATGTGATATAAAGATGTTTTTGATTGAAACCCAAACGTAAACAAACATTATTTAACTTAGTACATTTTTAATTTAAATTTCAGAGACACTTCAAAAACTCGATTCATGAAATTAAATATTTTAAATTTTTTACTTGATATTTATTCGAATATTTTATAAATAGTTTGTTAGCTAATTACTTGTAGCTTCTGGACTTTTCCAAGTCGGAGAAAAATTGATTCATGAATTCAATTTTTTGTTGATAAAATTGCATCTTCAAACATATCTGGGGTTTAGGGCTTCACTTGATAGGGTTTATGTTCCTTGAAGAATAGTGATGATTCATTTCACTAGCTTTTTAAAAATTTTCCATGATTGTCACACTGGCTATGAGAAACATCTTGTCTGTTAAAACACAAGTATTATATTGGTAGTGATGCATAAAAGATATGCTTTTAAAACGTCACATTACAGATATACTGAAAGATGACAACACTTAAATGTCTATATTTTTAAATCATATGAAACATGTGTTATCATCTTGACCTGACACTTTGAAGTTCGCCCGTTTATTTGATATTGGGAAACTTACACATTTTCTTGTATTGCCAAGGAAAGAGATATCTATGTTTTTCTGGTCGTGTCAGCGGAACATATTTCGATCAGCGTTTACTTTGCTGCCGTGTTTTAGAGAGATAAAATTATATGTAACATGGAATTTGAAAACATACTCTTCCGCAGAAAGTTCATCCTGCGGATTTCTAGACATATGTATCAATTTATTCGCACCATGTGCGTCATTATGGCGTTTCAGAGATTAGGGGGCCACAAACGCAGGTCAATCCCATTGACCGTCTGTAATGTTCATGAAATCTGAGGATACTTTAAAGAATTCACGCTTGCTAATTTATCAATTAATGAATTAATAGTACTTGCTATTAACAGTGGATGTTCTTGCTGATGGTATTTCAGGATAATTAGACTTCGACCAGGAACGTTTCCCCCAGAGCAATAATTTTCTTTCCGAAACGATGTTTTGTGGTCTTCTGGGAAAGTTTCGTTATGTACGAAGCAGCGTAGTTGCGAAGAGCAGATTAAATCAAATTTAGGCCCTTTGCCTACCGAGCCAGAAGATTCTCCAACTTTTGCTTCCCATCTGCAGCTCAGTTCTGCATTCTGCTAAAGTCTCGGAGGTATTGCATGCATAATATTTCGCACGCTAGTATGAAAATCTGAGCGGTGTTGCTGCCGTTGGACTAATGTTCGGCAAGTTAAAGGGAATAACAAGATCATCATTTCTTTAAGACATAAACCTCACCGCTCTAAAAGGTAGTTAGTTTATATGCGAATAATTTGATACCTTTCATTACAGGGCATGCGATATAGTGAGTTTCATCTAACATTTATAAAAGAGAATTCTATTACTTTTCATTGCCCCTAATGTTGCTTTTCTTGGAACTTCATAGAACCCACATCAACACCAAGCTTAAAGTAGAATGTTTAGTTCTTTCCTTTTTTACCATTTATACATTGAAGTACTGCAAGTTCAACCAGCAGATTATATGAGTGTACGACTCGTAATTAATGTTTAGTTAATTTGGATCATTAAAATGTTTCGATTAGTTCCTAAGTTACGAGGGCGATATGAAACTTTCGTAGTCCTCTGCGAAAGTTTTTCTTTCGCACAATTGGGGTACGAACTCGTAATCATCACTAGAGATCATCTGAAATTGTTCAATGCAAAAATAATATTTGCCGTTTATGGGTAGTGAGTTACTCATAAAAGCATTATGTTATGTTCTCCTAGGTGCATGCCATATAAGCAATGTAATCTACAATAAAGAGTTAGCTGAAACATATAGAACCTAAAATAATGTCAATATCATTATTAAGAGGAAATAAAATTCTGAACATCGATGCCTTACCCATTATCTAAGTGAGTTATTTGTAAAGAAGGCTTTATGGTAAAGTTGTATGTATCACTAATATACTTCAATCGAAAATGTAGTGTAATTCAATACCTCATTAGATATAACTTTGTGAACTTGGATTACGCACATATTGTTGAGGGGATTTCGATATCGAAGAAGTATGTGATATGCCTGATCATCATATCACTTAATGATCTCTTAATAATTAGAATCATATGAAAAATAATATTTGATGTCAGATTTGCAAATATCTGTGCACCATTCGCGGAAACCTGACGTACGTATAAAATATTATTGACTATATATTATTGACTTGTTGCATACGAAGCTACATCCTTGTTTGCTTACATATCATTTTCATAGCATAACTTTTCCTCTTATTAGTGTTATAAAACAAATAATTTGAATATTTTAATGAATACTCAACGGCCTGATACATGAACTCTTCATTCTGTAGGAAAGTAGGCTAAATGTATTGCCATTCGTGTTCTCCCGCCTGAACAGATCATGATTCCTAACCACTAAAATGATTATATTTTTTCAGAAAAATATCACGATTTCCGTCAAAATTACTCATTAACTACTCATTTTTTAATGTAGTAATTTCATCTACCATTTAAAGATCTAAAATTGAGAATAAATTGCATTGAATAGGAAATCTCTAGTTTTAATATTATGGGATATGTAGAGCAGGTTCCAGACATATTTTTACAATTTTCCAAATTTTAGACGTTTTAATGATAATGAAACGTGTACTTTATTTATATATGCCTTTCGAGCAATAAAATAAATAAATAAATAAATTTTAAAAATGCCATCGTTTTGAGAAAATATTAAAAGAAAATTTTAAACTTTTGAAACTCGCCAAGGCTTGTAATGTACCATATACATTAAAATCTCTTAATTATTCCCAAACTGCTAAACTAGATCTTACTCTGTTCTTACTGTGACTCTTACCTTACTGTTTTCCAAATTTGAACTCAGAAGCTACTAATATGGCGGAGTTGCGCGTAACTCACACTTCCATACATACATACATGCATACATAAGAAAACACGATCTCTGGGAATAGGCCCACGCTGCGTTGCCAGATGTTTAAATGTATATCACAGTACCAAACTTCAAAACTCCTGTTACTTTCACTAAACTTCCTGGTCAATGGAATTTCTGAAATTGATCACATTATAACTCTGTAATGTTTTTAACGCTCATAGGAAGATCGTTAAACTTGATATCGATTCATTGTATATTGTTTAATTAAATGGGAGGCTATCTTTTCTAATCTAGCGTATGCTAGAAAAAGACCATCCTATGTCACCCTTAATGTTTTTACGGCATTGTTTTCACCAATATCATAGTTATTTGTAATATTAGTGTTCGTTTTAAATTATTGAATAAAAAATTATTATTTGAACTTTAAATAGTTCATCAGTTTTTATAGACTTAAAATCCTGGTATTTAAATGTACCAAGATGTCTTCATCCTGGTGCATGGTATCTTCATTAAAATCCTGGTAAAAATACCAGGATTCTGGTAGGTCTGGCAACCGCTGAATACTGCTGCGTATATATCCTCGGCAACCAACCGATCTTCTCCAACTGTCGAACATCACTAACATACCTTAATCTTTGAGACTGTGTGCGCGAACTTAAGCTCAAAAGAACTTTAAATACGGCCGAAAATTCGAGATAGCGTTGTTGAGAAAATAACTTTCCCATGATATAAATACAATAAAAGTTCGTCAGTAAGAGTTCTGCGTAAAATTTCCCAGCTTTTTTTATGTAGTTATTTTAATAATTGATCAGTGTTTTCTTTCATATGTTGAATGTTTTGTTGCCGTTCCACTGTAAATAACTAGCAATTACTATGGCGTTATTGACTCACGTTTTGTTCACAAACGGAGTTAATTACATAGTTGTTCTACTAAAATCGCTTTAACAGCTCACAGACTGTTTAATACACTCGTTAATGTTCCTGATAATTTGTGGAACGACGTTCTATTAAATTAGTTGCGTCCACGTTGTGTGACTACTCCCATGATTGTTGAATGAAAAGCGAAAGCTAATCACTTACTTTTCTACGAATCAGATATTCACAATTTATTTTTGTTTTTGACAGTCATTGAGTGACGATCGACATGTTCACGTCAAATAAACTTCATTGGGATATAAAACTGGATTTTCAGAGTTCAAAGATTTCTAATGTTGTTGTTGTTGTTGTTTTTTTTTCAATTTACCATGTGAAAATATTTTAAGACTTTTACTAAATCTAAATTCGAAGTAAATTGGTTATAGATCTATCTAGTTCTTTACTGACATATATTTTAATGTTAATTTGTGATGAGACTCGTTTCTTTTCTGCAGAATTCTTTAATTTACAAATAAATTTGGACTTCGTACCGTCTTGTTTTGTCGTTTTACGAGCCCTACACTTTCCACGAATTATATTGAATCAGCGAACTCTTAAAAGAAATTTATTCGTTAAGGCCTGTTTTACTGGTAGTCTGGGGAAAATCCAATTTTTTAAAATGAAAGAGACCTCATTAGAGGGCATTTGCCTTGAATGCTTACTCGTCATTCCAGGAAAGCTCATAAAGTTATCATAACGCTCGTGTTTAGTGTGCAGTTGCTGTTTATTTTTGTCATATTTTTGTCGTCGTTCTCGTTTCTGGATTTTCTTCTTTGCCTGCAACTTCATTGTCGACGTTCTCCCTTTTCAACTACTTGCCGTTGACTACCTTGTCAATTTTTTTTCTTTTGCCATTTGCATCCCCCTTCCATTTCACTTCAATCTTTTTTTCCTTCTGCCTTTCCTTCTTACTTCAAATTTGTCGTTCAAATTTTCCTTCCTTTTGTATCACACTGCTTTGTTTTTTCTTCGATGTACTTTTTATTGTGCTTAAACATGAATCTGGCTGAAGACCCAAACTGCACCTGTTATCACATGTTTTACATTTGCAAATTTCTTTTCTGTTTTTTGAATGTTTCCCTAACGTCTTTTCGTACAAACCCGTTCTTTCTCCTACATATACTATTCTCACATATCCTTTTCCATATACTTTTATATACCAAATACTTTATACTCCTTATACTTTTATACTATATCCTCTCACATATCCATGTACTTTTCCATTGCCGAGGCTGTTACTATAATCGAGAGTGCCCATTGCAAGTATCAGTGACATGGTTTCTTTTACTGCGAATGTTGTGAACCATTATCCTTATTACTGAACCTCGAATTTGCGAAGGATAACGTCTGTAACTACTTCCATCACTGCAAAAGTCACAACTTCTCCCTTACTTATCACTTCTATCACTGTCTCTCACCTCTTTTCCTGTGACCCAACCAATCAAACCACCAACACTGACACCCACTATTATCGGTTTTGCCAACATTCGGTCACTAGAGATACCCTCGCACACTTCGGGAAACCATTATTTCATTATCATTTATCTGCAGTTTCCAACTACAACCATACGAGACAGATTACTTAAATGATCTCTATTTACTAACCACACCAAACATCATCACCCCTGCCCACTCACCAACTACTTACTACCTAACCATCGTTCCCTCCATCATCTCCACCGCCATCGTTGCCTCTAGCATTTGCAGCGCCTCAAATGCTGCCTCTGCTTTCTTCCTTGCCTGCGTCGTCAAGTTCTCTTTCTCGCGGCTCATATCCCCACTCGCACCCCCTTCCCCCGCTACCTCTACAGCCGCCGCCCCTGTGTTACTTTCATCGCAGCCGCCCTTCCCGCCCCTGCCAATATCACCGACTGCACTCCCGTACCCGCTCTCACAAACCGACTGTGGCGACTCGAGGCAACAGCGGTTACACCTGCAGCGCCTCTGACCGCGACGTCCTAGGGTTCAAGTCCAGACGATGGCGGATTATATAATTGCTAAATAGCTAGTTCGAATTCGGCCTCTGTATGGAGAAAAATTCTTGCGGCCTGCTGCTCTGATCGGTAGTTCTCCTGACGTTTCTTCGACCCACACTAGGCGACCACCGGAGCAATACCATGACAAACGGGCCACGGTCAACGCGCGATCTTTCCTTCCTCTTCCCTTCCTTACACACGTACCTCACATTTCGGAAGACCAATCAGCTTAGAACTGGGGAGACAAGCTCTAAGGGCTGCCGGATGGGGCGGTGCTCCGCTGGTGGGAAATACCCAAAAGGGAAAACCCCGCAAGACCACCTGTAGATCGGGGCACGATCTAAAAGTGGATAACCCCTCCTGGAATATAACATTCACTGCACCTACAAGGTCTAATGACTAGACTAGTTGACGCGCCCGGAAACACAAAATATAATCAATTAATCAATCCGTCACAACCGCCACCGGCTCCAACCCCCTCCCCCCCACGCCCCTCTCCACCACGCCCCTCTCCACCACGCCCCCTCCCCGCCACGCCCCCTGCCACGCCCCCTTCCCACCGCGGCCTCATTAAAAAGGCAGGCGGCGCGCCGCCGCCGCGAGAGCCAGCCCTAAGCGGATTGCCGTAATGCCATGCGCGCCGCTGCTCCACCCCCTCCGCCCACACCGCCCCCGCCACTACTCCCGCCCCCGCCCCCGCTGCAGCGGCACGGTGGTTGGACACACAATTTTATAGAGGACAAAATTCAGTATTTACAAATCTGTCAGATTCATTTCATAGAAGGCCTGCAAATCCGGTGAATTTTTAGACGGACGTACATTTATCAAATTTTTGAAACTATAATTCTACATCGTTATTTTTAATGTTATAAAGTTGAATTTTGTCTCGTTAGCTTTGTTACTTTATGGCAATGCTTTTTACGAAAATTTTTTGTAAATGTTTTTGAACTCAAACCTGCCAGGGACAATATTAGATTTGCATATATTGACTTAAAAATATATTCGTATGAACTACATAACGTCCATTGGAGGCACTGCCCTGACATACACGTGTATGTCAGCAAACAGCTTGAAGATAATACTGGTTGGATTTTACAATTCTCGACCAGGTAGAAGTTGGCTGCCATACAGCGATTTGGAGAGGTCTAAAATCAACCACCTTTGGGTTCGAGCCTAGGATGTTTCCGCCGTACTTGTGAACTTCATTTCATCGAAGGAAAACATTTTTAACCCGCTTTATTCCTCCGTTCGGCCCACAGTGCGATCTTAGCGCCGCGTCCACACTGCAGTCGCGAGTGCCGCGTTTGCCTGAAACGAAAACGTCCGTGAAAAATATCCGAAATCGCATTCAAGCGGCCTTACTTTCTGGGCCAGATGCATGCGGCCTGTGTGTCAGATGTAATCCTCGCGGAGCTTTCCTCTCGCCGCCTCCGTGCGGCAAATACATTGGGCCGCTGTAAATAACTTTGGGCGCGGAAGTCGGAGCTTTCATTGAAGAATGTGCTCAGGATGCCCTGCCAGAGGTGGATCCGAGGGGGGGGAGATGGGGTGCTTGGATGGTACATGCTTCTCTCCCCGAGCCTTAGAAAATATGCCGGCTTATGAATCGTAATCTAGTGAGATATTTAATTTATTATATAATATTACCTTAATTGAATATTTGCATTGTGTAAGATATGATATTTAATAACCACGAAGTTTTTTCAGAGAAATTTGTTGCCATACCCTTTGGCAGTTCCTGGATCTACATCTCTGTCCTGGAGTTCTTGCATGATTTTGTCGCTACCGTTCGAATATATAGAATGCCCAACGCCATTCATTTTGTTTGCTTAATAATCCGTTGACATGAATATTGATAGGAAATTGTGAAGAGTTGAATTTACGTTGGTAACCTATTTTCTGCGAATTTCCCCAACTTACACCATAGATATTGTGAACAAAATATGAGAGAGAATCTTTCAATTCAGTTCTCTTTTCTTGTTGCCTTCGTTTTATTTTGGAGTTCTCCTGCGATTCAGCATACAGCTTTCTTAATTGGTTCATTTTAAATTATTGGAAGAAAAATATATACTGAAATTGTTTGGAATTTCACAATCGCTTTTCAGTTATCTATTGATGCCAAAAATCATATTTTTAAACGAATGTTTTCCACTCCTTCCATAGAACTGTTCCTAGACGAATATATTTTGAGATTTATGACTTTGAATGAGGAAAACTTTTGGTCACTAGTTCCTTTTGCTTGTAAAAATAATCATGGTAGAAAAAATGTTTTCGATAGGTCAAATTCGTCATTGATTGCGGATATCTAATTGATAATCCAGGGGCAATATTTATTGTTTACCTTGTCTGTGTAATCTCAATTGCTGAAATCTGATTAATTCGAGACTAATAAGATATTAGCGGAACGCGAGTGACTTGGCTGCGGAGGATTTATGTTCATCGTAACTACGTCTCACAAGAACCTTCAGACAATGGAGAGCTAAAGCGTTGCCTTTGTTTAGCATATGCATGAATGGGGAATTAAGCGATGAAACGAAAAAAGAAACCATTTCAAGTTAAGAGCATTTGTTTCCAATGATTTATTCATGCTAAGCTTACAATCTAAACTATTGTGTTTTATAGAACAGTGGAAAACCCGAACATTCCGTCAACCTGTTATGGTAAGTACTGTGGAAATAGATGCTCCTAAAAAGTAGGGAGTGATTTTTTCGTGAAAGTTCTTCAAAAGATAGCGAGACTCATCAAATACGGAGTGTATTTTGAACGAAATTGTGAGCAGGACTATTCTTAGTTTCATATTTGCAGCAATGGAAGATTGGCGAATTACTAAAATGTTCTTCAAAACTAGTTCTACTTCAGTAATTATATATTCAATTTATTTTCTATTTATTTACTTTCAGAAATGCAGGATTCTGATCATGCGTTATCAACTGTTTCTGGCTAGTACCTCCGGTACGGATTATTACGACTATCCGTTCGTTAAATTTGTTCGTGGACATTTAACATTTCAGGTGTTTACACGTGTAACTGAACTTTTAAACGTACACGTATTATTGGGAGGGATAATTGCTGAACTGGTCATAATTTCTCATTTCTTTCAATTATTAATGCAAATTCTTAGGTTTCATACATGAAATCTGCAATGAGTAAACTGTATTATTTCTGTATTTATATTTCAAAGATTCAGGATAAAATAAGGAGTTCAGGATAAAATAAGGTAATTCAGCCACTTCTACTTCTTCCTTTCTTCTCTTTTCACTGCATCTTTTCCTGTTTCTGTCTCAACGCTTTTTTCTTTCGTTTCGTCTGCTTCCTCTGCTTTTCCTCCTTCTTCCATTCCTCCGCCTTGCCATCGTCTTTCTCCTCGACCTCCTCCTCCTTTGACTCCCCTTCCCCCTGCGTTCCGTTGGCGCCAGCGCTGGGCTCTGTGGGGAGGCTGCCGCTGCCCCGGCTGGCTGCCGGTCCGGCTCGAGAGGCCGCGCTCCTTTTATCGGCGAGCGCGGGTCGGGAGAGCGAGAGGAACGGTCTCGTCGCCGGGGCCAAGTCCCTTTCGGCCCCCTCTCCGATTCTCTGCGCTCCGTCCTTCCCAGTCCCCTTGGTTCGTTTCGCTCGGATTCGGTCCGGGCCTGTTCCGATCCACTCCGATCTGTACCGATCCCATCTATTCAGTTTTTCCTACCCCCATTATTAACTCACTGAAAATAACTTATTCCGTGAACTATTTTCTTCCTTCTGTGTTTTCAGAGACTCTCTTCACCCCATCGCTTATATCATCCATTCAACCCTCTTCCTGTTCGTTTTGCACCACCCTTTCCCCCAAATTGTGCTGTTACTCTTCTTTTCCTTCTCATAGCTGCGCTTTTTCCTCCGACACAGCTGTTTCTCTACACTTTTCACTTCATACCACATTTTCCTTCTTGCTCCCAGTTCGCACATTTTGCCACCGATATTCTAATCATCACCTTCTGTTCATCTTCCCATTGGCACATTTCATCGTACCACCCCATCGTGTTCCGATTCCTTTTCTCCCTTTTACACGCTTTTTCCCCTCCGTCCCGTTACGCCACTCCTTTCGCCGCCTCTCCGCCTCGCACCATTTCTCCCGCTGAAAAAAAAGAAGAGAAAAGGGGAGAGAAGGGTCTCTTGGTGCACGACCGTCGGCCGACCGCCGCCGCGGCGCTGCGGGGAGCCTCCGGAGCGAACGCTGAGCTCCCCGCCCCGCCCCTCGCGCCGCAGTCGGCGCCTCTCACCGCCCGGCCCCCGCCGCCGCCCCCGCCCCCGCGCACTTCATCACATTCGGCGCGCGCGGTTATTGGATTCACGCGCGCCTCTCCGGAGCGCGGGGGCGGGGGAAGAGGGGAGGGGGGAGGGGTGCCGCTGCCGGTGCGCCGCAGAACGACGCGGCTGGCGCGGAGTGCTAGGACGAGCGGGCGGGGGTGGGGGCGGGGGCGGGGAGGGGATGGAGACGGAGTGGAGTGCTAGGGCGAGCGGGCGGGGGCGGGGGCGTGGGCGGGGAGGGGATGGAGACGGAGTGGAGTGCTAGGGCGAGCGGGCGGGGGCGGGGACGTGGGCGCGGGTGAGGGGCAGGGGCTGGAGGCGGAGTGGAGTGCTAGGGCGAGCGGGCGGGGGCGGGGACGTGGGCGCGGGTGGGGGGCGGGCTGCAGGCGGAGCGTGGAGTCCTAGAGCGAGCCGTGGGGCGGAAGGTCGGGGGCGGGGTAGAGGCGGTGCGAAGTGCTTGAGCGAGCGGGCTGGCGCGAGGTGGAGTGTGAGGCCGCGGAGTAGAAGCTTCCAAGTGGGGGAGGGGGACGGGGGTAAGGTAATGAGGTGCTCGGCCCCGGGTGGAGGCCCCGATGAGGAACGACGCCACAGATAATGCGTTCTGTTACGCGTTACCTCCAAATACGCGACGTCTTTGAAATACCACATTCATTAACCCTTTTGGTTTCATATTACATTTTACTCAATTGGCTATAGCGAGTAGTTAACAGGTATAAAGACATCGTCAGAAATTTTTATTGAAATATTTACTGAATTCACATAGCCCTCATGCCTTACAACGAGTAATAGAGAGCAGCGGAATTGAATAGAAAGTGTGAAGATAAAATTATACCATTACAAATGCATTACAGCAAAATAAACAAATATTATGCCCATCTAACTGATTGTATGTTATGCAATAAGAGATACGTTGGTTTTGAAAATAGTCATATTGAAGCCGAGTCTAAAATATAGCGAAAAGATTCAATTTTTTTATGGTGCTACAAACAATTAGGATACTACAAATCTTCCAATTTTTAATGTTTATTGCTTATAACATTGTTACTGGTGATTTGTCAAGCTGACACTGGTGATATTGGTTTAGCGGTGATTTGTCTTTTATTTCATGACACTAGTAAATTATGAGACACTCACACAAATTCAAAGATTGATTGAAAGGAATAGTGAGGTATAAGGCGTACATTAGGTTGTAGTTTGGACAGCTCCGAGGAAAAGTATATAGCGAGTTGAAGTTCTTTTTCGTTAACAGAAAGAGAGCCCTGAAGGAAGGTCCATAAAGGGGACGAAAATTGGACTAAAATTTTTAACGTTTTAATTCCTAACCCAGACTCAAGCAACCATGCAATATAAAAGAAATTAACTTACCCGCAAGGTGCTGCCCCGGCGCGGCGCTTGAGTGACAGGCTGAAAGAGGCTGCATCCCTAGGGGGCGTCTCGTACCGTGGCGGAGTGCTGCTGCAGTGGTCTCGTGGCGTTGGCGGGGCTGCGGGGAACAAGTGCCTTCCGCGCCCGCGGAGGAGCTTCGGTTATGCACAGACAGGTCTCTCCCCCAACAGCGACGCCTCCCACCCCGCGCCGCCCCGCGCCGCCCCCGCCCCCCACACCGCCGCCTCGCCCCGCCCCGCGCCGCCCCGCGCAAAGGCGGCGGAATAGAGCGAGGCCCGCCGCCGAGTCTGGCAGCGTTGACGCGCGCCGGAGTGCTCGGCGGTGTCGGCGACAGGGCGCGGCGCGATGGGAGACCGCGGACGCGGGCTGGTGGGATTGTGGTACGACGAGGACGCGGAAGGTGGGATACTGCGAGGATACACCTACGTAGAGGGGATCGTGCCTGTCAGGAGAAACGCAGGGGTGGAAATGGTTTCGCGGGGAGACGCT
Organism: Acheta domesticus; assembly: GCA_031308135.1. Lineage (NCBI taxonomy): Eukaryota > Metazoa > Arthropoda > Insecta > Orthoptera > Gryllidae > Acheta > Acheta domesticus. Next base: position 10,125,138 of record JAHLJT010008756.1, read on the forward strand.
GTGGTTTTGATTATTTCCTGTTTCTGGGCACGTGAACTGCTAAGTCATTCGTCCCGGAAGTGTAGGTCGTGTTTTATCACGGAAGGAGGCGGTGGACATTCCCCAGCTGAATGACGAGATCCGGCGCCGACCTACACGTCGATCTGCGGGGTTTTCTCCAACCACATATCTCCCAGCAGTGGGGCACGTTCTGAGTTCCCGACATGTGTAGTAATGTAGTACGTGTAAGTAGGTGTGTAAAGAAGGGTGAGGTTAGGACAAGAAAGGATCGCACCTGGCCCATGGCTCGTTTGTTCGGGCACTGCTCCGGCATTCGCCTGATGTTGAGCGGAGATACCACGAAAACTATCACCTGCCGCAAGAATTCTCGTCTAGACGGAGGCTAAATTCGACGCTAAAAAAGACGGAGGCTATCTACTCCTCGTCAGTGTCGGAAATCCCGCCACCGCCAGGATTCGAACCCTAGGACTTCCTAGGGTGACTGCAGTGACATCAGTTAATCGCCTAAGCTATCTAAACTGCTGGGATGGTGGGAGTGTGGCGTAGCGAGGTAGCGGATACTGGAGTACTACGAGGATACACCTACACAGCGAGGATCTTGCATCACAGGGAAAATATTGTGATGGAAATGTGTATCGCGGGGAGGCGCCATGAATGGCGTGCAATGTAGAGGGGACAATGCATAGGGGAGATGTGTTCTCACAAGGAGACCTGGGTATGGTTTGGCGGCGATGTGACACGGGTAGAAGACAATATAGCACAGACACGTTATGGCGAGTAGGCGATTGGGCAGTGCCGTGGCCTGCGGGAAGGTGCAGGCGTGGCGAGAACAGCTCGAAATAGCGGGGAGACAGTATGACGGGAACGGGCTTAATGGACTACATGGCGGGAAATTTGCAGGGCATGTGAGTTGCTTCGAGGTAGAGACGATATGGAGATAAGATATGCAGATGGGCGAAACAATGTTGGATGACGGTGAGGTAGCTTGAAGAGAGTGGGTGGGTGGATGACGGATGTGTGTAACGAAGGAGCAAGAGTGCAGTGGCGTTGGTGTGAGTCTGGAAAAGCGTGGTTGAGAAAGAAATCTGGAGGAGACAGTGCTGGGAGGGAAACAGAGAAAGAGGCGAGGCGGAATGCCGTAGCCATGGGATGGCGAGGAGGCTGTCGGATAACAAGGAGAGATCGAGAGGGTGAAAAGACGTGGATAAGGAGGGGATGACGGAAGTATGAATGGAATGTAGCTGGAAGGCAGTGAGATGGCTGGAAGAGGACGGGTGAGTTATCCATACGGAGGGGGTGCTGCTTGGTGGGGATGCAGGAAACGAGGCGAGACGTTATGCCTGGACCATGGAATGGCGAGGATCCAGTATGATAATATGTAGAGGACTGGATATTGACAAAACCCAGTTATGGAGAGTGTGACGGGAGGACGTATGCATGGGAAGTGTCGTAGCTAGAAAACAGTGAGGTGATTGGAAGAGGGGTGACACGTTCGCTGCATAGAGGTGTTGCTGGGCGGGGTGCAGTAAAAGAGGCGAGATGTAGCGTGGCGCAGAGCCTACGTAGTGATTGGGACAGCACGGGAGGGTGACTGGGCGACGCGACAGGGCGGGCGAGGACGAGGCGGAGGCGAAATGAGGACGGCGATGGGCGGGCGGGGGCGGCCGCCGCCGTCAATTCTCACGGCAGCTGCGACGTTGAATTCCCCTCGCGAGTGCCGGCCACTTGTGAAAGGCCGCGCGCACGGGGATATGGATTCACGAATGAAAAAGCAGCAGGCTGCCGGGAGCGGGCGGACGAACTTTCTCGTGTGCCCCGAAGTTTATTTGCTCTGATTCGAGGCTTTATGCGTCGATTTCGTACGTCACCGTATGCTAAAAACTTACTTGAGGGAAGAACGAAAGAGAAATGTGATAAAGAGAGCGCCGGGCGAAAGGAGAGATTTTGTGAGAAGATGCTCTACGGTGTGAACTTATTTTAGATCTTACAATCGTATTCAGGAGAACTTCATTATCTCACGTGTTCTACAGAGCTCGATATTAAGTGAGGGGATTCCTTTTAATATTCAATTGAATACGAAAGAAAACAAAAATGAATGCACTTTAAGGCTATAAAATATGTTTCCCGGCCAATTTCACGCAAATTAAACTAATAGTGACATACATTTTTAATGTGATAAAGATGTGTGGTCGGATATGCTGTTCTTATAAAATGGGGTGGGAAAAGGAAAGTAACTGTCCGCTAGTATACAAACTTGTATAACGATTGTATCGGATTGATTAAATAAGAATGTAGATTCATGTGACTAATATAAAAACTTCTAAATTATTTACATTTAAAAATTGGATTATGCAATTGTTAAGATTGAGGAAGATTGCTTGTGGTAAAGATTTCATTGAACCACGATCAACAATGTTACGTGTTTCACACATTTCCACACTGTCTCTCCATTGTTTTTCTGACATCTCATTTGTATTTTACATTTTACACATGCTTGTGTGCACTCCGTATTTGATGTTGATTGTAGTTTTTTTGTACAATTGCTGCACTAAAATAAAAATGAAAAATGTGCTATTAAATTAATTAAATGCTATTAAATGAAGGTAGTGACAATAATGAATTGAAAATATCCCAGATGTAGAAAATAGAGTTTAATTCAATATAGTGCTAGAGTGGAGAGATAAAGAGGAAGAAATCTTGGTGGGGAGAATTGAAAAGAAAACGTTTGGTCTAAACTATTTGATTTCAGTATCGTAAAAAATGAAAAATTATATGTTGAGTTGTGTTGACATCAGAATGGTAATTAGCAGAACTGATAGTTATTTACTATTTTGCGAATTGTGTAAATCAACAAATAATTGACTCTGGAATTTTGCTGAATCTGGAATTGTCAGCATCATGTTCATTATTAGGAATTACGAAACATCTACAAATTAATACGAATTTGTGACGGCGCTGTAATGGAAAATGAATGAGAGAAATTATTTATTGTCCCAAGCAGATACTTAGCATGTTACCCCAGCTATTCTGAATTCCCCATTAAGCCTTAATTGCTGTTATCTCGAAACGTACTGATGCAAATTAGACCATTTTGATGTATTAAACATTTTTAGTAGCAAGAATGTGGAATGAATGCTTGAATGTTAGAAATACACAGTATTCTAAGAGAACTTCTTTATATTTAAAGATTTCTCTACATTTAAATACGAGCCTATGAATGTTTTTTGTACAGAAGTCAGTAAAGTAGTATACCATAGAGATCAGACTGCAACTGGATTCAGCTAACCTGAGCAACGCGAAAGAGGAACTACGCGAATCTATGAACAATGGCAATGAAAATAAAATAAGCGATTCTCCGTATTGTGGTTGCGTATTCATGGCCAGCGTACACAAAGGAGGAATTAGCAATGGGGGATAGAAAACACCGGCGAAAGAAGGAGCTCCTAATCTCCAACTCACCGTGAAGGAGATGCCCATGAAAGCCGGAGAGGCCCGCAAGTTAACATAGAGTTGCAAGCAGCGTCTGAAGTCTATAGTTCGCGGAGTCTGCGAGCGCTAGAACAGCAACCAGAGGCCGGACGAAGTTTCCGCCCTGGCTTCCGAGCGAGCGGAGATCCGAAGGGGATGATCAGAGGAGGGAAGTTAGAGACGATGCATAAACAGGGCGAGTCGAAGACTTTGCAACGTAGGGGATAGTCGATGTTGAAAAAAAAAGGAAAGGGGAAAAAGCGGAAGAAAGAAGCTGGGAGGCGGTCAGCGAGGGATGCTATGGGTGTGAGGGTGCACCGTGAAAGACATGGGGAGAGGGGAAAGAGCGAGGGACACACAGTGGTCCGAATAGAACCAGAGGCCGGGCCTAACAGACGTCGCGTCGAAGGCTCTGTTGCCGAGGTTTTGACCATCGACCAGCCTTCGACGCGGCGTCAGACGGACAGCCAAGATCATTCACATGATTCCGGCCGCAGAAGCCTACGACTTCATCTAACAGACATTCTTCTAAACATACTTAATTTCTAATCTGTGTTGTCCATCAATTATAAAAAATATCTTGGTTATTATTTTACGCACAGTTCCAAGATTCACTTTTCACAGTTAAGTCATTTTTCACAATTTTTTTGCAACATTCCCATTTTGAATTCGACAATTTTTAACACTTACTTTGCATTACGTGAATTTGTAAAATAAAGATTGGTAACTATGAGAGTAATTACTAAATTTTTGAACTGTTCGTCAATTAATGACTCAGAAAGTTTTATAAAATAGAGATAAGTGCATCTAGCTCGGTTTCGTTACAGTTTCACCTCTCCATGTTTGTTTGCCCTGTCGTTAGTGGTAAACCTGTTTTACCAGTCTGTACCGTCGTTTGCTGTGTCTCGTGTTTCAGATCGTGGACCGTCTAATTTCGCCTTTATTGACCCCCGTCCCTGGCGAGTTCCTTCCATCAGTAATAGGTCTTGCTCTGGCCCATTCGTTGCCTTTGACTGGGCGAGGGTGCGTCCGTCTCCGTGCGTTGTAGAGGAGTGTTACACAGTTCGGGGTTATGAGTATAAGCGTTAAGGACATGTGCAACCACGTACTCGCATCTCGAAGGAACTCAATTACCGGGAGAGGTGGCTCAGGGCATCAACTGATGTTACTGCTGTGATTCTGACCGTGAGGTCCTAACTTCGAGACCCGACGGTGGCGGCAGGATTTTCCACACTAGCTTGTGAGAATTCGAGCGGCCGGCTGCTCTGATCGGTAGTTTTCCGTGGTTTCTCCGATCAACACCTGGCGAATGCCGGAGCAGTACCCTAACAAACGGGCCTTTGACTGCGCGCTATCTTTCCTACTTTTTCCTTGTACTACGCTCGCCTCTGAATTACACACATTTACGTACACTGCACTACCACACATGTCGGGAGGCCAGTCGGGAGCTTAGAGTTTGTCCCGGTTGGGACGGTGTCCCGATGGTGTAGGATATCTGCTTGGGGTAAATCCTGCTAGTTCGCGGTAGGCCGACGCCGAATCTCACCATCCAGCGGGGGAAGATCACCGCCACCTCCCGAGGAAAACTTGCATCACACTTACGGGAATAATGACCTTTGTCCTTTAACGCGCCCGCAATCACTAATCAATCCATCAAAAAACGAAGGCATTCAGGTGCAGACTGTTTCTTTCGAGCAAGTTTGTAATGCCGGGGTGTTGTCTCCACCCCTCGTGTTTGCCCAGACGAATTAAACGGAACGGCTGCTACGTATCTGTGTACGTATCTGCTACGTATCTGTGTAGGGCCTCTCTTTACGAGCAGGGTTGCGGTTCGACGCTAAAAGAGCCGAGCGTGTCCGCGGCTTGTGGCCTCGTGCGAGCGTGGTTTGGGCCCAGCGTCCGGCGCCAGCGTCGCCGGCGCGGCGCCTGGCGGGGCAGCATCGCAAATCCGCTTACGGTCTCCATTTCGCCCCATTGTGCGCGCGCGTCTGAAGCGAGTGAAGGCGCCCGCGCCCGCTGGAGCCCTCTGGCGGCCGAGGACGACTTCAAGGACGCCCGCGAAGTCTCCCCTCAGATTTCTGATTGGTGAGCTGGTCGGTAACGTAATTTATTTCTTGCGATGCGGAAAACTTTGGTAGTTGTACGATAGAGCAGAAGTAAAAAGAGGTTTCTGCAAAACGAAAATGTGGTCGAAACCGAAAGTTTGGTTTATGACTAGATGACAGATCGTTTTTGAAAGGAATGGGTCTTCGAAATAAACCAACAGTATGATGTCACAAATTCGGGAGGTTCAAGAGAATTCAAGGGACCCCTCAAGCTTTTAAAGGCAACCACACTCTAGATTTCTAATTTGTGTGCTGCTCAGTAATCTAATGTATATGCTGTGATGTGGAAAACGTATTTGTCCGATAGAGTCATATCAATCGCCTCGCCATATCAATAAAGGCATTATTATTATTATTATTATTATTATTATTATTATTATTATTATTAGAGTGAACTAACGAGGGGGGTAATGAAACTGGAAACGTAAAACTCTTCTCTGGAATGGAACTGTGCTGAAGATGAAGCTTTCTCTGAAAGGCTTATTTGAGCCAATTTTCTTGTAGTCCAACATCCAAAACAATATGCCATCGTCAGTGACACAACATTTATGATCATTTGAATGTCTCACAAGAATCTACTTCTAACATATTTCACCAAATTACATTGTAAATCCAAATCCTCTACTACCAAATTGTGGCCTCGTTTGTAGCATAGCTTATTTCTTTTGTTGAGGAAAACTTGGCGAGCAATACGTTAGAACAAAAGTAGCGAAAATATCATCAAAGCAAAAATGCAAGTTTCTGAGTAAAATTAGTTTCTTTCCAGAAGATCCGAAAATGTTTCATGCAATTGCAAGTTTCTCGATGAAGAGAACTAACATGCAAGAAATACCATCATTTGCTACATTTCAATTCAGGAGCATATTTAATGCGTCTCTCATAGCGGTGGACAAGATGTCACAAATTCAGTTACAACACGATTTACAAAGTTCTTTGTACTTTCCCGTATACATACGTATATACGAAGTAATACACGTAGTATAGGAAAAGTTATGTAATGCTGCCCGAAAAAACGGTGGACTTTCGGCACAAAATTCATTGCCGGGCCCTGATAACGAAAAAGTGGATAAAACCAGTTACTAAATTAAGAAAAAATCCCTTAACACGTGATGTAGCCAGAATCGCTGTTTTGTAAGTCCTTGTTACCGAAAAACCAATTGAAAGCAGAACGTCTGTCCGTCCGTCCGTTCGTCCGCCCGCTCGTCCGTCGGTCCGTCCGTCCGTCCGTCCGTCCGTCCGTCCGTCCGTCCGTCAGTCCGTCTGTGTCTCTAGCGCCTAAACCATTCGTAGGATTGTTTCCAAATTGAGGAAACGCCTGTTGATCTGGCTCTAGTCGGAGCTTTGAGATTTTGAAAACTTTCTTCGCACCACTAGTTTTGTCTTGACCTATTGCTAGTGGAGAGAAACAGTGCTAAAAGCTATTACTCCATTATTCTAAATACCTGTTGCACAAGTTGTTTAGAACGCATTACTTTGAATGATGATAGTAATGTAAAAGTGTAATAGTTATTGATAAAACCAAGAAGGTCCGATAAAAGTTTCACAAAGATCCGAAACGGTTTAAAAATGTAACGTACCTTTTAAATTTCTGGGCTACATTCAAGAACTCTTCTACCAAATAATACGCGTTGTAACAGCAACGCTCTAAAAGTCTTTCGAAGATTTCAACTTGATGATCCTGTTGATAACGTAATTTAATCGTCATTAAAACTTGTCTTTTCAGACTTACGTGTGATGGTTCTTGATCCAAAATACCACAATGTACTTGAATTGTGTTAAAGAAACAGAAAATTGTCCAACAACTAAATTTCGCAAAGTAATTTACTAAAATGTTTTTTTATAATTATTATTCGATATCTTGTATGATAAACAATTTTGAGACCCTGATATTCATTGTGAAAGGTCATTAAATGTATTTTGAGTCTTCCCGTTGGTTGTGCAAGCGCTCCTTTAGAGACTACGTTTGCGTCTCTTTTATTAAAATCTGAGAGCAACATTTCTGTTCCAAGAAAATGCATAAAACTGCCTTTCATTTCTTGGTTATTTATAAGACTACATTTCTTTTCTTCACTTCCAGAGCTTCCGAGTATTTCTTTCAAGAGACAGATTTTCTGTAACTTCCTCTGAGATAAAAAATTCAAAATGTCAGAGTGTGTTCTTTCATTCATGACAATTCAGCAAAAACCTGACGTTCACCAACATCATTCAAGTTACGTCTATTCATTTACCAACGCGAGTCACAATACGATCTTATGTTTTGAGGCCTTTTGTTTTCTCTTTTATTTAATTTACTACTTTTTGCCGACAACTTGACACCAAGAGCACAGCGTTCATTACTTTTGAAATGCATGAGCGCAGCGTAGCCAACGACAGAAAGATAAACACGTTTCTCCTGAGAATCGTTCTTTACTTCCCCCGCAAAGCACGATGCTTTGTGTTCCTTGGTCACGCTTTTTGATGCCGCAGAAAGAAGTAGGGATTTGTTTGTACAGATGTTCCACAAATGCTCCACTCGAAAACAGTTCTTAAACTTGCGGCGGGAACGCCATCAGTCCTCATAATTTTTTTCTTCGATTCGAATATTCTCGAGCGAGGCTGACGCCCATTTAGTTATCATTTTAAGCCTAATTTACGTATTAACCAATTTTTGACTGAACGTTTATTCATCGTTTCTTATCATGTGCTGATTTGGCCTGATAGGATTTGATTAAACAATGGTATTTCTTTAATACCACTACAGGAAATGAAATATTGTGGCATGTTTCCGAAAAAATGATACTTCTTTAGCAGCGACTGACTGAAAAGGATTATCTTGTACTGTCACCTTGCTAGTACATTCCTTACCATGTGGTTGTTCACTTATAAACTAGTTTATTGTTGTTTTCCCTTTAGACTGGGTAAACGATACCCATGATTTCAGCGAGGAATTTTCGTAAACTGCAAATTAATCATAACTTTTGGGCATTCTACAACTCTTACGATTGTTTCCCCTTGTCAAGCCAAATATTAATTCTATGTGTATTTTTTTTATCAGCCATCGATCTAGTAATTACGAGATCAATATTTCATCATAGTTTTCGCGTTGTCAGCTGTGCCATTTCCATCTTTGTAATCGTATACTCTTATCGTCACCCAGTAGAGCATTGATAGAATATTCATGAACTTGCTTTCACAGTCACACTAGCTTTGCTATCATTCTCGCGTTATCTTTGCATGAATGTGCGTCGCATTTAAAACTACATTCGCGGTCCCTACAATTTTTCGCATAATCCGCTGTAATTTGGTAAATATTTTTAACATTTCTATATGTTCTTCTGCCACTGATTTACTAAAGTAAAAGTAAAATTTATATTTTTCGGGGAAAAAACCTTTAAGGTGAAAATATGATGTTCATTTAAAAATATTTGAAATATTATTCACCAACAGAGTTTGCGATTCTGTAATTTATAACATTGGTTTACGTTTAATGAAAGAAGGTAAGCTTCCTTTATTGACATTTTTAATTCATTTTGTAAAGAACTTCAAACGTTCTGGAATGCTATCTATTTTTAAATTTGTTTCAGTATAGTATAAACAGAATGAAATCCAATAAAAACGATAAACGCAATATTATTTATTGTATAGTTAATGTATACCTTCAAGCATATCCATTTTAGTTTTCAACTTACAAGATTCCACCTTCAGTTTTCCGTTCTTTTTCCTTTTTGTTACTGGCAGTTCTCATCACAACTATCTCCTTTTCCGCAACATTCCATCAATGTGAAAATAAATGTTCCAACTCTTTTAAAGTTTATTACAAAGAGTCTGGGCTGAATAAGAAAGTGTGTACCATCTGTGTCTAGTGCAAACTATGCATTTCACAACTCACACTTCCTTTTACCGTTGCTGATTTGTAAATATTCACTCCTAATGACAGTGTACTTTCTGCCTACATGTTATAAAGGAAAATAGAATGTTTCTTGTAACAATTTCGCATTCCACCGGAACTACTTAAAGATTAACTCATTCCATCGCTTGACTCGCGTCCCCTCCTGGACAATATTCATAGCCCTCTACTTCTCGAGGCAGTTCGTTCCATCAGCTGCCGCCGCTCCCAGCACCTCGGGCCCGCCTCCACCTCACCCCGGCTGGAAGCGCAACTTGGCGCGTGCTTCGCTTTGTTTAAAATTAAATAGGCAGCACGACGCCCGCGTCCCGGCGCCCGACCCGGCCCCACCCGACCCCGCCGCTCCCCGCTACGCCTTGCCTCCCCGCCCCCTCCGTGTCCACCCAGGCCTGCCCGCTCCCCGTCCCGCTCCGCTCCGCTCGGCCTGCTTTGGCTGCTTGGTGCGCTGACCTCCCCAGCCCCTCTCTCTGCCCCATTCTTCCCACGCACCTACCCTGCATACCCCGCTTCTCCGTCCTTGGGCAATCCCACGCATTGCGCCACAAGCATACATCTCTTCTCGGGTATCCCAATACCAGGCAAATGCCACAGCTGTACCCTAACAAACTGACCACCGACCGCGCGCGATCTTTCCTTCCCTTTCCTTGACATCGTCACTCGTTACTTGCACACACATGCACTACACTGTCCCACATGTCACTCCGGGAGACTGGTCGGTTGCTCAGAGCCTGTCCTGGCTGGGACGGTGACTCGCTGCTGGGAGATACTCGTACGTGCTTGAGGAAAACCCCGCTCGCCGACTGGTAGGTCGGCGCCGGATCTCGTCCTCCAGCGGAGGTAGATCACCACCACCATCATCGGAGGAAAAAGTGACCTTAGCAGTTGACGCACCCGGAATCACTAATCAATCAATCAATCTGTTGGGCACCCCATTTCAACTCGTCGCCTTTCCCCCACTACCCCACCACCCCACCGGTTCCAAAGCTCCTCCGCCTCACCACCTTCCCGCCTGGAAACTAGCTCTGCCCCCCCACTCCACCTCTCGCTGATCCCCGTCCCTCCACGCTTTGCCTACAACTCGGTTCGTCCTTCCCGCTCAGCCTGTCCTGCCTGCCTCATCCGTGACGACTCGCCTCATCCCTTGGCAACCCGCGTCTTTTACCTTCTCCTCCGGCCCTCGCCTTTTCCGCAACCAGGCGTCCCCCCGACCCACACCTCCAGGAGACTCGTCAGCATCCTCGCTCACCCTCAAACTCTTCCCCGCCCCACCTCCGCCCCCCGCGCCGAGTAGCGCATCCCCGCCCTGCCTTTACCGTCGCCTTTTCCCTAAGTAGGCGCCGACCTGGGTCCTTTCCCTCATTTTCAGGAGGCCCGCTCCCGTCCTCGCTTTGCGCCATCCCCGCCCCCGCCCCCGCGCCTGGCGGCTGTCGCCCGGCGAGATGCATGGCGCGCCCTACCTGCTGTGTTGTTTCCCCCGGCGGGGGGGGAGGAGGGGAGGGGAGGGGAGAGGCGAGACGAGGCAGCGCCTCCGAGAGGCGGCGGCATAAAAACTGCATTAAAACACCCGAATTCTCGTTGAGCGCCGCCTGGGGACGCGCGTGATTCACGAGCCGGAGGGGATTCGGGGCGCGTGGCCCCGGGGCGGGGGGGCGGGGCGCCGGCGGGCGCGGACGCCGAGGCGCCTCTGGCCCGGGGGAGGGGAGCGGGTTATCGCACTCGAGGCGTGCTCCTTTTTTCATAATTTCTATTTGGGGTTTACTTTTGGTAATGTTCTTTTATTAGCTACTGTTGGCTATTGGAATATTCCTTCGTGATTCAATCATCAACTCAAACATGTCAATACATGATTTTTTTACTCTTTGAACTGCAGGAACACCTGCTTCAGCTTTATAGGAGGTTACGACCTCTGTCTCTAGCCTTTTGGCATTCTTTTCCCCATTTCCAGCTGTAGATTAATGGTTCATGGAAGATGTTATATGATTTCTAGAAGTGGAAGATGAGAGCGTGGCGAGAACCATGCTTCATGTTCGTAATATACTCATGTGAATATAATTGCATGAAAAAGTCTTAATGAGGACGTATTTACTTCTTTTTCTGACTCAATGGCACTTACAGTTTCACCTTGGCATAACTCCGACAAAGACTGGATATTTTTTCTAAATCAGTGGAGGGCCGAACCATTCGAGGGGTCGATAGGTCGAGGGGGTCGATTCCTGGGTCCTAAGAATGAGAACAGGATAGGGAAGGAAGGATCGCGCGCCAAGTAGGAAGGATAGTAGGTAGTAGGAAGGAAAGGATTCGTATTGTGGATACTGCTTCGGCATTAGACTGGGAAGCTATCAGGGAAACTACTGATCTAGGCGGCTGCCTATGAATTCGGTTCCGGCGGGCCAGAAATTTACCGAGGCTAACGCTTCAAACAAATCCCGGCGGAGATCGCGCACAGCTTCCCAATCCGGTATGGGCGAACTCCGCAGAAGGTCTTAGGTACAAAGCCAGGTAGTCAAAAAGAAATGGTCGAACTGCGCAGAAGTAGGGGATTAGCGCCCATCACGGAAACTCCGCAGAAAGCTGGTAGGTACAGAAGGGAAATGGTCAAAACTGACCAGAAATAAGAGATATCAGGGAAACTTTCGATGTCTACGTGGGAAACACGAAAGCAATACTATTTCATATTTCTTACAGCATAACCATTTACATCATGGTCTTTCCGTAGGATCCTCTTCAGCGCATTGCTCACCGTTTGTCTAGTATCTTTCTGTCGCCGTTTTGATTGTGAGAAATTTCACTTCGAAAAAACAGATCACTTAAAAAGATTTTTGCTTTGCAAGATATTTGGATACGCATCGCCACCGAACTCCGTTAAACATCGGCGTATCTCTATAAATTGATAGTCATCTTGCACGAGAAGTTTCTTGCCGCGCTGGCTGTAAATGAATTCCATTACCTTCTATTCTTCTCGATGCCCATAGGAAGAGAACAAAAGACAGTACCGGTCCTGCTTGCGGTGTCCGAACTATTTACCTGGTATGGAGATTATTTTCTGCGCAGTTCGGACTTCGAGAAGTGAAAGAATGTGGCGGAGTCCGCACCATTTACCTGAAGAAGAGGATTATTTTCTGCGGAGTTAGACCATGCCCTCCCAATCACCTGTGCGCTCGAGCCGTTGTCGTCACGCGCGTGTTGATCTTTATTTGAATTCTGTTTGCTTATTGCTGTCATGAAATGAAACGCGATATCATTTGAATATAACTTTAAAAAAAATCAACCAACAAAATTCAACAATACAGACAACCATGCAAAATCTACATCTACAGAGCATAGATTTCGCAAACCATATTCACACAGACCGATCTACACAGTTACTGGCCACACATTACACAAAAAAGTGCATGCATATGCTGTTTACTCATGTACATATAAGTGCAAACTACCGGCATTCTTTCATTCACGTAACTACTACAAATGCACAAAATGCCACTTTCTTATATTTTCACATCATTTTTCTTTTTTTTTTTTATACTCAGAATGTATGTGCTACTGCTGGTGGCTATTGTATTGCTCTTATTACAGATTGATAAATACGTGGAAACTCTTCAACAATTAGTTTCAATTTTATAGTATTTTATTTCTACCTTTGTGCAACGCCCAACAACATTATTTTTGCTTGGCTTACGTTTTTCTTAAGTTCTCACACAAATTTTGTTGCCCTTCCGACAAATGCTTTTGTTGATTTTGTTTGAAATTTCGTTGACAGGTAATTTTAATGCGGTCTACAGTTATTGTCTTAAGTTTTGCCCTTTTTAAAAACTAAAACTTTACGAAGCAAAGCCTGACAGTGAACTGTTTGATTTATGGATATGGTGTTTACTGATGCGTATTTTTTATTAGTTTTTCTGCATTGTATTTCTGTTCCAAACATTGAATTTAATTTTCCAATGTCGCCTCCGCCCCTTTTGTGGAAGGCTCTTTAGATTGCTATTGTGAAAGTTGCATTAGAACTCCACGTTCTCGGAGAGGACCGTCTGGGGACGCGAAAAGATTCACGAGCGAGGGAGGATTCGGCGGGGGAAGCGAGGTCAGGGATCACGCGGCGGGGAGTCGGTTGAGGATTTGGAGGGGAGGGCGGCGTCCTGCCCTTCTGCTGAAGGGCGCCGTTGCAGGTCGATCGTTTCCAAGACGGATGGTGGCCCCTGAAGGGCGCGGTGTGTTTCATCGGCTATCGTGCCCCGAAGCTGCGGTTTCGAAGGCCTGTCATAACACTGTCGAAGTCTGCACTGTACGTCAGATTAGCGTGATGTATGCGTAAAATATTAACAATTTACAGAATATACTTGGCTAAATTTCGATAGGGATAGGGTTCGTATTTTTGAAATAACGTTTTTCAATCTTTATGTTTCAGTGAATGAATTCATGTTTACATGCTTTAATTCACATGTTTACTCTGACAGAGAATAAGTGAGACTCTTGAGCACATATATTAAATGTTTTCTTTTTGGAGTTTATGAAGTTTTACTACAAAATTATTGAAGTAGTACATGCAAAAAGGTCATTCTTGCTAAAATCGTAAGAAAAAGTGTTCATAATGATGACAATGAAGTTCTTTGAGCAAATGGGAAAGGCTTATTTTCAGTCTCATTATTAATAATATATAAATAAGGAAATATTTTGAATGAAACGTTAAGTTTCTTATGTAATTCTGTAGAATGTTATACAAACAAATAATTTGAAATTATATTCTGCCAATTATTATAAGATTTATGCAGAGATTATTGCAATCTTCCTAACTTAATATGGTTCTCAAAAATATGAATGAACAGTGGAAGAATAAGCGTTAATGGCAATCCGAGATACGAGTTTAGGGATCCTTCCAAAAATATAGTAAAACGTTTTTCTAAAAATCTCATGCTGTACAATATGATGTAATTCGTATCCCTCTATGGGAACGAAAACCTTCTTTACAGCCATCCCATTATTTGGGATTTATGCAGGATGGTAATGCGTTTTGAGGGTTGCATGTGTACATTATAATTTAATAATTACTAAATAGGGGTGATCTACATCACAATTTCAGTCACTGTCAACCGTAGTCAGCACGCATACCTTTCGAACGATATCATGCTTTTATTTAAATAGCTTAGTTCCTTGTCGGTAAAGGGAATCTCTCCAATATATAAAATACGCTGGTGAGTCATTTCCTGCGGTAAAAATGAACACTCTGAAGTTTCCTTTTCTGTTAGAGGAACAAATGTTTCCTGTGTCATTTTTGTTCCTGCACAGCAGTTTCTCGACGATTTTTTCTTCTATAATCTCCAGGAGGTTGTGCTTAACATGAGTGGAACTGAGGTCATTTCTAAGTATTAACAAAGAAAAAATATTCCTTTCTTTAAACAACGAACAACGAAAGTTTCTGTGTTGATGGGATTGAGGTTCATATGGCCACATTGCTATACCTATTCGGCAGTAGCTTCGGTTCACGCCCGACATTCGGCCTTCAGAAGCTTAGCGCGATAGCCGGCCTGGCCTTCAGAATTGCAAAGTACTTTCTGATTGCAAATGACGTTAATGATCTTTTAAGTCTAGTACAACAGCGCTTTTAAGTCTCGGAAATGCGCTTGAAGTTGAGATGACATAATGCTGCGCCGAAATTGGAAAATTATCAAAAAACACTTTCATCGGGAATATATGATTCTGATATCAAAACACTGAAGGGATTATTTCTAATGCTATTGTAAGGAATGTGCTGGTGTGTTATTATACCGCATGAAATGATTGACTTAGTATTTTTATAGAATTTTTATGCTTTTAAAGCAATAGTATATTTTTCACATTGCAAAGAAGTGGCTTTCTGGATAATCTGCAATCGCGTGCTGTCGAGAGCGCTTAATTCCGCCTGTGGCCACAAGGGGCGCGCGCACCGGCGGAGGGGGATTCGCGAGTGAGGGCGCGGCGCGGCGCGTGCGAGGGGCAACGAGTGATTCAGCGGGTCACGTGCCGCCTCGCGCCCTCCGGTGACCCGCTGCCCTCTTCTCCGCCTTCACTCCAATCCCCTCCTTCCACTCCCCTCTCCCCCGCTTCCGACTCTTTTCCCCACTGTCATACCCAAGTTCGCGGGTTCAAACCCGATCGAAGCCGTGGATTTTTAAGGGGGCGAAAAAAACCTTCGTACGCCTTCCTTCGGAGGGGAAGTAAAGCCGGCTGTCCCATGTTAGTAGATTTACTTGCATGTAAAAGATCCTCAAGCCTCAACGACGCCTCTGAGCTAAATTCAATCGCCAGTTTCGTCGCCCGAGATAATACCTTCTTTCTCCGCTAGGTGGTGAAAGGAGCGTAGTAGAAATTTGCGTGGTTAGGCGGAAGAGCGGGCCTGATGGCCCGAGTCTCGCCACGTAAAATAAGGCATTAACTAACTAGCTAACCGCTCCTGCCCAATACCCTCACTTCTTATCACGCCCATTCCTCTCTTTCTGACTCATCTCGACTCGTCTCTTCCCTTTTCTTCCCTTACATGCCCTCTTCTCCACCTCCACTCCCCCTCTCTCTCTCCTCCCCTCTCTCCCTCACCCTCACCTCCCTCTCGCGCACTCCCTCTCCTCGCCTCTTGGCCATTCCCACCCTCCTATCACCCACGCCCTCCCCCTCCCTTCTCCTCTCGCCGACCTCCCTCCCCTCGGCACTGTCCACCGTCACGTTTTGCCCCTTCGCTCTTTTTCCCCTCACCACTCGTCCACTCCTCTCTTCCCGTCCCACCCGACTCGTCCCTTCCACTCTCCACCTTTCCTTCCGTCTCTCCCCTCCCCTGGTGCCACGTCGTCGCGCCCCTCCCGACCGCTCTTAACCTACCCCTTCCCCTCTCCTCTCTCCCTTTTCTCTCCCCCCCCCCGCACTTGCCGAATCCACCCTCGTTATCCGCGCCCCGGCCGCCGGCTGAGACACGCCCTGGAGTTGTGTTTGGAGTTGTGCCAGCCCCGGGGAGAGGCCGTCTATCCGCGCGTGAAACAGGGGGTTTTGTGTCCGATGCCGCTGCTGCTAGTTCGAGCTCCATGCTTGGGGCGTGTGCAGGTACATAGAGGTCATCTCAAACCAAGTCAAGGTGGCTGGCAGAGAGAAAATCAGGAACTCACATCAGGATCTTTGATGCGACAGGGAAACGTCATACAATTGTAGATGTGTTTTGTGTATTCATCAGGAAGATAAACTTCTGTTGTATATGTGCTCTGACGGATTCTAATTTTTTATGTCTTTATTTTATATCTTGAGTGCTTCACACTGGTCCTTGGATGAAACAATACCATAGAAACCATCTGCGGTCATTTTATATTTGGTCGTCTATTAAGACATCCAAGAAGACAAAATAATTCATAAAATTTTGGAAAATGGGCATGAAATGGAAGGAAGGAAGTCACGATTTATTAAGCATTTGAAAATTTTAAAAATAGGCGTTTTATACCCTACTATTTAATTCTTTGGATTCCAATATCACTTTGTGACTAATTAATCAATTTGTTGTATACGTTTTACACTTACCAAGAATAATTTTCTTCGTAATGAAATTTGTTTTAAAATTGTGGAAAAGTAGGGAGGTGAAAAGGCGATCTTTCCGAGTAGCCATTAAAGGAATTGATAGAGAGCATTGCAGATCATCAATTAAGATTTCTATACTTCCATTTAAAGTATTTTTTATCGTGAAAGTAGCACTTCGAAAATGAAGTTCATACTATTAATACCCCAATACATTTCAGATCAGCAGGGGCAACTACAACTCGAAGCATTGTAATCAAGATTCAGCGTGATGGCAATCAAATGCTGAAAAATTCGCCGAATCTGTTCACATTGAGTCGTAATTGAAAATGATTGAACAATGAATACCAACTATCCAGGAACAGACTGGCGCTCCTCTTGTTTTCGCCAGCAATATCCTTGCGGACCTGCTCCGCGGTACTCGCACCATCCTATTACCACCGGTGATTGCCTCAGCCGAACGGACGGGCGGAAAGGGTAGCGCGGGAGCGACGGGGTGGAGTGATGAGATGGGGGGAGCGGGGTTCGGTTGGATGCGGGCTCTGCGTTTCGGGACGGGGGGGGTGAGAGGAGGAGCAAAGGGGATAACGGAAACAAGCGCGGAGTGGTACACGTAAGGTGAATCTGCGAATTGGGGTCGCGAAGGGCAACGGGAACGGGTGAGGGAGATTGATGGGCGAAATGGTGATTTCTCGAGAGTAATGGCTTGAGACTCGGAGCTTCCTAGGAGGCATCTTTCAGGGAATGGCACGGAAGGTGATTTTCCTGCTGATGAGATAGAAGGTTCCTTGATATCCACTTAAACTACAATTTACTGTCAGCAAGAAAGTGATTGATTTCCTTTATGGGAATAAAAGAAAATGTGCTTTGCTGCACGTGTGATAAAGAGAAATCTGTTCTGAAAGGTTTAGATCAGCGAATAAAAGATTTTCATTATACAATTCCATTTTATGTTGACATATTTGTCTTTATTGTGAAACATTCTATAGATGAGCTTGGCTTGTGTTGAACGTTTCATTCTTTGCAGTGTAGTTCAATGACGATCATAAAGCACTCCGTAGACAAGTTCAATATGTCTCATTTTATTTCTATTGTTGCGTCAGTTTTGTTTAAGAGTAAATGCTCTGGACCATTTGTATGGCCTTGAAGGATATAACAGTGTCAACAGTCATCCTACATGCCCGACGCACACCTGCTATATGTAATGCGATAATCCACTGCTCCTTACGTGAAATTTGTGTTACAATCTAGCGATTTCTACGTTAGCAATGAACGGCCACTATCTATCTGAATTGATGATCCTTTAGTTGCTGTTTTTTTCTTTTGACATTTCGTTTCTTAATATCATCTTCCACATCAAGCGTTCAGTGTGTAATTTGGTGTACTGATAACCTCGAAGTTGCCATATTTCAGTTTGAATTCAATATCAAATAACTCGAAATACTTTGGTAATCCAACTCATTTGAGTGGAATGTATTTGATTAGAAAGGCCCCTGTACCCTGCATCCACGAACGCACACCGTGGGCTGAGAAGCACGTTTGGGCCAGCGATGGAACGCAGGCTAAATGCGGTGCGCAGGCAGCGAGGGGGGGAGGTTTCGAGGTCGGGGACGGGGCGGGGGCGGAGAGGCAGCCGAGGAACAGGGACGAAGCGGAGGGGCGGCGCAGCAGGGAAAGGGGTGGGCCAGCGATGAAGTGGGGCGAATGGCGCCGTGCAGGGCTGGCGCTGGCATCGAAGCAGAGTTTGAGCGGAGTAGGAGAGAGAGAGGTCATTAGTCCGACAACTGTAGTGCATGTGTTATCTTGAGAGGTGGCGGTGCCCTCCCCCCCTGGTACGGGAGATCCGAAACTGACCTATGTCGGCTAATGGTGTTTCCCACTTCGAGGTACCTCCGCCAGCGCGCCGCCGCCCCAGCCGGGACAAGCTGTAAGCTTGCAGTATGTCTTCCGACATTTGTGATAGTGTACAGCATGTATGTGAATGAGTGAGTGAGCGGGTGAGTGTGTGTGTGTGTGTGTGTGTGTGTGTGTGTGTGTGTGTGTGTAAGGGGATAAGGATCAAGAAGGAAATCGCGCGGACCGCGAGCCGTTTGTTAAGTTTCTGCACTGACATTCACTGGCATTGATCGGAGTTCTGTTGATCAAAGCAGCGAGCCACTAGTAATACCATCCAGACAGTGAGGCTGAATATAACTTAGCTATTTATTAGTGTGAAAACTCCGCCTCCGTCAGGGCCAAGACTCGAAGGCCATCCTAGCCAGAGATGCTGCAGTGACAAGGGTGTTGCCGTGAGCCGGTGCGCGGCCGGAGGGTGTCAAAACTCCGCCTCCGTCAGGGCCAAGACTCGAAGGCCATCCTAGCCAGAGATGCTGCAGTGACAAGGGTGTTGCCGTGAGCCGGTGCGCGGCCGGAGGGGTGTCAAAACTCCGCCTCCGTCAGGGCCAAGACTCGAAGGCCATCCTAGCCAGAGATGCTGCAGTGACAAGGGTGTTGCCGTGAGCCGGTGCGCGGCCGGAGGGGTTGGGGCGAGGGCGTGGGGTGGAGCGGGCGGCGGCGCCAGGCGAACGTGCTGGCGCTATCGCTCGCGATAACGACGCTCTGCGGGGGCGGGGGCGGGGGTGGGGGTGGGGGTGGCGCGCGCGCGCGATAGCGGCCCCGGCCGGAAGTGGCGTCTCCAGGGAGGAGCTGCGGCGGCGCTGGAATGCCCTGGTGCATTGTGTCCCCACCCCTCCACCGCCCCGCCCCCGCCCCCGCCCCACCCCGTCCCGCTGGACCGACCAAGTGGTGGTTGCCTGGGCCCTCTCGTGCGCGTCCCCAGGGGGAGGGGTGGGCGGTGTCTGTGGTTTCGTAATGATATAGCGCCTTGAAGTATTTATTTCTGTTTTATCTATTCCCTTTTGCACGTTTAAAGTGGGTGGTGGGTTGAAGGTTTCAAATGAATCAACTAATTTTTATGCTGGTTTCTTCTGATGCGTGTTCTCAGAGTAAAATCACGCGATGCTTCGTACCTGACGTGAAACCTTGTCTGTTTTTAGAACAGTTTATTTTGTTTTTAATGTTAAAGTTTAGAAAACTCTTTTCGTTTGAGAATTCTTTTTTTGAACTACATATTCATTGTTTTTCTACCTTTGAAAGAACCCTTTTCAGAAAAATATAACCAGGTATTATATTACTAGAGTACCACCACTGTCGTGTATTTTCATGTTAAAAATTAAATATGATTTGCAAGTTCATAATGAAAATAAATTTTAATCATGCGATATTACAGTTGCTGGGTTCGTCCAATTCAAGGGATGTAAAGTTACATGAAAAACATTAAGATAATAATAATAATAATAATAATAATAATAATAATAATAATAATTCACTCCGTTTCATCTATTTACTGGTAGTTGCATTGAAACTTTAAATATCTATTATGTACTTATCTTTCAGGCAATACTACTTGGACTTCTTATTGATATTGATGCCAATAATTTTCATTATCATTATTACATATTATTATATGTACTGAAATCTTACAATTTTACTCTTCTTTTTAACATATATAATTTCCTTCACATATAGGAAGAGGTGAGTTATGGACGAATAGATGGACGCAGATTATTCGATTGCTGTAGGTTTATAAGGATACGAAATAAATCGCATATTAAAACTTCAAATAGCTCTAGAATTTCGCCGTAAGTTTTCAAGATCATGAAATCACGGACAAATAATTATTAATGACCCATGAATGACCGACAATTATTTTCAAACTTTACCTAAATTGAGTGTATGTACTATCTCCCTTCAAATCGTTTCTTCCTTCAATGCTATCTCTCATATCTTGAATACTTTGTTTCCCATTTTCTTTTTGCCTTCTCTTTTATCTGCCTTACAACTGTCGTATTGTATGTAAAATCACCTGACTTGTGGAATTAGGTTTTTCATTATTGGATACTTTCGTTTCGTTCGCATTCTTTGTACTCTTTAACATTTAATTTTGCTCCCTGAATTCCAACGAACTTGAACTCGCTACATGCAGTTTTTAAATGCACTGTTCCTTTTAATTAAATAAATGTTAATTTGCATGTGGCCAGAGAACTAATTTGTTCTTTATTTGTTTCAGGTAAGCGAGTGAAACAACCAGCCGCCACTGTTAATGGCCCCTTCGTGAAGGTTAGAATTTCGATTTGATAATACTCGTATATCAACAACTCCACTGTGCGTAAATATTTTCCCGCAGACATTTTTTTATGATGTTACTCTATGAATATTCTGGACTTTCTTTTGTATTTCAGCTTTCACATAACAACTTGATCAGTCACAACTGAAGTTGGGAAAATGGGAAAAATAAATATAACTAAAACTGTATTTCGCAGAATAGACACACGCACTCCCAAATGTACTCTGCCCCATTAGTTACCCTTGTCCAAGATAAAACCTTTAACCCTTTAATCCTTTAACCCTTAGCTAGATAGCTTCTGGAGCCACACCTTCTGGAGCTATTCAGCCCATACCTTCTGGAGAATCGTGCCAGCCGGCTGCTCTGATCGGTAGTATTCCGTGGTTTCTCCGATCAACACTGGGCGAATGCTGGAGCAGTATCCTAACAAAGGGGCCACTGACCGCGTTCAATTTTTACTTCCTCTTTCCTGACCTTTTCGTTACTTACATGTTCACATACGCTACACTACCGCACGTGCCGGGAGACCAGTGTACAGCTTAGAACTTGCCCTGCCTGAGAGCAGTGCCGCGCTGGTGGAAGATACGTGGAGAAAACCATCATGTCCATGTATAGGTCACCGCCGGATCTCGATATCCAACTGGAGAATTTCACCGCATTTCGATAAAACATACACTACAATTTGGGGCGTTAACGTTCCTGGCATCACTAATCAATCAATTAATTAGCGTCAACCAACTTCTTTTATTGCATTAGCGTTTCAATTGTAAACATTAAACCTTATTATGAATTTAAATGTAGCTTGAAAGAAGAGCGGCTGGTCGTAAGACACCGCCACAATTAACCAGGCGACAGCCGCCGCAGCGCCCTTTCAGGGGCCGGGGTGAGGGCGACGTCATTACCCTGGCCACCGCGGCGGCTTCGTCTACCTCTTGCGCGCGGGGACCCACGGGCCCGGCGGCTAATGAGCGCTATTCAATTTCCTGTGCCGCGCGCCCCGCCCCGCGCTTCCGCCCCCGCCCTCTTCCCCGCCGCGCCGCACCCCCGAGCCAGCTCGGCTCATCCCCGCGTCGCTCCCGCCCAGCCTCCTTCCCCGGCCCGTCTCCGCCCCGCCACACGTCGAGCAGGTTCGCGCTCCCGCCCCCCGCCTCGCTTTCACCCTCTTCTCTGGCACCCACCCCGCCGCCGCCCCCAATGCTCGCTCCGTCCCATCATTCTCTGTTATCCCTGCTCAATCCCTTCCTTTCTTTCGCCTACGCAGGCGATCGTCCCCACCCTCTCCCTCTTTTTCGCCGCCATAGCTTTCTGTCACTTTCACTCGCTACCTTTCCCTGCACTACCTCTCAGTCATCCTCGCTCGCTCCTTTCTGTAATCCCCGACGCTCGCTCCTTCTCCCTCACCTCATCCGATTACTCTCCTTCACTCACTCTCGCTGCCTTATACTCGCCTACTCCCTTTGTCGCCTCCGTTCGCTCGCCTTCGTCCCCGGTCACCCCCGCTCGCTCCCTCGTTCCATAGCACTCTCACCCACTCCCGTCCTCACTTTCTCCCCCTCCATCGCCCCCGTTCGCTTCTTCACTTGTCCCCGATCACCCCTGTTCGTCTCGCCCGTCCCCCCCCCACCCCGACCCCGCTCGCCTCCTCTCCCGCATCCCGCGCCCTTCGTTCGTCGCTGCCCCGCCTGCGCTCGCCTCGGCCGGAGCGGCGCCAGGCGCCAGCACGTGTCCCGCGCGCCCCAGCGCGCGCCAATGAGCGCGATCGCGTGCACCGGAAGACACGGCTCAGGGCATCAATTGATGTCTGTGAAGTGCCTCTGACCGGAAGGTCTTAGGTTCGAGTACCGACGGTGCCTGGAGTTTCGGCACTAGCAACATAGCTAGGTCGAATTCAGTCGCTGTCTGGAGGGAAATTCTAGCGGCCGGCTGCCCTGATCGGCAGTTTTCCGTGGTTTCTTCGATCAACACCAGGCGAATGCGGGAGCAGCACCCTAACAAACGGGTCACGGACCACATGCGATCTTTCTTTCCTGCCTCTTCCTTGTCCTATCCTCACCCATTACACACTCTTACACTAGCAAGCCCTACACTTCCATACATGCCGGGAGACTAGTCAGGAGCTCAGAGCTTGTCCCGGCTGGGCCGGAGATACCTTGTTAATGGGAAATACTTTGTTCGGGAAAATCCCCCTAGCCGACAGGTAGGTCGGCGCCGAATCTCACCATCCAACGAGGAAGTTCTCCGCCATCTCCCGAGGAATACACATGAATTACACTTACGGGACTGATGACCTCAGCAATTGACGGCCCCGGAATCACTAATCAATCGACAGTGAACCGCCTGCGCTGGTCTCGGGCCGGCGCGGGGCGGGGCGGACGCCAGCACGCCAGTGTCCTGCGCTGGCGTATGAGCGCGATCTTTGAGGAAGTTGTGATGCTGTGTTTGATTGGTCGTCGACTGCAGTTGCTGGGACGTCAACACTCGAAGGTTATTCGTACTAGTTACATCGAATATATATTTTTGGGTCTATTATTTTAAAAGTAATACATTTCACTTATCACAGAAGTTTTGTTCAATTGTTTATTTCTCTTGCTGCTAATGCCCTTCAAAATTCTAATGACAATGTAATAATTTCAGAGTATACGCCATAATAATTTATTGTTTAATACAATAAATGCGTATGAATAATTTTGAGGGTCAAAGATTTTTTAAAAATATTTACCTTCGTCCCCCCCCCTATTCGCTCCATTGCCGCCGCTGTGATTGCGGGGGAATGAGGGGCACAGTATACAAAATGGCCCTTTTGGAGCGTGTAGGGAGGTATTTCGACTTGATGTGATGCCGACAGGGCTGTTTTTGAGTTCGATGAGTCTTATCTTGAATTTCCGGGCTTTGGTTATCCCAGCGGTTTTTTTAAAGAATTTTATAAGTGTTGTTCGTTAGTGTTACTTATTCCGCGTCTTATATTCGTGTAAAGAAGTAATGTGGGAAGACATTTTTACAAGCACTTGAACATTGGCGTTGAATTCTACTGAATGGTGTGTGTGGTAGCACAATTATTTTTTCGGTGAAATACAAAATTTAATTTTTAATTTTAAATCCGGCTGCTTATTGCTTTCTGTTTGGAATATGTATCAAAACTCAAGTTAATTAAAACTCACTCGTCGCTGCGTGCTGATAAATACTAATTTCCTGTGGATTCAACGAGGTATTTATAAGCTTTGGAATTAATTTTTAGCATTTGATCAAATTGTTAATACATATAATGTAATTGGATATTCAGGGTGAATGTCTGTTATTGGTTACCGAAATCTATTGTGCAGTGTCTAAATTAAAGGATTTTGTCCACAAAAAATCGATTTTATTTAAATTCAAATATTTTTGTCCGCGTTCTATGTATTTAGCGTTATTTTTAACGTCATCGCAGGGAATCATAAGTGGAAAGTTAGGTATTCCTGCGTAATTACTATCTTTAACATTGAGTTCTTACATGACGCATGCTTTACTGCTTTTTTTACTACCTCTATCAGTGTGGCCCTGAGAATACAACATAAATTTAACTTTCTCATTTACGTATGTCGTTCTGCATAACTGAACGTAGCCTATTTATTGCATTTCACTAGCTGTTTGTGCCACGCAAGTTCCAATTTACTCACTGTTGGAAATTTGCGCTTTGTCTCTTCCTGTTTCATTTTGGATCGAGAACTAATGCTTTGTTTTGTAACAGGCGAGAGCTAACGTTTGTTTTTGTAAGAGGAACCTATGTAGTTGTGGAACACAGCTACCCGTGAAATGCATTTACAGTGATATGTGTATGACCCGAAGTTTACGTGTGCCTAAAGTGTCCAGCTTTTATCCATAAAAAACAGTTACGTGCTTATTTCGAATTCACAAATAAAAGTACGTCAATTTTTTTTTACATCAACGGATATCGCTCATTGGAATCATCGCCACTGCATACTTTGCGAATAAATCGGCCGCGCCCATCAAATGACGCGAAATAACCGCGCTATTTACGATAATCGTCCGTGCATAACCTCACATTCCGAGCGCGCGTCATAAATACCGGCAAAAACGCTATAATTAGCATTCATCCGGCGTTCGACCTGCAACCTTGCGACGCGCCGGGTGGCGCTCGCGTAGCCCTCGCTCTGGCAAAGCGCCGCGCCGCGCCGCGCCGCGCCGCCGCCCTCAGCCCTGCCCTCAGCCCGACCCCACGCCCCCGCACGTCCGTCGTGACGCAAGTTCCGGTCCCGCGGCGCGCGTCGGTGGAGGGGGTGGCGGCGGCGAGGGCGGCGGCGGAGGCAGGATCTGCACACAGTACACGCCGCGATACACGTCTGAACTGAAATGGCTAAAGTCACATGAGCGCTGAAGAATGTGACGTTTTCGTAGAAGGTGCAAACAAATTTGAAATGTGGTTCTATTGATTGAAATATGGTTATAAGTAATATGTAAGTAAATATGATAAGTAAGTAA
The DNA here is from genome assembly GCA_031308135.1 of Acheta domesticus. Taxonomy (NCBI): domain Eukaryota; kingdom Metazoa; phylum Arthropoda; class Insecta; order Orthoptera; family Gryllidae; genus Acheta; species Acheta domesticus. The sequence continues at coordinate 10,150,759 of JAHLJT010008756.1, forward strand.
AATAAGTAAATATGATAAGTAAGGGGCCGTCCATAAATTACGTAACGTAAATTTCGAGTATTTTCAACATTCCCTCCCCCCCCCCTTGTAACGCATCCACCCATCCCTATGTAACGCAGCGTAATGCTGCCTCCGACCCCCTCCCTCCACCTTTAGCGTTACGTAATTTATGGATGGCCCCTAATGTGTAACCAATATTGTGATGATGAATTGTTAATAACGGTTGAATTGTTAATAACAAATTGCTAATAACGGTGGCTCTGAGTTGGCATTGACTTAGCTTCTGCAGTCTCGCTGACCCGGTGATCCTACAGTCATCATGATTCTGCGAGTCTCGACAGTGGCAATTTTTTTCCTTTAGTTACACAGCTAGGCCGAATTCAACCACTGTCTGGAAAAGAATTCAAGTGGCCGGTTCTCTGATGTAGTTTTCTGTATTTCCCGTGTCCAACCATGCCAGGTGAAAGCCGGAGCAGAGCCTTAATAAACGGGTTGTGCAAGATCTTTCCTTCCTCATCCTTGCTCTTTCCTCTCCCCCTACTCACATACACGCGAGCGCACACACGCTTAGTAAACGTTCTTAGAGACCAGTCAGGGGCACTGAACTTATCCCGACTGGAGCGGTGCCCCTCCGGAGGAGATACCTGTTGGAAACCCGGCAAACCGACAGGCAGCTCAACACCGTATCTCGCGTTCCAGCGGGCAAAGGAACACCGCCACCTCCCGAATATAACATGCACTTGACGTACGAGACTAACAACCATAGTACGTAGCTCGACCGGAAACACTAATTATCAATCATAATCATTAGCTTGAGTGATCCACATGTGGTTAATTATTCAGAATTTTTGAAACTCTGATTATGCGAAAGCCCGACAAGAAATATTCATGTATTTTCTTAGTTTCTATGGGATCCACTGCCCGTTTATACTCTGATTAGATTTATGGAGAATTGGAAAGAAAGAGTTGACGAAAATTAGAAAAATTAGAAACAAGAAATATTAATGTATTTTCTTAGTTTCTATGGGATCTATTTATGCTCCGATTAGATTTATTGAGAATTGCGAAGAAACCCTTGAAGAAAGGGTTGACGAAAATTAGAGTTTTGCCTCCAGCCATGTGGAAATTCCCACTGTACAGCGTCAACAGCGGAGGGGTGAAGGGCGTGGAAGCCAGCGGCGGGTGCCTGACGGTTGGTTACCTGCCCGCGTGCGCGCCCAGCCGCCCTCGCCGCCCTCCTCGCCCTCGCCGCCCCCGCCGCCCCCGCCGCCCCCGCCGCCCCCGCCGCCCCCGCCGCCCCCGCCGCCCCCGCCGCCACAGCTCCGTCTCCCCGGGGAATTTATGCCGCCAATTTGCTTGTCCCCGCCGCTGTTTACTGCCGTAAATTATAATTTAATGGCCGGCCGGAGGGGTGGGGGGGGGCGGTGGAGGAGCGGCGGGGAGGGGGTACGCTGGAGGTGATGCAGCCGGGGGCGTTCACTCTGGAGTGGATACGGCCGTGGGGCGGTAGAGTGAGTGCACAGGCCTAATTTTGTTCCCCTCCGCGCTTAAGTGATGCCAACCCATTTGCGAAACCCGGCAAGTGTAGTTGTCGGCGCGAAATGGTAGCAGACTTGCAGCTTCCTCTATGGCTCTAATTAAACGAGGCGAATATTACTGAATTGTAGCTGATACGGTAACGGGATGTTATTTGACATTAGTTTCATTTTTGACTGGTAGTGTGCTGGTAAATGCGAATCACATGATACTCTGCGAACAGTTGTGGGGCTCATTTTCATGAAAATTTTTCCGCCAAGTTGCCATGAATTTTTTGTTCCACGAATTTTAGTGTCCATTCGGATGAAATGAAATTGATAAATTATTTGAATTAATCAGTTGTCATACACAGTCGTTAAAAATGGCGCCATATTGAGTTGGGAGTTTACGACAATTTCTTGTTAATATGTCCACATCATTTAAGTAATCGCAATCTATTTATTTTAATCTGTACACAGGAATGGAAGGTGGTCAAATGTGATTTTTAGTAAGCAACAAAAGAGCGGTGATAATTCTGTTGGTGACCGTATAATCATATATTCGAGGGCACATGTGTTTAGTTAAGGTTCTGCAGAAAAAGAACATCCTGGCTATGAGAACCGTTTAGTTTAAAAACATTCTTTAAAATCGGTAACAAATAAGAAATATTGTTAGAAATAGGCACACCTATCACTAAATCTCTCCATCTCTGTATTATTACTCCATTAAATGCATTAAAACTGAAACGTCTGAGGTGAAGCTCTGTTGAAGATTCAACATAACGTAAAAAGTTCCCAATTTTTGAACAAGTCATTACAAAATTCATTTGTAAAAAAATATGTTTTCAATTTTAATTTTAAAATTCATGGTTTTTCAATTTTTTATTAAACATTATTAATTAGTAAATTTTAATGTTGCATGCACCTAGGAGAGTTACATATACTGATAAAAAGAATAGTTTTTTTGAAGTTACAAGCCGCAATTAGAACTTCAATTTGATTGAAGAAATAGGCGTCACTAGCATATCTGAATTCCTGACTGGTAGTAAAGGAACTTCAAAATTTCAATGTTATTCACCCGAAGACGAACGCTACAGGTTCGAATCTTGATTAAGGCATGGATGTTTCCATCATCTCGTGACGGATTGACATCACCATGTATTCCTTTCGAGTCATCATGATTCACCCGTCATGATCACTCCTTCCATTCTGCAATAAATGCGATAGAAATGAAAACACCTTTCGTCACACAGACACACACGATGGAAATAGCATATGGCAGCTATGCTGTGGGATACCATTAGAAGCGGAGAGAACGAAGATGGATAGGACGATAGCACTAAAATTCAATTCATTTCAGTGATGCTTTATTTCATGTGGCGAGGCAATTAGTCCTGCTCTTCCGCCTGACCACGTAAATGTCACTACGCTCGTTTCGTCATATATCTGCGAAAGACTGCATCACTCGGGTGACGAAACAAGCGTCATGAATTTAGCTCAGAGTCTTCTTTTAATCGTTGGATTCTTTTCCATGCACTGCACCTACAACATGGAACAGCTGGCTTTATTTCCTCTCTAAAGGAAGTACATTTCCGCCCTTAAAAATCCACGGTTTCGATCAAATTTGAACCGGCGAACTGGAGTGTAACAGCCCGGTACGCTGTTAGCACCGAAGCTACGAAGATAAAGGACAGGAGCCGACGCGCGTTTACCGTGCTACAAGCTGTACCCTTGTAGTTAGCGCCCGCCACCTACCCATTGACCCGGAGAGTTAGCGCGCTGCCGCGCGTGACGCTGCGAGTTCCGGGCTGGGCGGAGAGAGTTACGGCCGAAGAGCGTACACGTTCATTGCGAGGACGATCTCGCTAGATTCATAATTGTATGCGTGTGGGTGGTAAGTTAAATCACATGCTGCCGATGGTTGTTTCCCTTCACGAATGGAAAGGAAAATTGATTTCCTGATTCTCCGAGTAGCGATACTGAACGCGGTTCGTGTTACATGAAAATCTGTGTAATATCATGACGCGAATGAAACTACTCTTTCTTACCAGAGGAAGTTAATATAGAAGCATCTAGGAATATTGGCGGTGGCTGTCGATGAGAACGTTGACCAATGTTTATATGCAGATAAATATTTAAAGTATATAGTTCATTCACATTTGAAATTTGTTCGTTTTCGAGAAAGATCAAATTCTAGTTTCCAAAATTGAGACGTTAACAACTGTAGATTTTCCCATGTTCTCTTGCATGTTCACTATAAATGTTCCTTCTCATGTTCTCTATAAACGTATCACGTTCGTAAATATAGACCGCTACTCACTTATCGTATTACTTCAGAAAGTTCTAAATTCCAATACACTGCAAAAAAATTGAAACTAATAGTTATGTTATCAACTTATTATAAATTTCTGGATATTTTCTTATCACCAGATTTTTAAGATTTATGAGCTTGTGTTTTATGTACTTAATGAGTTTAAAACATCTGATTTCTAATGTACTATTATCTCTCGTTCTTTGCTCTTCCATGAATTCTTAATTATAATGCTTTTCTCTTATATATACGACTGTTTATCGAATCGATTTGAAAAATTCAAAACGATATCACGAACGAATACATGCGCACTGCTATATATTTCGTTGTATATCGAATTGGCTGCGTTTGTGTTCTGCAATAACTCTCCATATATTAGGGGGAACACAGAAAACCACTTCCACTGAAAAGTAATTCTTCAATTGTTATTTATGTACAAACAAATTGGTTATCACTGGGAGAACGGATATGTAGGAGGTTTGTTGAATTACGATATGGGGGACCTGCCCCCGAACAGAACGCCGATGAGAATGGTATATTTGAATTTCATGAGTCTTATTTCAGGTCGCACATCATTCGAGATGGAGGTAGTTAATTCACGCCTTCTTCTTTTGAATGGATGTCGCTCAGGCCAGAACAGTTCTTAGAAGCCGAATATCTTCTAAGGAAACTTCTTTCGGTTTTTTCTTCCTAAGAAATGTCAACATTTTCACTTTTTTCGTTGCTATTCAAGGCATAGATTACAGAACCTTGAATAAACACATCTCCTCTACATTCAGAGCTCTGATGTGCCCTCAGGTCTTGTAGGTGAAGCGTCACATCTCAACGAAGTGATGTAACTGAAGGTGATGGAATTGCTGAATCAATAAATTGGCAAATTTTAGCCCTGTTAGCTAGTTCTATATTTAAAGCTTCCGAAGTTTTCGATCTCTTGAATTTGTTTTCCTCCTTTATGGATATCTTCAAAATTTGCTCAGACAACATCTAATGAGTTGTTGGGTTCCTTCTATTGTTCTCCAATGGAACACTTGTAACGTGTTCTTTATTATCCATTTCCTGGATTTCATTCCCAAGGATATTGAAACAGAGCGATCTGAAACATAGAGGTCAACTTGATTTCCTCTTCTGGGTATTGGGGTTCCTTATTGATCACCGCATATCGTGGCTTCAGAATGGCAAGTTTCTTACCTGACTTTTTTTTAGCGCAATTGTTGTGACATGTTTGCATTTTCTATTGTCAGATCTACAACACATTAAACAGTTTTAAAAACAGATAGTCAAAAATCTTCTTTGAACAAAATTACGCATTTCTTTGGAATTCTCCGAATTTTTATTAGACACCTCCATGCAATCAAAATGATCTCCTGTAAAATTTGCCCAAAATCAGATAGAACTCGGTTATTCTGGTGCTACGATTTGGAATTAGTAGTAGACAAGGCGAGTTCGCGGCAGGTTTCTTCGTGGTTCTTTCATTTCCCTTACCGCTCTTTCCAGATTATGAACTCAATTTTTTGACTTATTGTTATTCCCATCTCAAAGCGCATGTCGTACCTAGGAGATTTGACGATGGCTACCATTATCTCTGACTGCGAAATTTTGTCTTTTGAACCTCTTTTGAGAATTAACCTTGTTTAATCTCTTAAACCACCTATGATTCTAGAAATTTTTAAAATGGGAATATTCTACTGCCTTTTCCATTAAAATTAACATCCATTGCGGTGCGATTCGTGTTGTGTGCATCATAAAATTATCATGAAAAAGTAAACACTCCAGTTAATGGAGCGCGCGTCCTCAGGAAAAGGAAACAAATCTCTCCGAATTTCCATTGTCAGGAAGGGTATTCGTCACCGCTAATCGCGTCATTAGATTCACAAATCTGTTTACTCCTAGCGTGGTTTCAAGATGAAACTTTTTACGAGCAGCTCATTAAGCGACAAAAGACACCCTGGGTGGCAGCGGGGAAGGGCGGATGGGAGGTTAGTGTGAGGACAGGTAGGGGAGAGAGGAAGTGAGGGCAATGACGTGGCTCCCACTTGTTCCTCACGGAGGTCCTCCGAAATAGAGAGAAAAAAGCACCATGGTAATAAAAAAATAAAAATTAGGTCTGTTGGCGCGTGTGAACGGGAGACTTCAACTGAATCTTCGTAATCCTGGAGGTCGTGGTTTCGTACCTTTTCGGTGACGGAAAATGAGTTGTCGGAGGCCTGAATTCCTTTAGTCCTAACTTGGAACTGATATCATGTGCAATTCGTATTCTCCCTTCTAAAGTAACATGAATATTGAAACGCAGAGACGGAAATATAACGGTCAACGCGCAAACGTTTCTCCTAAAAGTACAGGCGGAGATTCAAATGTTGACAGCAGGTACGTATATTGGTTTGTTGTGACGTATTATTGGCATTTAATGAGTATAAAAAAAGGTGTCTTTACCAGCATTTTCATTCATTTTTACAAGATAAGTAATTTTCGACGGCTCAACCAACTAGTTATATCTTAGCAACTTGTTCCAGTTTGTTTTGCATTGAATTACTATTGATTTCATAAAGATCATATCTACAAGATGCTTTCAAAGGATACTAAAATAAATTTGCTACTTCGTAAGAAAGAGATCAGTTGTGTGTGTTAAACATATTTGTGTATAAAAAAACTTACAATATTATAACCATAAAATATTGAAAACACTGTATGGAACCTCAAAACACCTCAACTGATCTTCAGGCGTATTTTTTTAAGTCCTCAGAAGGTTAGAAAAAAAATATTCAGTGGAAAAAATAGAAAATTTTCTCAATTATCTAGCTAGTGTTTCTACATTGCCCACAAATATCGATGTTCAAAATTAAAACATTGATCTTCAAATTAAAACGTCGATGTTGAACATTAAAACATTAATGGTAATAATATGTGACCCGAAGACCATGTTTGCTTGAGGGAGATTTAATTTTACAGTGACTGTATTTATTAATTTCCAAAGAAAATTATTTGGCATATCAAAAGGCAGAAAATAATGAATAATAACAGACAGATTTTTGTTATTGTAGTACTTTTAATTCAAAAACAAAACATCGACAACGCAAACACATTGAGCAGAAACGATCAATGTAGAAAAACGTGGCCTTTAAGAAATCTATCTTTACACATTCGATTATTTTGTGACCTCATGTACGGTTTGAAAACATCGACATCTACGTCGCATCTGAATCTTCAGTTCCACCACTGCGTGGCTTCGTCGGGTAGTGCGCTGGGACCGACGCGGCCGCACGCGTGACAAAATTCTCCTGGGGGGCTCACGCACGCACGCACGCATGCGTGCGCGCGCCGGCACGTCGAGTGCCAGCTCGGCGCCGCGTCGCTGAGCGGCTGACGTGATGGATCGACAGTTGCCCGGCGCAGCGCTCCCCGGGACGCGGGCGGACGCTGAGTTTTCCCGACGATGAAATACGATCGGGATTCGCTGATCGCATCTCGCTGAAGAGGCTTCGCGTGGAATTCGGATGGTCCCTGCCTCTCCGCGACGATTTTGTTGTTTTCGTAAATACGCTGCTTAGAAATTATGTTATGATTGTGTAAATATGACATTTAATAATGCACAATTTATGAAACAAATTTTATACCTCTTACGAAAATAAAAATTAAATATGAGATAAGTAAATAAATATTACTTTGAGAAAGAAATTTAAGGAGGATGAGTTAGTTCATTGTTACCTCAAGACATTTGGATTTACTCGAAGGAAGAAACATTACAATAGAAACGGGGCATTCTAATTCTGATTCCCTGGAATTCTGAAAAAATATTGATACAAAACTTGAATTCTTCAATCGAAAATGTGTATCTTTGGCTTCTTATTCATTCGAATATTTCACACCCTGGAAAGGATTCTATATTCGTAAATCTAAATGTTCACCTCTTTTAATCGCTTTCTTCTTCCCTTCGTCGAAACCTACACTTAAAAGTTATATTTTTCCACAGTGCCAGTTCTATTTTTAGGTGTTAAAAAAATATATATGCATAGTAAAGTACTTACCTTAACTTCCATTGTCTTACTCTAGGAGAAAATTAAGAATATTAATAGTGTAGTATCTGATTCATTGCATGGAAAAGTATTCTGGAATTATTAAATGATTCCGTTCACAATAATATTTGTCTCAGTTGGTATCATTTTAAGCACAACTGTAAAAAGCCTTTGACGTATAAATTGCATTTGTTTTTAAAGAATTATTATTTGTATTCCCGAAGAAGAGAATAGTCTGACCTTTTGAATATTTCATCTAAATTTATCGTTTTATTTCTGTATTTCCGTGTAAAAATGACTACATCTACAATGAAAAGTGTAATAAATATAAAGAAAAATACTGAATTATGGATGTCATGCTCATTAAAGCGAACACTCCATCTTTGAAAACTGTGTAAATGTTTTACAATCATTATTGCTTGGAGAATCCTCCAGCAGTTCCAAACCATTGTCGAGCTTCTCCTCCAAAGGGCTTTGATTGATTGATGTTTCGGATCACGCCAACTGCTATGGTCATAATTCCCATTGGCTTTTAGTGTTAGTGGCGGCTTCCCCCCTCTCGCTGGACGGTAAGATTCGGCGCAGACCTACACTTCGATTTACGGGGGATTACGCCCCTCACTTATCTCGCCAGCCCCCTCTCCCCCATCTGGGACAAACTGCAAGCCCTCAAGTACAAGGAAGACGAAGTAAAGAATACTACTCCGCATTGACCTGGATTCATCAGAGGAACGACAGAAAACCGACTACCGGTGAGAGCGGCCGGTCGCTAGAATTCTCCTCCAGACAGCAGCTGAACGCGACCCAGCCATCTAGCTAACGTCGAATATCCGCCACCGTCGAAACTCGAATATAGAATCTCCCGGGCGGAGTCGCTGCAGGGACAACGGCAAGGCTGGCTGCGAGCTAACGAGCGAAGGGCCGTGATAATGCAGTGCCCGGGCGAGCATTGGAATTCCAGGTGCACTAAATCCAAGATCCTCCGGGAGGGCATTTCGTTTCACCCCACGCCGCGACCGTTGCTCACCGCCCGCCCGGGGCGTGGGCGCGGGCGTGGGCGCGGGCGAGGGAAGGGGGCGAGGGCGCGGGCGAGGGCGAGAGCGTGGGCGTGGGCGCGGGCGAGGGAAGGGGGCGTGGGCGCGGGCGAGGGAAGGGGGCGTGGGCGCGGGCGAGGGTGAGAGGAGCGGACACAGCCATCGTGTAATGCTAAGCAACGCGGCCATTGTGCGGGCGGGCGGCCGGGGGCGTTTGGATCGGCGCCCGCTTCCGCGAGCGGGCACGAGGGCGGGGGCGGGCGGCGCAGTGCGCGCTGGGTCGGCCGGAGGGCGGGAGGACGTGCCAGAGCGGCGAAATTTCGTTGCAGGTGTGAGAGATGCCTCGTAAATCGTTCGCGTTTCGCGACATTGCGAGGGAAAAGAGTTAAGTGTTCTGGAGCTTTGATATAGTGGATGTGACTTTTCGGAATTGTTAATTAATGACGTGTGATTTATTGTTCTTCGAGGGCGCTGATGAAATTTAGAACGAAGAGAAATGAAACATTAGTAGAAAAGTCTTGCGAAGAATTCTCTACTTCTTTTACTCTGGGTTTTCGGGTAGAAAAAAAACGAAACAAAAACACAAAAACATTAAATTGGCAGTAAGAAAAATATGGTCTTGTTTTAATCCAATGAATAGTTTAACTATTCAATATCAAAATAACATATGATAATTGTATGGTGTTTTTTCAATATGAATTTGGTTTTTGTGTGCGTGTGCGTGTGTGTGTGTGTGTGTGTGTGTGTGTGTGTGTGTGTGTGTGTGTGTGTGATTTTGAGCCTTTTTTTATTTCCAACATTTTTTCATTACAATTCCATTGCAAATGTAAAGTTTCGAATTTTTATTCTTATTGACAATTTTCCTTGAACGTTTGACATAGAAGGGTTTTGTTGCTTTTAATTATGGACTATTTTGTTTCCGGGCGAGTCAACTGTCCTCATTAACCCCTTAAATGTAGTCCATATTATTTCTTGGTAGGTTGTCGTGTTCTTCTTTTGCTAGAACGTGAGATCCAGCGCTGACTGAGAAGTTGGCTTTATGTGGCCCTCTCCAGGTATCTGCCCCCTGCTCTAATGGGGACAGGTTCTAAGGTGATGACTGATCTCCCAACATGTGTGAGAGTGTAATCGAAGTAAGTGTACTTGTGCTGGGTAAGAGGAGAGCAAGAACGAGGAAGGAAAGGTTGCACGCAGTGTGATTTGTTAAGGTACTGCATTCGCCTGGTGTTCGATCGGGAAAAGCTACCGCTGCGTAACTAGTGTGTAAAGTCTGGACACTCGTGACTCGAACCTAGAACCTCCCGGACAGAGACTTGACATTTTTTCTTTGCTCAAATTCCATTGGACGTGACAAGCATTGGATCATTTTTCTCGTCGACCATTCCCTTGGACACTTCGACCTGGAAGGGCATCGTAGCTTGTAGGCGCGCCGCAGTGAGGAACAGCAGCGCGTTGTGGAAGAAGGTCCTCCGCCCGACGCCGGCGGGGGAGGGAGGGTGAGTGAGGGAGGGAGGGAGGGGCGGGGGGGCAGAGGTCGCGGTCAGCGACGCGGAGCCGTCGCCGCCGCCGCTCCGCGCGACCGCTGACGCAACACTCCGCGCCGCCGCCAGCGAATTCCGCCTTCTGCGCAATTGCGCTCGTGAGTCACGGGCCGAGCGGCGTCGCCCGCCGCCGCGGCGACGGCGTCGTCGGCGTCGTCGTCGGCCCCGGCGCTCGTGCTGCCCCCGCCGCCAGGCGCCGCCGTTCTCGCTTCCTTCGCCGTCGCCGTCCTCTGGCGACTGAGGACTCACTCTGAGGACTCACCTCGTAGTGGCTTCTCTCAGTTTGCTGTGTCCACAATGCCTTGTTTCACACTTGCCGTCTTCTTCTTCTTTCTGTTTCCTTCTGTTTTCGTTGCGGACTTTGTAGGAGCATAGGTAATTTCGAGATCGCCGAAGACTTTGTTCCAGAACTTCTTCACCATCTCTTTCGTCTTTCTGAGATGATCATTATCCATAACCTTTTCTCTTCCGCAAGTCCCTATTTACTTATATAATTTGCTTGTTGAACGTCAAACCTAGTTAAAACCGGTATGACGTATGCGAGATACGTTTTGCGCTATGGAAGGCAGGTTTTTGTGGACTTCGCATCTCCTATCCTCTCTCGTTCACCGTATTTATGTTTTCAAAAACCCTCTAGGCTCAAATACCGTGAGTTCCTACATTGCCGTTTTCTTTGCTATCCCCTTATTTACTTCCTTCTCGACTTCCTCTTTTCAGTTTCAATAATGTGCAACTTCCAGGAGTAACTTTACGTAGTGTCCTCATTCCTTGTTTTGCCCCACTTCGGAAATCTTCCAAAGATGTGGGCAATTCTTTTCTTCGATAGTGCGATCACAGTCTTCAGAGCTTGTCCTGCTAGTGACTGGCACTGGCTCAATCCATGCCATACTGTCCCGCAGTACTGACTTAATAGGTTACCCGCTCTTCTATACCAACTTTTCAGTTAAAGGCTGACCAATCATGTAACACGGTGCTCATTCCTCTCGCTACCATTTCTTCTTACCACAAACTTGGTCCTTTGTAACAGGTATTGTGCTTTTCAGGCCTCCAAAATGAAAGAAAAAATGTGTGTCTATATCCATATATTTTCTTTCACGATCTCCCATTTCGTTCATGGCTGTATTGACAGGCTTCGTGTCCCACCTAATGACAAGGTCGGTATTTCATATTTTCTAGTTCCCCGTAGTACGTGACTGCTTAAATCTCATGTTTTGAACGTATTTTTTTAGGTACTCTTCTCCATTTCTCCGCCTGTTTTTCTCCTTCTCTCTTCCCAAAGAGATCTTTCTAACCTTCATTTTATTATTTTCTATAACTTTCTCAGTCTCACACTCACCTTCTATCCCATATATAATATTCTAGATTTAAATCGCAAAATCACTTTTTTGCTCCTTAATGCCCTTTTTAATCTGATATATGTACTCCTATCCGACTTTTTTGTCAAAGGTGGATGAACGCATTCAGATGAATGCTCAAACAGTATGATATAATTCAATAATTTATATACGAATGAATTTGCATTAACTGGATAAAAAAATATACACCAAAGAATTTTCATCAACCGGTTAAAAAAATAGAACTTACGTACGAATTTTTTGGAACTCCAAGTAGAAATGTTAAGTGTTATTTCGTCCCTTTATCTTCTCCTTCATGTAATGCCCTCTTTTCCCTCTGCTTTGTCGCCTGAGCACTCTCCACCTCCCGTGGTTACCCGCAGTTCGCCCTTCCCTCCGGCCGGGGAGCTTCCTCGCTCATTCATATTCCTCGCCGCAACCACCATGTTGGTGATTTTTCTTTTTGTCTCCACCGGGGTCGTTTACGTTCCGTTCTCCGCTGCCCCTGCTCCGCTCTGGTGGCGCGGTTACTGCTCTAAGTGATTTATTTCGCGTCCTTGTTCCTCTTGACTACACGTAGTAGTAGTAGTGGTAGTAGTTGCCTTTAGCACAGCGTACATTATTCATGCCCTCGTTACGTCACTCTTTTCCTTTGTTTTGATTTCGCTTTCGTCCGCTTTGTTTTCCGTCGTCTTCGGGACGTCGCAGCGTGTTGGTACACGCCGTGTGAAATATGTTACAGCGATACGGAACGTTGATGGACGACGAACATGTGATGTCGGCCTTTGATATCAGTCTTACATTCGTGCTAACGTGCTTCGAGCCCTTATGATTTATTGACTTTCAAAGCTACAATTCAGATAAGTTTTGACATCCGGAGAAACGATTGGTTTGAAGAGTGCTAGACCATAAGAGAACAAGACGCGATAAGCGCGTTTGCTTCAATAAGAGACAAGAGGAAAGTCCTGAGGCAGACCTGGAATCAGACGAACTAATGGCGGAGATGTGCTTACAACAGGTGTCAAGCAGAGACTATATGTTTGCATCACAAGGAGACGCTGTGATGCGGGATGCAGTGGTTCATCGTACTCTGAAGACCCGCCGACACGCGACAGCTGAATGAAAAATGTTCATGACATTCACCTTGAGCGTGTATTATACGCCACGACCAATTGCCTGACGTGTATAAGTGAGTTATAAAGTGAGTTGATAGGAGAAATTAATGGGGATGGTACTGTAAGGATCGTCGGTGGTTCGGGGCATGTGGAAGTAAAAACGAGCGAAAAGTATGAAGTATCCAGTAAAAATTATGCCTAGAAGAATGAAGAAGAAATGAAGACTGGAATTCTCGAAGTTATTATGCGCCCTAAGTACAACCTGAAAAAATAGGTAATAAAATATTTCCAAGGATTCCTGTACACAGATCAATGCCATTCATACATGTCATTCTTTGAAAAAATGTATGGTGAATTGATGAGATGTTGGCCTCCCTGAAAATATTGCCTTCAGTCATATTTTCTCAGTGAATTAAAGTAAATACTTTTGGCGCTTTTGGCATTTGTAAATTCCAGTCTTCAAATTATCAAGGATGCGAAGAGTATGGAAAAAAGATTGAGGAAAGCAAAATTTAGCGATAAATACTACACATGCATGGACACTTATTTATTTGAAAATGATTTTTCTTTAAGATTCCAAAATATGTCTGGAAGGTGCCATGGGCGACTCCGTTTCTCAGAGCATTATCAAAGAGAAATCGGAATATCACCGTAGGTGAAAGGTGCAAATAATATTCCATGTTGAATTTCTATCAAACACGTACCTAAATCGTTGTGAATAAGAACCTGAATTATGTCTTTGAAATTGTTTTCTGTATTTTTACCCATAAATTACTTACGGGATTTCCTCTGGTGAATGACAAATGCTTTAATGGAATACATCGCCACCGGGTCGTAGAAAAGAGGAGGTACGAAGATTTAGTTCTTGTCTTGGTTAGGGCCATTAAATCAACCGAATCCTGCATCCCTTCGCACTCAGGCTGCGTGGTTCACATAGCTACGCGCAGTAACATAACTTAAATGCAGTTTTAGTAAATGAGCATATTCTGTCCGATGTGAACATCGATCGCATGTTTGTACTGAGATGCCTTGCATTTCTTAGCTAATTATCGTTGACTCAATTATTTTGATATAGTATGAAAAGTGACAAATGAGCCACTCTTACAGCGCAGAGGTTTGGAGTAGCGTGGAAGTATGCGGAATCCAAGGTTGCAGGATCGAATCTTGTGTGAGCACGAGTGTTTTCATGTGTTTTAGGGCTTGGTTGGCTTCTCGTACATGCACGTTTCCCATCCATAATCGTTCGTTTCTTATCATCGCTTTTTCGTGTTGTGAACCTTACAATTTTCATTCAGTCGACGTGAAAATCAAACGTCTGTGATCACTGATCACCTGCCCAAGAATGCGAAGGGCACAAGGGCCTAAGATTTCTCCCTTACTTAAGACCAGAAATGTGTGTCTTTATATAAAATGTCAACGTGATCTGAAAGTAAAACAGATGTATTTGAGTTAGTTTTTCCAAGAAGTATTTCGAGAGTATAATGAGAAATCTAATGCCGACTAAGGTTAGCGTTTTTCGACGTCCTCGATTTAGCATGTCTATATGTTAAAACCTAACGCTGAAAAAAAAAACCCTGCCGAAGTATTATTGTTCACGCCCACTCTCATATTCATATACGTTGATCCCAAGATTTGAAATTTAATATGATATAATAAACATTGACCTAAGCGTCAAAAAACGAGTTGACGCGTTGCATTACGTTTCGCAACGTTTTGCTCGACGCTTTGCATTACGTTTCTTTTTTAACTTTTTTTTATGAACCCAACAACTATCTGTGTTGCCGACAGAGGCCATGTACGAGGAGAAGACGGCGTAAACAAAGAAGATAATGAAAAGGAAGAAAAAGCAAGTCATGGATTCAATGAAGCACTTTTGGTACTAAATGCGCAAAAGCACTCGCATCCAAATATTCAGTAATAAAGAATAGCGCACCCGACGTATTACTTTTAAATCACTGGCGTGTATAAATTGTGTCGTCATACTTTCCCCCGAAACGCAATCATAATGCGTGGTACTGCTACGCCCGCCCAGAGGATGCACCCGCTCCCCACCGCGGCAACCCAGAATCCCGCAGCAGCCCGCCCGCGTGCTCTGGGTCGGCCCCGTTCGCCTTGACACGCACACGCCCGCCCGGGCGGAGGCGGAGGCGCGGCGACCACCTGCCGCGGGGCGGGCGGACGCGTCCGCGCGCAGTGCTCCCTAACTATGGCTGAGGTGGCTCAGAACACCAATTCAGGCCACTGAAGTGCCTCTGACCGGGAGGTTAGTTAGTTAGTTAGTTAATGCCTTATTTTACGTGGCGAGACTCGGGCCATCAGGCCCGCTCTTCCGTCTGACCACGCAAATTTCGCTACGCTCCTTTCACCAACTAGCGGAGAAAGAAGGTATTATCTCGGGCGACGAAACAGGCGATTTGAATTTGGCTCAGAGGCGTCATTTAGGCTTGAGGATCTTTTACATGCAAGTAAATCTACTAACATGGGACAGCCGGCTTTACTCCCCCTCCGAAGGAAGGCGTACGAAGGATTTTTTCGCCCTTAAAAATCCACGGCTTCGATTGGGTTTGAACCCGCGAACTTGGGTATGACAGGGGGGGGGAGGTTCTTGGGTTACACTCCCCACGGTGGCAGGAGTTTTAACACCAGCCAGATAGCTAGGTCGCGTTCTGTCACAGTCTGGAGGAGAATTCTAGCGGTCGGCTTCTCTGATCGGTAGTTTTCCCTGTGTTTTTCCGTTCACCGGGCGAACGCTGGAGCAGTACCCGAACAAATGGGTCACGGACCGCGCGCGATCTTTCCTTCCTCTTCCTTGTCCATATCTCGCCCCTTTCTTAAACACACTTACACTCACACACACATGGCGA